>OY998251.1:20650712-21038212 GCA_963922045.1 Persicaria maculosa | reverse complement strand
AGGCTCCTCGAGATTGAGTAGAGATGACGTCGACTGGGCTTGGCTCGGCGTCTCGGGTTGCTGGTCCTCGACTGGCTCGGATAGGGCTCACAAGTGTACTCGATCTCGAGGACCTCTCCTCGATCTCGAGTTGGATGGCCTTATCGACTATGTCTTCTCGGCAGCGTCGGGTAGATCCTCTCGATGTGCTCGGGTGCCGGCTTCCGGGTTCGTCGATCTCGAGTAGGTTTACTCGATCTCGAGTAGAGTGTAACCCGGCATGTCTTCGTCTTCGGCTTCTCGATCAGCTCCTCCTCGACCAGGCACTCCTTGGGCATTTTTGGTCGATCTCGAGTAGAAGTACTCGATATCGAGTAAATCTCTCAGCTTTCTGCTCTGTTCTTAAAACGCACTTTCCTGAGTCCTCGTTTGTCGGATTGACGCATATGACCAAGCGTTGGAAAGCTCTTTCCGAGGGCTACAACTCTCATGAAGACATCAAAGCTTGATTCAGAACGAAGAATGGTGAAAAATGGTCTTTTCTCCAGCTGCACCATTCTTAGCTTCTCCATGAGTTTCCTTTAAGCTCCAAAGTGCGTCCGATTTCTGCGAAATATAACCAAAACTTGTGTAGACCTCCATATATTGCAATTAAGTGTAAACTACACAGATTCTGTATTATTCTAACCCAAATGCATGCAATGTATGCAGAAATCGATATAAAAGTAATTGTAAAATATGACAAATTAGGCTCACAACATATCTCACTAGGATGTAGATTTGGATTTCAATCGCCTCTACCTAGAATCATATGTGCTCTATTATAATCGCAAGTCAAATTCCCACATAAAAATCAAACTTTTCAGGAGACTTAGGCTAAACCATCCAAACATATCATAGGGTTTACATGATCAAGTCGATTATTAGGCATCATCATAGGAAATCTAAGTTAGGTGTTTTTAAACTAAACTAAAAATAAGAAATAAAAACTCAAAGTAAAACAAACTAAAACAAACATAGAGAATTAAACACATATTTTTGTGGTTTTTGACATTTTCTAATTTTTTGGATTATTTCAGTTTTTTATGACTCTAAATACAAGACAAAATACACAAATAAGCAAAACAAATGAAGACAAAAGACAAAAGTATGCAAAGCTAGGTCATGCGAATTTCGAATCTCCCCCACCCCATACTTAAAATTTTAGTTTCCTCACTGAATAAAATAAAACAAGGGATAGGAAAAAGAAACTCACATGGACTATGATGCAAAAATGGAGCAATTAGGAGAAGTTTGCAAATCTGCACAGGGGTCGACGCCGACAGGGACTGCATCGACGCCGATACCTCTCAACACGCCGACTTCCTTCATGGCATGTTTCCGCTCTTTCCTATGCACCATGGCTGATCTGTAGGACCTGTTCTCTCAACAAAAACAGTAAGTCTTGGGCTATCTAACTCCTAACTAAAAATCAAAAGCAAAAAGCAAGAAAAGAAAGCAAGAAAGCGGGTTGCCTCCCGGAAGCGCTATATTTAAAGTCTCTAGCTTGACCTACTTCCCTTTTTCTCTTCAATCCGAATCCGGAGGAGGTGGTGGATCCGGTGGTTCAGTTGGTGGAGGTGGTGGTGGAACATCCTTTGGTGGTACATCGGGATAGATTTTCATGTGATATGGCTCTTGCTCCTTGTACCTTTTTATGCATCTCTTCCTTTCCTTATGGATGAGCTTGAACCTTCCCGAGTGGACGCTCCAATATTCAACCCACTCATCCTCCAAGGATCTTGCTAGACACCTTCTTGGAAAGCACTCAGCAAATTTGCCTTCCTCATATGCGCTCCTCTTCTTCTTCTTGGTATGGCTTTGATTTGTTTCCCCACCATCGTACACAAATAAATGTGCTTCGTTGTGGAGTTTGGTGTACAATGATGGAGGGGGAAGAGATTCCTCCACTTCTTCTTCTACTAGCTCCTCATCTTCAATGTGCCACTTTGCAGGGACCCCATACTTGAACGCGAAAGACAGTTGTTCGAGATCATCGGGAATTGCCTTCGCCGTGAATGGAAAAGGTAGCGGTGTAGTGCATCGAAGAACAACTTCCATCTCTTTTTCTTCTTCTTGGGGTTTCTCACATGGCTTCTCTAGAAACAAGGGTGGTGGCGGCGTCGAGATCGGAGTAGAAATGGCCCTAAAAATAGGCTCGTCCACCTCAACAAGCTGCTCTTCAATTCGCTCTTCAGGAGGGGGTATTGGCAACGAGGCATCTGTAGCCTTCTCATGTTTCTGCGGAAACTTTTCTTTGTCCAGAGGTGTCGACGCCGAGGTAGGGGGTGTCGACGCCGAGACACCTGTAGCATTTTCAGCATTATGCAGGAACAATCTGTCCGCCAGAGGGGTCGACGCCGAGGTTGAGGGTGTCGGCGCCAAGGCTTCTGCAGCTTTTTCTTCCTCCATTGGTCGTGGAGCCTTGGCTTTCGGTGGTGAATTTGATGGGTCTAGTAGCTTTCTCAATGCGTCCACCTCCTCACTAATGCCTTGTAGCTCTTGTTGAACTTCTTCCTCTATTGACGGAGGCTTTGTTGCAGGCTCTCGTGGATAGACCGACTCGTCTGGAGTTGGCCCCCATTGCTCATAGGGAGGATATGGTTCTTGATAAAAGCTAGGGCAAGCACGACCAAGATGGGACCTTGTTCCACATAGATGACAAGGCAGGTTCGCCTCAAGAAAGCATATCTCTTCCCTTAGCTTGGCATTTTCTCGTTCTATCTGAAGCATCCGTATTTGTTTCCTTAGCTTGTCTCTTTCCCTTGATAGTTCTTCCTCCCGAGCAAGCTTTCGTAGTGAGACACTCCATGGATGATAGGGCTCATATGGGTCCCTATAGTCGTGTTGAGCATAGTACCCCTCTTTTGATTGATAGGACTCATATGACTCTTGGGCTTTAGTTGAATTCTCGGATGATTGTTTTGCCTTCCAATTATCAATGTCATAATAATCTTCATCATCCTCATCAACCCCGGTAAAAAAATTAGCATACTCCTTCATCCTTGCTTTTCGTCTTTCATCCGCTCTAGCCCTTTCGGCCCTTGCTTCTAGATAATCATAATACTCTTGTGTATCCTCCATATTGTATCAAATCCTGAAAACTCAAACAGGCGCACAAATCAAATAACAAAGGCTCGGCACCAAGTCGGCACCGATGAGGCGAGTGGATGGGAGGTGTGACGTTCAAGAAAATAAAGACTACGAAAATAAAATACGAGAAGAATAAAAACTAATTATAATAAAAAGAGAAAATAAAAGAAAATAATATATACAAAAGAAAAGGGATGGGCTATTCCCATACCCTAAAAACAACTAAACAAGGCACGATTGATCTCTCCCCGGCAACGACGCCAATTTGATGAAAGGGTTTCTCGACCAAATAAATTTGTAGTCAAGACCCCGCTATAGTATAGGGAGTCAGGATCGTCCACAGGAGAGAGTCAGCGCTTCTTATTTAGTTGCCTTGTCAGGTTGAAACTAACAAAAGAGATGGATGAGAGATGAGCGGTGATAAGAGCATAAAATCTGAATTTTAATTAATAAAAGGGAATACTTCCAAGGCAAGGGATCACCACAACAATAAACACATGGGCAAATCAATGAATCATGTAAAAGGTCATGCTTTTATCATAAAAATAGTCGACTTTCTTTAATCAACAAGCAAATCAATTCATTTTCGCATAAAAGATCTACTTGTTTCTACCTTCTCTTAACTAGGATCCTTTAATTTTCATTAGAAAACCCTAATTACTATCAAGTTAACAATTTCCTCTTTCAAGTTCAATTGCAACTATGAATTCCTTTAGACTTTCATCAAAGGTTAATCATATAGGTAGAAGACAATAAAAACATCACACAATCATAGATCCATCAATTCAACACACATGTCTATTGTTGGGCTCACCCTAACCCTAGAAGAGAAAAGAACTACTCAAACATAGTAATGGAAAACATGAATTTAAGTGAAGAAAGCATAAACTGAAATTAAACTAAATAAAACATGGAAATCAGCGTCTCAATCGCAACAAACACGTCTAAGCTTTCACCCAAACGCTAAACAAAACCCTAAAACTCATCCTACAGCTGCAGCGTGCAGCCCTCGCGCTGAACGTACAACGTGTCCTCTCTCTCCCAAAAAATCAGCCCCTAATAGGCTTTATTTAAAGATAGAAATTAAGACTTAATCTCCAAGGAAAGAGATTTTATCTAAGGAAATAATCTAAGTCTATCTAACTAAAAGATCCTAAAAGGAATTAAATAGAAACCCTAATTAAAAAGGCCAAAAATCAATTCAATCAGCCCACAAAATTCTCTCGCAGATTCACGCAGGGTATCGGCGCCGAGGTCAGGGTATCGGCGCCGAGGGTCTGTTCAAAAACAGTGTTGCTGCAATTCACTGGGTGTCGGCGTCGAGGTCAAGGGTATCGGCGCCGAGGCTCTGCTACACGCTTCTTCCTTTTCTTCACTTGTTCCCTTGCCAATCTTTTTGTGTCCTTTTTCCATCCTTCTCCACTCTTCCTTAAGCTCTAGAATCACCTCTTTTTAGCTTCAAAACCTACAAAATCACACCAAAGCTTGTGTAGACTCCATATCTTGCAATATTAAGCATAACTACACATTTTCCTTACTTTCCCAACACAAAAGCTAATAAAAGGACTTGAATGAAATAAAAACATGATGTAAAATAAGACTAAATATGCGGACATCATGTAACAAGATTGTCAGCACTCTTTTGAGGAAGTATAACAAGATTGTCAGTGCTATTTTGAGGAAGTACAATGTGACTCAGAAGGTCTCTACCACTTACCAACATCAAACCAATGGACATGCATAGTTGTCTAATAGGGAAGTAAAAAGGATTTTAGAGAAGACTGTGGCACCAAATAGAAAAGAATGGAGTCTCGGATTGGAGGATGCGCTATGGGCCTACCGTACTACTTATAAGACACCTATTGGGATGTCTCCGTTTCGTTTGGTCCATGGAAAGCCATGTTATCTACCCGTTGAGCTCGAGCATAAGGTGTTCTGGGCAGTCAAACAAGCCAATATGGATGCATTTGAAGCAGGAGAATTGAGAAAGCTTCAGCTTCAGGAGTTGGAAGAGATCCATTGGGATGCTTATGAAAATGCTAGGATTTATAAGGACAAAACGAAAGCATGGCATGATAAGCACATTTTGAGGAGAGAATTTCGCCCAGGAAATAAGGTTCTGTTGTACGTATCATGTCTAAAACTTCACCCTGGAAAGCTCAAGTCTAGATGGACTGGTCCATACATTGTGGTCCATGTCTATCCTTATGGTGCGGTTGATCTACAGAATC
This sequence comes from Persicaria maculosa, assembly GCA_963922045.1. NCBI lineage: Eukaryota > Viridiplantae > Streptophyta > Magnoliopsida > Caryophyllales > Polygonaceae > Persicaria > Persicaria maculosa. The sequence continues at coordinate 21,032,870 of OY998251.1, read as the reverse complement.
TAATGGATGGTCATAACTTCAAGGTGAGTGGTCAGAGAATCAAGAAATATCATGAGGACATCGTCAACCAAGTTATGGACTCCTGGCAAGGGAAGGATCTCCCTGAGGAATAGAACTACATCATTACGTCAAGCCATGGACGTGAAACAAAGGTGCTGCTCGGGAGGCAACCCGAGGTAAGTACTTTCATTTTCTTTTCTTTTATTTTTATTTTTCTTTCATCTTAGTTTCAGTAGCATTAGGTTTGTTAGTTTTTGCATTTTGGAGATGTTTGGAACGAGTTTAGGAGGTAAGTTTTGGATTTCTGAATCGAAAGCAAGAGGTGTGACTCACTAAGGACACGGCGCCCGCCGCATATTCCACGACGCCCGCCGTGCGTGCTGTTTAGGAGGGAGTTGGGCCGCCAGTTTATTGGTCGGTGTTAGGAGGAAGAATTGATTAAACAATTATAAAATAAATGCAAACCAATCCCTAAACCGCTCAAATAAATTACAAGACTTCCTCCCGCTGTATTAGAAGTGAATCAGGATCGTATCCACGAGTAAGCGTGTCAGTGCTCGCCTTTTCAGTCCCCAAATCCTTTCAAAATCGATCAGCAGAGTCCTCGACGTCGAGTTAAGTACTCGATGTCGACTACTCAGTCGAGTAATCCTGCAAAACAGAAGAACAAAAACGCAAAAACCAAGCAAATCGAGTAACACAGAGTACTCGGCGTCGACTAGACTACTCGACGTCGAGTAGATTTTAGTAGAAATTGAGTTGTGCAGAATGTGAAAACGTGGCCTTTTGCAAGACAGAAATAGAAAAGAAGCAACACGAAAATTGTGGGAAATTCAATAATATAAAAGACTTCCAGGATCGGGGTATCAACGCCACAACGATAACCATATAAAATAATGCAAAAGGTATAAAAGATCGTGCTTTTCATCAAACTAGGTTAAGTACCGCGCGCGTGTGCGCGCGGTTTAATCACATTTAAATTGTTCACATTATTTTTTATATGTGTGTAAATATTCATATGTGCAAATAGTTGTAACTTGGTTGTTTTCCTTATAAAATTATACACGTTTTATATGTGTGTAAATATTCATATGTGCACATAGTTATAATTGAGTTTTTTTCCTTGTAAATTTCTATAATACTCATTCCATTAATTAAAACTTGATGTTTTACTATTGATGCATTTTTTTAGGTGTTAAAAATATATTAAATATTAGCTTTTTAAATAATTTGTTAACAACTTCATGCTTATGAATTTATAAAAACAAATGGAAAAAAAAGTTGTTATTTTATATAGTCTATATCCTTCTAAAAAAAAGCATGCATGAATGGTAAATGACATGTTTTAATTAATAGATGAAGTAGTAAAAATAATAATTGTATCATTATAAGAAACTATGAGTATAGTATTTCGAATCATTCATTAAGGTAATAAGAATGATGTCATTTAATTAAAAAAGATGTAAAGAAGGGTAGTCTTTTTTTTTTTTTAAAATATTAATCAAAACGAAAAAAGAAATCCAAAACTACAAAGCTCAAAAATCCTAATCATTACAATTAAAAAAGGATATTATTGTTGTTGTTGTTGGATTAAAATCGGGTTGATTAAGAAAATCTAATAGTTACCATTTGGGTATTTCATTTGAAAACATAAAATATGGTTGATTTGAGAAAACTTTAAAGTTGTAGTTTGGGTATTTTAAGAAAAAACATAAAATTGGGTGAAATTGATGAAATATGACCATTTATAATTAATAAACCTTGATGTTTTACTATTCATGCATGCTTTTTTAGGTGTTAAAAACTATATAACATATTAACTTTTTAAATAAATTTTTAACAACTTCATGCTTATGAATTTATGGAAACAAACGTAAACAATTAATATTTTATATAGTTTATATCATTGTAAAAAAGGACACATGGGTAGTAAATGACATGTTTTAATAATAGATGGAGTACTCAAAATAAAATTGTATCGTTATAAGAAACTGTTAGTATAGTATCTTGAAATTTTCATTAAGGTAATAAGAATGATGTCTTTCAATTAAAAAAAATGTAAAGAAGCTAGGGTAGTCTTTTAAAAAAATTATTAAACAAAATGAAAAAGAAATCCAAAACTATAAGTTCAAAAATCCTAATCATTAGAATTAAAAAAAGATATTATTGTTTTTGCTATTATTATTATAATTATCATTATCTATTTAAAATCGGGTTGATTAAGAAAACCTAATAGTTACCATTTGGGTATTTTATTTAAAAACATAAAATATGGTTTATTTGAGAAAACTTTCAAGTGGTAATTTGTGTATTTTAGGAACAAAATATAAAGTTGGGTGAAATTGATTAAATATGAAAATTATAGTTTTTGAAAAGACATTAAAGGACATTGAAATAAAAAAATTAATATTTTTAAATTCAAGCTTTTGAGGATAAAAAAGACATCTTACAAATGAAGATGAAAATTACCTAAAAGGGTATAGTAAATCTACGATTATAATACAATTTACAAGGGCAAAATAGGTATTTTCATCCAAAAAAAAACAATAAAAATTTTTTAGTGGAAATTACTATTCATTTAGAAGTTCATGCTATTATATAGGGTTTAAGATAACTTTCGTTATTAACAAGTAGGAAAATAGTGGCTTTCGCATAAACCCTAATTGTTACTAACCATTTTCACATACTTAATCCAAGTTGCATTAAGATCACTTTTGCTTCAATAACACAAACAAGGATCACCTTTAACTTTCGCAAAAGAATCATGCTCGTAGGGATAGAAGACGAAATCGTATTAAAAGATTGTACCTTAATCACATTACCTTACATGGCTACCGTCGGGCTCTCCCCGACCCTAGAAGTTGGTTGACTACTTGCTCTTCATCATAGAAACAAACATCAATAATATAAGGGAACTATTGCATTAATGAAATAAAACAAAGCTTACAACCGATCGAAGCCAAATCCGCTCTTGCAAACTTCCACTCCTCTCGGCCAAGCTCTCTCGAAAAATCTCTCTAACTATGGTGGAACACAATTGTCTCGTGGCTTGGATTGGATGATGTCTAAAATCATCCCCTAAGGCCTTATTCATAATATTCTCTCCCCGTTATCCAAGGAAAGAATACTCTATCTATATATAAAATTATCTATCTAAAGACTTAAGATAAAACCTGGAAACAAAACAAATAAATCTCTAAGGAAATTATATCTAAAGTGGATAAATCTTCATTCTCTTTATAGATCTTCACTTGAATTGATAGAATATCTCGTGCCTTTTCTTGCAAGTAATCCACATGGCTCGGACTACACTCGATCTCGGCTCGGATTGCTTCTGGATAGTACTCGACGTCGAGTACGGTCTTCTTCTCCTCGGATTGCACACGAGCTCGGCTACCTTCTAGACTCGACATGGGTACTCGACTTCGAGTAGTTTACTTGAAGTCGACTAGAATTGTGTTCTCGAGTGACTGGCTGCTTGATCTCGTGTGATTTTGTTGTCGAAAGTACTCGACATCGACCAAAGTCGTCGAGATCGACTAGTCCTGTCAGCTTTCAGCATTCTGCTCCGTCTTGAAATGCACTTTCCCGATTCCTCGTTTTTCTGACTGACGCATATGAGTATGCGTTGGAAAGCTCTTTTTGAGGTATACAACTCTCATGAAGACACCAGAACTTGATTCAGAATGATGAATGGTGAAAAGTTGGATTTTCTCCAACTGCACCATCCTTAGCTTCTTCATGACTTTCCTTTAAGCTCCAAAGTGCGTCCGATTTCTGCGAAATTAAACAAGAACTAGTGTAGATCTCCATAATTGGAAAATAAGCATAAACTATGTAGATTATGTACTATTCTAACCCTTATGTATGAAATGTATACAGAAATCGATATAAAAGTGAGTGTAAAACATGTCAATTTAGGCTCACATCAGTCGATGGGCCCACTTCTATGTTTTAAAACACTATTTTATTCCACCCTCTTCACTTCATCCATAACCTCGAAACCCTCCTCCATATCCTTCAACCTTCCAAACCCTCTCCTTCATCACAAATCCTTATACTACATCCAAACCGTTGCTTAAATTGGAATTCCGACCACTTATTTGGAATCTACACAACCCAATCTACGAATACACATACTCGGTTTCCACTTTCACCCACTTTCAAATTTCACCAAAACCTCAAACCGCCACCTCCGGCCTCTTTTCGTTCGAAATCACCCTTCCCAAGTCCTTAGAACGACTTTTCATGAAGCAAGGAGAAGGATTCGGGCTTATTCCGACGTCGAAGGAGAAGTTTTCATGGAAGAGCCGAGCGAGACATTTTGCCCAGAAATTCATGATGCTTGCCGCTTGTCAGATGGCGCATGCCGCTCCATCAGTGCACTCGTTTTCGTCTGGTTTTGTAACTTTTGTTCATTTCTTCGATCTATTTCATCATCATGTCTTCTTTCCTGAACATGATTGCTCCGAAAACATTATATAGGGATGAATTAGGTAGATGGAATGATCTTGACCATAGAAAATATTCAACGACGAAGCTTTTCGATCATCCGGCTTTAGATGCTTTGGGTCTAGCAGGGCCCTGTGCCACCCTTCTGGAGAACGGGGCCTTAGCCCTTTTATTGTGATGCATGGGCTGACCTATCTGGACTTGATCCGAGTGTTTCTAGCGACCCTGGTGGTCTTTGAGCATAGGAGTCAGATTGATTTTACTTTGTCGTGTTTCAGGTCGCCAAAGATAATAACCTACACAAATAAACTAACTAGCAACCTAGTATAGCAGATAAGTAAGGGATCGAACCCACAGATGGAATACCTTTCCTATCTACTCAAATTGCTATCAAAGTAATGAAATTGAAGGTAATTGAGATGATTGAAACAAACCAATTAAGTAAAAGTGGGAATGGTGATTGATTGATAACAATAGGGATGAAGTAGTTTCCCCTACAAATTCTCAACAGTGGTTGGTTTATTCATCATTGTCCCTCTTTCTAGTGATTCTAATTATTTGGATTAATCCGACTTTGGTTTATATGGATTGACATTCTTCGCAGAGAGGACAATCCCTTACATCTATAGGCAAAACCCTAACCCCTGCAGGATTTAACATACAAATAGCAAAAATTCCCAAAATTCTAGGCAGAATGGTCGCCCAAATAGTCATTACCCTACACAATCAAGATCATCCTCGTGGAATCACTTGCTTGTGGTTGCTACAAAAGGCACAATTACTCTCGCGAAACAATTGAAACCCTAGCATGATGCAATTCTATCAAGGTAGCTAATTAAAATAAAATCACTAACACAAAATCAGCGCAAAGGTAATGAATTAATAATTGGAATAACATAGAATTCAAGTCTCACAAATCAACCAACCATGTCTCCGAATTGTAGGCGAAACTAAAGAGGTTTAGTGAATCATACCAAAGTGGAAAACCTCAATTCTTCTTTCCATAGTTGTCTAAATTGATGAATACTAAAAAGAATATTCTTTAAAGACTCAAAACCGGACATTGAAAACCTTAGGAAAAGATAGATAAAAGTTCCCATAAAAATAAACTCGGGCCGCGTATCGCAAATCCGGATCTGACGAGACGGTGGGCATCGTGGAAAGGGCGGCGGGCACCGTACTTAAAGCTTGACAACATCGACAAACTGAACTTGTAACACACTTTATAAAGTCATCCTTCATCCGATTGACGCATATGAATAGGCGTTGAAATTTTTTTTTCAAGCACTACAATTCTCATGAAGACCTCATAAGCTAATTCCAAATTCTCAGAACCTTAAAGATGGGATTTCTCCATGTTCTCCATTTCCGCTCTTTTTCCTTAGCTCTTCTTTGTCCATTTGCTCCAAGTTCTCCACCTTTCGAGTCCGAATCATAAGACCTACAAATGATCACTATAACCGTAGATTCCGAACTTCGAATATCAATTGATCAAGAATATGAATAAGCTTATTAAAAATGCAATATGAATACTTAATGCACCTAAGACCTACCTATAATGTCTATCTAAAATATGCATTATCAAACTCCCCCACACTTAATCTCTTGCATGTCCTCAAGCAAAACAATAGAAAGCAACCTATACCTACGAGTTCATCATTCATGCAATAGCCTTAATCAAAAGCAACATCAATTGAAATGAACACATGATCAAGCGAATAAACATCATAACATGTATTTAGCGATCAAAGCATAGAAGTAGAAATCATCCAACTTCACAAGGAATATGTGTTTCACTCATGCTCTCATGTGTTTAGGCAATTAAGTTCAACTCTCAACTCAATCCAAAATGCACTAATCTCATAGACATTGACAACAATATAATCAAATCTCCACCGAAATGCCATCACTTGCGGAAAACAATAAAAATAGACAAATTGGCTCTAGAATTTCATTTTTTTTTTCCATAGCTTACTTTTGCCCCTAGGTGAATTTTATCCTCCCTAGGTCTAAGCTTTCTCATTATTGTTTTTTTCCTTTTTTTTATTTTTTCTATTTTTTTTTCTTTTCTTGCTATGTTTTCTTTCGGCTTTGGTATTTTTCAACACCTCAACTTACTTGAATAAAGCCCACTTGAACATCTTTTGACATGAGTTGCAAAAATAGTGTCATGAATGAACCCGAGTACTCAATATCAAGCTTCTTTTATTAGCGGATAGTTTCACACCGTTTTGCGCGAATCATACCCATGGGTGTCATGCGTAGACTCGGTTACCAAGTGTATCAAACCATTGCCACATTATTTCATTCAAAACTCACAAGCAACTAAAGCCAAATGTATAACATAAAAGCATAAATTCCGCAAGCCACAAGCATGTGGGTCGGTTTTGACAATAGCTAATGAAGTCAATATTAAGAGGTAGAAACATATGGATAGTAAATCACACATCAAAGAAAAAAGAATTATAAATGATTCCCACATGGCTAAAAATAATCTCACAAGGGTCATGTTTTGTAGGATTTCAATAATACTCAAGCTTAATCATTCATGCTCAATTTCATCAACAATCATGCTCTAAAGAAAACATTTCAAAACAATAAGGCTAAGCACTTCAAACTCATCGTAGGATTTACAAGTTCATGCTGTAAGAAATTGCAGAGTTTCGCTAACTAAGGTGGGTGTTTGGATAACAACATATATACATTGCAGGAAATTTTTGGATTTTTGACATTTTTCGTCAATTTTTTCTTCCTTTTTCTAATGCAATAAAATAGCAGAAAAATAAACATGAACTGAATTTAAACATGACCTAACACACTATATGACCTAACTCAAGACAGTTAGCTCAGGGCGAGGAGTTCAGACGTTACCACCATGATCTCCGCCAGCGTCAGGAGGAGTAGTGCCAGAGATAGAAGGAGCAGGCCCGTGCTATCTCCAGCATTCAGAGCAACTTCGACACTTTCGTCCAACAATTCCAACAGTACTACCCATTTCCACCGCCGCACCAGTGAGTAGTATGTTACGTTCCTTACACTTTGTTCTTTTCATTTGCTGTATTGTCCTTTGTGTTTCGACATTGATGACAATGCAACCTTTAAGTGCGGGGGAGGGTTTTTATGATTTCATGGTTTGTTGAGACATTTTCTGTACTTTGGTTGGATTTATCTATACTTTTGATTGTTTCATTTTGGTCTGTACTTGGTTTGGATACTTCTTATGTTTGGATGCTTGGATATTCCTATCTTTATGCTTGGATGTTTTATGTTTGGATTCTGTCTTAGTTATCTTGTCCGTGTCTTATGTTTTAGATTCTATCATTTGAAAAAAAATTGGAAAAATGTCCGAAAAATCACAGAAATATCATGCATTGTATAGTATGTTATTATTTAAACAACAACATTGGTTGAGCGAAACTCCGAGCTTTCGATGACATGAACTTGTAAACCCTATGACTTAGTTGAAGTGCTTAGCCTTATTTGCTTTTCTGAAAATATTTTCTTGAGGAATATGATTGTCGATGTAATTGAGCATGTATGATCGAGATGGGAGTATGATTGAAATCCTACACAGCATGACCCTTGTGAGATTGTTTTTTAGCCTTGTTGGAATCATACATTTCCTTTTGCTATCTGTGTGATTTACTATCCATATGTTTCTACCTCTTGATATTGACTTTATTAGCTATTGTTAAAGTCGACTCACATGTTTGTTGCTTGCGGATTTTATGCTTTTATGTTTATGTTTGGCTTTAGTTGTTTGTGCGTTTTGAGTGAAATCATGTGGCAATGGTTTGATGCACTTAGTAACCGGATCTATGCATGACACCCATGGGTATGATTTACGCAAAACGGTGTTGAATAAAATACCCACTAAGGAAGGAAGCTTGATCATTCAGTAACCGGGTTCATTCATGACACCCATGGGTTCAATTCGCGTCAAAAGATGTTCAAGATGACTTCATTCAAGTAATTTGAGGTATTGACACCCATGGGTATGATTCGCGCAAGCAGGAAAAAAGAGAAAGAAAAAGAAGAAAAAAAAAAACAATAATGAGAAAGCTTGGACCTAGGGAGGATAAAATTAACCCAGGGGCAAAAGTAAGCTATGAAAAAAAAAGTGAGATCTAGAGCCAAATCGCTTATTTTTATTGTTTTTCCGCAAGTAATGGCATTCCGGTGGAGATTTGATTATATTGTTGTCAATATGTATGAGTTTAGTGCATTTTGGATTGAGTTGAGAATTGAAATTCAAAGCCTAAACACATGAGAGCATGAGTGAAACATATATTCATGGTGAGGTTGGATGATTTCTACTTCTAATGCTTTGATTGTTGCAGTTCCTTCTCCAGCTCAGCCTCAGTCGTCGTTAGGGCTTCTTCTTGTGTCAACGCCTTTCCTGTAGGTTAAGTGCAGGAGATAACATTGAATTTAGAATATATAGCTTTAATCTCTATTACCTCCTCCATGTCGGGGTTGAAAGAATAATCAATGATCTCATCCCCTATCTTGAAGGTGAGAAGTCCCCTTCTCACTCTTATATTGACATCTGCAGTGGCTAGGAAAGGTCTTCCAAGGATGATGGGGTAAGCAGGGTCCTCCGCCATCTCTATCACTAGAAAATCTGCAGGAACAAAGAATTTTCCAACTTTAACGGGAACATCATCAACTATACCTTTAGGGATTACCACTGTATTGTTTGCCATGTATAGCTTGGCATCCACAGGTTCTAATTCTTGACCTTTGACCAAATAGATAGTGGCATGATGCTCACACTTGCCCCCAAATCGCAGAGTGCTTTGAAGCGGTGCTGGCCAAGTCCCACGGTGATTGCAAACTTACCTGGGTCATCTCTCTTCTCAGGAAAATTCATTTTCTTGCATTCACTGGCGATTTCCGTCATAGATCGCTTATTGGTGATGTTCTCCTTGAGGAACTTGATGTAGGCAGACATTTCATGAAGAGCTTCTGTAAAAGGAATCGTAACGTTTAGTCCTTGAAGCAATTTCACAAAACGCTTAAACTTACCTGCAGTGGGGTCCTTAAGTGCCTTGGAAGAGAATGGGACCGTCTTCTTTGGTTTTGGAACCAAAACAGCTTTCGGAGGCAAGGCAGAGGAGTCGTCATCGACTGGAGAGGACTCGATATCGACCTGAGGTTGCTCGATATCGACATGGGGCGACTCGGTATCAACTGGTGGATTCGACGTTGAGTTGGTTGTGCAGACGGGTCAAAATCGAGTGATGGGGACTCGATATCGACCACTGTTTGGTCGATATCGACCTGTTGCTGGTTGAAATCGTGTGGAACTCTAGTGCTGTTTCTCGCTTCTTCGATCTCTAGTTCGTGCAGTTTGTGACCGCTCCTTAGTTGTATTGCAGTGATGTGTCCGTTCTACCCATTGGGATTTGGATCTATGGGCCCAGGGAGCTTTTCGGATTGTCGTGGAATCTGCACCGCGAGTTGACCCCACTTGGGTCTCTATGTTCCTCTTCCAAATATCTATCTCGCCAAATCTTTTGTTGAGACTGTGAAGTTGAGACTGGATGGCGCTGGTGGATTGCTCATTCTTGGTGTGATTTCTCCGCAACTCGTCGAGGTCGATCTGTAGATCATCTTTCCGCTGGTCTCTCTGGATGTCCTGGAGCTCTATATGGCGGGGGGTTCCTAGGGGTACCTTGGTTCCGCTGAGGTTGATAGAATCGTTGGTCCCCCATATAGCGGTTGGGACCCGCTGCGTAAGCTACTTCCTCGTGCATTTATGCTAGGTGGACTTGCTCCGTATGTGGGTACTCAGGGGTGGTGTGCTGCAGTGAACCACATTCAATGCAATGTTGGTTAACCGAAAGAAATTTAACTTGTTTAAGGAGCTTAAGTTTTTGATCTTTATAGAATTTCTCTTTAACGTCGGGATCAATCTCTCAGGAGGGGTCATATAAAGGCATGGATGGGGCTGGCCTCGCATATGTGTCGTCGTAAGCCACAAAAGCCCCATAGGTGTTGTCGAAGTTGGTTAGCCTTTCAGTGGATGCCCAAGCCTCCATGGGTGTTTGTGTGAGGTACTCATATTGAGTATAAGAGAATTGTAGAAAATCTCCTGAATTACATAGGGCGGCTGCCCATGAGCAGGGAAAGATCGCAGTAACTCTTTGTACCAATCCCATGCTCGCGCTAGTGGTTCCCTAGGCTTTTGTTTGGAAGCCATGATCTTTTGGCGTAGGAGCGCTGTCTTGGTAGGAGGAAAGAATTTGTTAAGGAACGCATTTCTAATTTTTATCCATGTCGTGAGAGATCGTGGGGTTAGTCCTTCAAGCCACTACAATGCTGTCCCTGCAAGAGATCAATGAAAAGTTTTCATTCTGACATATTCAAGGGTTTCGCTTTCGGCAATATTTTGACATAAGTCAGCAAACGTAGTAATATGAGCGAGAGAGCATTCGTTAGGTCTTCCTTCAAAAGGATTCTTTTTAATTTCAGAAAGAAAGGAAGTGCAAATTTCAAAATTATTAGGAGGGACAAGAATAGCCGATTCAGGCACTGTCAGAATCGGGTGCATGTAATCCTTAGCCGTAGCAGGATATAGAGCGAGCTCAGCTTGAGCCTGCCTCCTTTGTTGCTCTTCCCGATCGGCGCGTGCTCCTCAACGGCGAGAGCAGTGTTGCTGGCTAATAGCTCCCTCTGAAGCCTCTCGATCATCTCAGCTTGTGTTTCTATGGTCGGCGTGATCTTTTTCAATCTAGAGCTGATGCGTAGAAGGCGTTCTGGATCGTCTAAAGCGTCGAATTCAGGTGGTTGACCAAAGAGTCGCTTACACCGAGGCTTAATCTTTAATTGACCATGTGTGGTCGAAATCGACCTGCCTTCCTGATGTGATTGTAGTAGCCCATGAGCTTGTCTCTTGTTTCCTACAAAGGTTTGTCTTCAGAGCTGAACATCAACTTTTATTTCTGAAAAATCTTTGGTGACATCTCGGTATTCTGGCCCCTTCTGGATGTATAAAATTCCGATTGAAGCCAATGAGCACTTGTTGGAAAGATATTTTAAGTGGCTACAACTTTATTAAGGATGCAATTGTCCATTCAGCTTGAAAGATGGCCGAAATATGGGATCTTTGCAGTAGTTTGAAATTCTGGCATCTCGTCGGAAATGCAATAAATAAAGACGGAACGCATTCAATAAAGTCGGATTAAATGACGGGGCTTTAATGATTTCCGAATTTCCATCTCTTTGATGGCAACCAAGACCATTCGTTTCCCCCCATTATGGTTGCCCATCTCTCCGTCATAAATCTCGGAAACCCTTTCGTATTATCCGTCATTAGTTTATCGATTTATTTTCATTTCTTTTATTTTTCATAGCATCAATATTTTCCTATATAATGGGATGTAAGAACTTCTTTGAGGACAAGTTGAAATTGAGAAAACTAAGCTTTGTGCTTCCTTCGTTTCGGGTTAGGAAATAAAAATCTATCTTGGTGAGATGCCGAATAAACCCTCTTGCTGAGATGCTAAGAGCGATTCCTTAGTGAGAGACGATAGAATCAAAGGATCAGAACCATTCGGAGTGCGAGGTCGAGAGTGTGGAAGATCGAGTGTTGGAGAGAGCTCGAAGTGCGAGACCGAGAGCCATCTTGCATCACATATCCCTCAACCCCCATCCCCTACCTTACCATCATTCTAAGGCCTTCCACAACCTTATCATCACCTCCATCATCCCAAAAACTTCACTCCCAAAACAACCCTCAATACCTCTCAAACAAGCCCCATTCGGAATCGCCTCTACACAGATGACGTCTCGGGAAAACTCAGTTTCCCACTTTTTCTCACCTTCGATTGGCATTCTTTGTCCATTGATCAACTGCTCCAGAAACTACCCAAAACTTCCCGACCTCTCGGAACTCTCGTCGCCGATCCTTTTGTTCGAGCCCGGGTCCGAGCACGTCAAGTGGTATCATAGCTAATCGACTCGAGTCCATCAAGCTTGCGATAATTGAGTTGTTTCTTCCTAGTCAAAATGTTCAAGAAGACGAGTTCCAAGCTTTTGTCCAAAGAGTACACCCGATGGGCTATTCAAGCCTATGATGATGGGTATCTTCATTGGAGTGACATGGATGGTGCTACATATGATTTAGTTGATCAAGAGCTCCGAAGGAGACATCGAAAGAGAAGGGCTCGAGAGGATGAGGTTCGGCGTAAGAAGAAGGTTGAACCACCTTGGCACGAGATCCGCAAGCTCGCGGAAGACAAAATGCAACAAGCACAGGAAATTAAAAAACTCGTCAACTCATTGGGATCGACGCCATCGAAGCCCACAACACCACCACCTCCCTCTGCAAAGATGACATCCTCTACGACCATGGGCGAGACACTTGAGATTAAAGAAGGCAAGTCCATGAATGTTCGTAGTGATATGTGAAGGTCAACCCCCGAGCGTAAAAAAGATGAGGAAATCATCAGAGTTCGCAATGTGGCGCTTTCCATAAACGAGAAACGAATGCCAATCGAGATGCCTAGATTTCTGAATTCCATGTCGAGTAAGTGGTTGGATGCGACCTCTTTCATTCAGCCTTACTTGCCTTTCATGATTCAAGAAAAAGAAGAGAAGATTCAACATCCTTTCAAAGAAGATGCCACATGTCCAAAGAAGTCACTCATTTCCATCACAAATTCGAGGAAGAATCCTTTTCAAGGGGAGGAGGATGATGTGATGGTAGTAGCCCATGAGCTCGTCTATTGTTTCCTACAAAGGTTTGTCTTTGGAGCTGAACATCAACATTTATTTCTGAAAACTGTATGGCGACATCTTTGTATTATGGCTCGTTCTGGATGTATAAAATTCCGATTGAAGCCGATGAGAACTTATTGGAAAGATATTTTAAGTGGCTACAACTTTATTGAAGGATGCAATCGTCCATTTAGCTTGAAAGATGGCCGAAATATGGGATCTTTACAGCAGTTTGAAATTTTGGCAGCTCATCGGAAATGCAATAAATAAAGATGGAATGCATTCAATAAAGTCGGAATAAATGACGGGGATTTAGAGATTTCCGAACTTCCATCTCTTTGATGGCAACCAAGACCTTTCGTTTCCCCCATTATGGTTGCCCATCTCTCCTTCATAAATCTCGGAAACTCTTTCGTATTATCCGTCATTATTTTATCGATTTATTTTAATTTCTTTTATTTTTCATAGCATTAATATTTTCCTATATAAAGGGATGTAAGAACTTCTTTGAGGACAAGTTGAATTTGAGAAAACTAAGCTTTGTGTTTCCTTCGTTTCGGGTTAAGAAATAAAAATATATCTTGGTGAGATGCCGGATAAAACCTCTTTGTGAGATGCTAAGAGCGATTCCTTAGTGAGAGATGATAGAATCAAAGGGCCAGAAACACTCGGAGTGCGAGGTCGAGAGTGTGGAAGATCGAGTGTTGGAGAGAGCTCGGAGTGCGAGGATGAGAGCGATCTTGCATCACATATCCCTCAACCCCCATCCCCTACCTTACCATCATTCTAAGGCCTTCCATAGCCCCATCATCAACCTCCATCATCCTCAAAACTTCACTCCCAAACAATCCTCAATACATGTCAAACGAGCCCCATTCGGAATCGTCTTTGCATAGACGATGTCTCGGGAAAAGTCTGTTTCCCACTTCGTCTGACCTCCGATTGACAAGATCTAGCCCAATACGTGACTGTGACTTCAAGATCTACAAAACTAGTAGTTGCATACCCCCAAGAACCAAGCCAATCGATGAGAAATCGGTATTCTTTATCGATTGATCTGCTGCTCCAGAAACTGCCAAAAACTTCCCGACCTCTCGGAACTCTAGTCGCCGATCCTTTTGCTCGAGCCCGGTTCCAAGCACGTCACTTCCTTTTGTTCCTATGTCTGCTCGTAGTGTTGAGTTTGTCTCTATAATTTTGACTGGGGTCTAGTTGATATCGACTAAGTATGGTCAAAATCGACCTCTCTTCAGTTCCTCGTTCTGTGCTCAGCTTTGCCGGATGTGTCGACGTCGAGTAGGTGGTCGAAGTCGAGTAGGTCTGGTCGTAGTCGGGTACCTACAGAAACACAAACGAGCAGCGATCTTGCTTGATTGAGTATTAGTGGTCGACGTCGACTAGGCTTGTCGTCGTCGAGTAGAATCCTGCTTTCGTCTCCCCTTTTGGTTTCGTCCTGGAATGGCTCCAAATTCTGCAATATTAAACCAAAACTCATGTAGACCTCAATTTCCGGCAAATAAGCTTATACTACACAAATTCAACATATTCCCAACCCGAAATATGCCATGTACTTAGAATAAGGAGCTAAAATGTGTATAAAAACATGGTTACTTTAGTGGACATCAGAGGCGGTGATGGTGAGGGACTTAAGCAGGGCGAAGTGGACACTGCATAGGGAAATATATCATCATTAAAAACAACATGGTGAGAGACATAAATGCAAGAAGTTTCTTTGTGAAAGCAGAGGTAGCCTTTGTGAGTGGCACTATATCCGATGAAAGTGCAAGGTAAAGTACGGAAATCCATTTTGGTTGGATTGTAAGGGTGGAGGAAGGGGCATCATAGACAACCGAAGGTTTTAAAGAATCCAAAATTAGGGTCTTTATTGTAGAGGAGATGATAAGAGGAGGTGAAATTTAATATTGGGAAAATGGTTCAATTGTGGAGGTAAGATGCGGTTTTGAAGGCATGTTCCCAAAAATGTTTCGGAAGAGATGATTGAGCCAAGAGGTTGACGCCTTTTTGGATAATAGTTTTATTTCGTCATTCAACTACGTCGTTTTGTTCTTGGGTATAAGAGCAAGAAACACGATGAGTAATCCCAAGAGAACGTAGTAGGGATTAGACATTGTGCAATTCGCCACCCCAATCTGTTTGAGTACTTTTTATCTAACATTGGAATTGTGTTTTAATAAATGTGCAAAATTGCACAAAAGTTTGGAGAACCTGTGATTTTTGAGATAGAAAATATATCCAAATAAATTTAATGCAGTCATCAACGAATAAAAAAATAACAATTACCATTCAAAGATAACATGGGGGATGGCCCCCAAACATCGGAATACACCAAATCAAAGGGTTTTTGAGAAGCAAGATGCAAGGAAGAAAGATGCAAATGATGACTCTTGTCCAATTGGCAAGAGTCACAAATGTATGAAAACTTGTTATTAGTGATAGGAAACTGAAATTTAGAAACTAATCATCGCAAGATAGATTCATAAAGATTCCCCAATCTGCAGTGCCACTTATTGAGAGATGTGCGTGTGTTGGAGAGTGTGGTGGATGTGAAGAAGATCGTTGAGGTTGAGAGTAACCTATACAGACCATTTTCAATTGTTCTTTGGAGCAGAAGTCGACCCTAAAATGTCTTAAAACATGGAAAAAATCAGGCCAAAATTCAATCATAACTTTATTATCTCGGCAAAGTTGAAGGACGACACTAATCAAATGTTTGGTATGGCGAGGGACAACAAGAACATTAGGCAACTTTAGATTATGAAGAGAACATGATCCAATATGAGAAATAGACAAATAGTTATTGTTCCCGACTTGAAGCTTGTCGGGGCCCGAATAGTCATCCAAAATGGTGAACTTGCAAAGGTTTGGGGCGACATGGTCGGTAGTGCCGATGTCAAAGTACCATGTGGGATCCATGGAGGAAGGGCTATTATGCTCAGCGACATTATCCTACTTCATCAGGTCTTTGGGGTTAGGACTACGGGAAAGGAAATCCACTTGATTCCCCCTTTGCCAACAATCGATAGCCTTGTGACTGGGCCTGCTGCAGAGCTATCAATGTGGTCAACACCGGCGACTCTTAGGGTGATGAGGCTCTTGATTATGCGCTGATGGTGTGGGCCAGAGGAAAGTGCAGAGTTGCGAGAGGCGATGTTGGACGAAGGTAATTCCAGGATAGGAGGTACTGAAAGAGGCTGAGAAGCAGCCTGATGATTGAGATCACGGGCCATTCTATCCTTATCATGAAGGAGCAGGCTAACGAGTTTATCGACGGTGACATTGGCCACGTGCATCATGAAGAAGGCGGTGAAGGAGTTATATGAGGAGTCTAGGTGTCGATCCTGGGGAAGCTTAATCTCTTCCTATGTATTTATTTTGTCAACAAGTAATAAAAGTAGACAGTTGTGAAAGCAATTGTATTGTAGAAATGAATGTAATGGTAGAAATAAGAAAACCGAGTAAAAGTGGGTTGTAAGTGATTGGGAATGGGTTAGTTCCTTGAATCATCTACAGTTACCTTTAGTTCTATTAGTTATCCTAGCATATTGGTTTTTATACGCATTAGATGCATCTTAATCTAGCATTGGGGCAAGCAACATTAATGACCAAATCTCTAGCACTTCAGTAACATAACCTATAGTTCACAACAAGTCATCACCGATGTCCATGTTTTATACCATGTTTTATGCTTATTTCGGCTCCTTATTCTATCATCATATGCATTCTGGGTTGGGAATATAGCGAATTTGTGTAGTTTATGCTTATTTGCAACAAATAAAGGTATTCATAAGTTTTTGTTTAATAATGCAGAATTTGGAGCCATTCCGGGATGAAACCAAAAGGAGAAGACAAAAGATGGATTCCACTCGACGTCGACTAGACTTCCTCGACGCCGACTACAACTGGGAGTGAAGACTAATCGAGGAGGGAAGACGGACACAACTCGAGCTCGACTGTCCTCGATATTGAGTACACCTTCTCGACGTTGACCACACCTGGAACCCTACCCGAGTTGCGAAGAGAAAACGAGATCGAGGACTTTACTCGACGTCGACCAAAACTGGTCGATGTCGACCAAGCTATTTTTTGGCCGCGAGTCCGTTGGGCCAATCCGAGCATATATGGATTACTTGGGCACAAAGCAAGGCCGGATCCATCATATTCTATCAAGATCCATCTATGGAAGAAGGATTTATCCACTACATGAAGATATTTAGATATTTTCCTTTTAGATTAATGTGTTTATTTAATTAAGTTTTATCTTTAGGATTAGATAGAGATTTATTTCCTTGGATAGCAAGTATTTAAGCCTATAAATAAAGCCTAAGGGGCTAGTTTTTTATTCATTCAAGTTTAGAAGCTAGAGAGAAGAGAGAGAAGTATCGAGTGATCGAGTAGAGAGAGAGAGCGGAGGCCGAGTGAAGTTGTGAAGCGAGAGCAGAATTGGCTTCTTTCGGTTGTAAGCTTTTATTTAGTTTATTAATGCAAAGTTATTTCCTTTTATTATTGATGTTTTTCCCTATAATGAAGAGCAAGTAGTCCACTCACTTCTAGGGTCGGGGTGATCCCGACGATAGCCAAGCGTTTTTGAGGTAAAGATTCAACCTTTATTGTGCTTTGATCATCTACTACCTTTTATATGTTTATTACCTATTTAATAGAGATACAGGTTAACCACTTGGATTATAAACACAAAATTGGTAGATACAATTAGGGTTTCTTGAGAGAGTTATCCAATTGTTTGAAAAGGCGAAAGCTTGATTCCTTGATGTGATTGCATGATCATCCCTCTTTATCATGCCTTATACATGTTTGGTTATTGTTGTTGCAGGAGGATGGTCAAGTATGAAAATAAATATGAAATATAAAATCAGACTGACTCCCTGTTTCAGCAAATAAATACAAGACTTCCTCCCGTTGCAGTAGAAGGCAGTCAGGATCGATCCACGAGGAAGCGTGTCAGCGCCCGCCTTTTCAGTTCTGTAAACTCAGTAGAAAACCAACTAGACAAAGAGAAATAACAGAGAAAAGCAGAAAATAACACAAAGCAGAAAACTTGGTCGATATCGACTTCCAGTACTCGATAGTTAGTAAGAAAATCGACCTCAGAAACTCGAAATCGACTAAAACAGAAACTTAAACAAGCAAAAGTACTCGACTTCGACCAACTCAACTCGACAACGACCAAATTTTCCTCGACGTCGACCAAGCTTGTCGATTTCGAGTAATAGCAAAAACACAAATTTGCAACTTTTCGCAACACAGAACACGAATTTGATGAAATAAAATCAATAAACTAAAGACTTCCAAGGCCAGGGTATGAACACCACAACGATAACCATGTAAAATAACACATAAAGGCATAAAAGATCACGCTTTCCATCAAATAACTTTCGTTATTAACAAATAGGAAGATAGAGGCTTTCGCATAAACCCTAATTGTTACTAACCCTTTTTCACATAATTAATCCAAGTTGCATTAAGATCACTTTCGCTTCAATAACACAAACAAGGATCATCTTCAACTTTCGCAAAAGAATCATGCTCGTAGGGATAGAAGATGAATTTGCATCAAAAGCTTGTACCTTTACCGCATCACCTCACATGGCTACCGTCGGGCTCACCCCGACCCTAGAAGTTGGGTGACTACTCGCTCTTCATCATAAATAGACTCATCAATAATAAAAGGAAATAACTTTGCATTAAATAAACTAAATAAAACTTACAACCGATCGAGGCCAAAACGTCTCTCGACAACTCCAACTTGCTCTTGCAAGACAAACTCCACTCGGCCTTCACCTCCTCTCTCTCTCTCCTACTCGACTTCTTTCTCTCTATTGGCTTGTAGCTTGGATTATTGAATGAATAAAATCCAGCCCCTAATGCCTTATTTATAGTATTCATTCCCTAGCTAATCTAGAAAAGAAAACTATATCTATATCTAAATCTATCTATCTATATCTAAAGATTAAATTATGGAAATAAAAGATATAAATCCAAAAGGAAACTAGGACTATTATGGATAAATCTTCCTTCTCTTGATAGAAATTCATGTATCTTGATAGAATATCTCGAATCTTGGCTTGCAAGTAACCACCAAACTCAGACTTCTCCTGGATCTCCAATAGGACAGCTTATGGAATCTCCTCGACGTCGAGTAGAATTCTTTGTCTCGAGTGGTCTTATGCTCAGCTCGTGCTCGATCTCGTCTTCTGGAGTAATTGTCGAGTAAACTTTGGTCGACTTCGATCAGTTTGGTCGACTTCGAGTAACTCTGTCACTTTCAGCATTCTGCTCCGTTCTTGAAACGCACTTTCCCAAGCCCTCGTTTGTCGGATTGACGCATATGATCATGCGTTGGAAAGATTTTTTCGAGGGCTACAACTTTCATGAAGACATCAAAGCTTGATTCGGAACGATGAATGGTGAAAATGGCTTTTTCTCCAGCTGCACCATCCTTAGCTTCTTTATGACTTTCCTTTAAGCTCCAAAGTGCGTCCGATTTCTACGAAATATAACAAAACTTGTGTAGACCTCCATATATTGAAAATAAACATAAAGGACACAAATTATGTATTATTCTAACCCAAATCTATGAAATGCATGCAGAAATTGATATAAAAGTTAAGGTAAAACATGACGATTTAGGCTCACAACAAACACCTCATACATAAGCTTGCTTGTCCTCAAGCAATACTTTAATTTGACTTTCAGGGGAAGAATTCAAACTCTCAACATCTTAGATTCATTCTCATATAACCCTGCAATCAATTACCATCCTCGAAAAGGTACTTGTGTCACAAATCCATGCATGTGCAATTAAAAGCAACATCTAATCACAAAAGGAGGGTTATGCAAAACATTCATATGTGACAAAAGATTAATAATCAAGAGGACTTTAATTTAAGCTCAATAAGGAGTAGATTTGTAAAATGCTAAATGTGAGCAATTTTTGGCCATGTGGTGCTAATGATCCGGGGAAATGGAGTACTTTCCAAACTTTCATACCACATTTCTTCTTCTTTTTATTTCTCACCTTTCGCTCATTCGCTCATTGCTTTTTTCAATATTATGCTTTTACCTTTCTAACTTCAGCACGGTCTTCTCGCGAGTCGCAAACATGGGTGTCATGAATGACCCCGAATACTTAGTGCTTTGGACTCCTCACCTGTGTGTCCCATCTCGCCAAACTATTATCTCAACGAGCAGGGTCGATCTACCTTTATCTCCTGAGGTGATCGGATTTTCTTTCACTCATTAAATTTTCCATATATTTCAAACAACTTCCCACCATCCTCCAATAATAATAACAACACAACAACCATATAGTAATCTCCATAATGTACTTTCATTCTCAACATAATCTCCGGATAGGAAATAAGGTAAAGAATGGGCAATATTTAGATTATGTGGAGGAATAATTGAAATAAGGCTCAATATGTCTTTTGTGATGCATAAGCATAGGTATAGGCTAGGTTATAATAATATGAGCATAATATGGAAATATAAAGTCCTCCATCCTCTTATCATGCAACATGTCAAAAGCAATTTCAAATTTTACCTCTTTTCATGATTTTAAGAAAATATGCATTTCATTGTGACTTCCCTTTACTAGGAAATTTCATGCTATATCTCTAATGAATCCAATAATGAATCCCAAAGTAACCATGTATAAGCAATTTAAGAAATAATGCACAAATAATGTCAAATAAAATCAAATATGTACAAAGTAAGCCCTTTCCCCATCCCATACTTAAACATTACAGTGTCCTCACTGTATAAAACACAAGGGTAAAAAAAGAAACTCACTAGAGAGGTGTGAAGATCGTCGGAATCGAGAGTAAATGTTGCTGCAGAGCTGGTCGACATCGATGAAGTTAGTCAATTTCGAGGAAGCTGGTCGATGTCGACCAAGGCTACTTGAGATTGAGTAAAGTGATCCTCCAGGGTGGTTTTCCTCGACCACATGCTCCTTCTGCTCGATATTCTCGGTCGATGTCTTGGAGGTTGCTCGACGTCAAGTAAGTTTGCAGCTTCTTCTTCCTGCAAGATTCGATAGACGAAAAATATCCACAATAGAAAAACTTAAAAATAATGTCCAAAACAAAAAACCAAAAACAACAGTGTCCAAAAATCCCAAAAACTAAATGTCTATTTACAAGCTCTAGACTTTATAGTCACTAGGCCGACTTTCTCCGTTTAGCTCAAGGTGGCATTTGCAGGGCTCATGTAGCTTGGGCCTCAAACATGACTCCATTCTTGTCCATCAACTGCAGTCCGCCTGAATGGATCTTGTTCATCGTGAAGGGCTCCATCTTCTTCTTGGTGAATTTGTTGGGAAACCAATGATATTTTGATTTAGAGACATAGACTTTGTCTGCAACTTCATATTCCTTAGGCTCATCATTGGAAATCCTGCATAATCGCACATACCAAGGCAAACCTCTCCCATGTATAGATAAATCATTGATTGAAATAGGAGAAAAAAGATCCATACCTTGGCTTACCTTCACAGAATCGGATTCGGGAACCTCCTGTTCTAGTCGATTTCGAGTAAGGGTACTCGACATCGAGGAATTCGGCTCGTCTGGTGGACTACTGGTCGAGGAAGGAGAATTCGAGGAAGTGGGGTTTATGTCGACGTCGACCAAGTTGGTCGATGTCGAGTTGTCCTCGGCTTCGAGTTGTTTGCTCGACGCTGCTGCTGTAGGTGGAGAGCTCTGAGTCTGTTCGACATCGACCAAGTTACTCGACGTCGAGTAACTCTGATCAACTTCGACCCCATACTTGAATCCTATGAAGGCATTCGAAAAGAAGTTAATCGACGTCGACTTACCTTGGTCGATGTCGAGTAGATCCTATGTGTCATCGTTCATAATGGCCATGATCTCCATCACATGGGCTTCCATATCCCTCTTTTCCAGCTCTTCGGGAGTCATATTTCTTACCTTAGGCTCCCCGCAAGTAATGTAACCAGCTGATATAGACTTGACCTCTTCTATGGGACCTGTATGTCTTTCAGTTTTATTAAAGAAATACTCAATTACCTCATCCGTGATGTTGAAAGTGAGCACTCCCTTCCTTACGCTTATGTTGGCATCCACCGTCGCCAGGAAAGGCCTTCCTAGAATAATTGGACAAGCAGGGTCCTCCGCCATATCAACAACTAGGAAATCAGCAGGGACGAAGAACTTACCTACTTGTACTGGCACATTGTCCACCATGCCTGTTGGGATGACCACCGTGTTGTTCGCCATATAAAGCTTAACATCCACAGGCTCTAAAGCACCTATCTTAATCTTGGACCAGATTGATAAAGGCATTATACTCACACTGGCTCCCATATCACATAATGCATTAAATCTATATTGACCAAATCCAATGGTTATAGCAAACTTACCTAGATCTGGCCTTTTCTCAAGAACGTCCATCTGGTTGCACTCCTCTGCGATCTCAGCCATTGACCGCTTTTTGCTAAGAATCTCCTTTAGGAACTTGACATAGGATGGCATTTCATTAAGAGCTTCTATGAATGGTATTGTAACATTGAGCCTTTGAAGCATCTTGATGACGCGCTGAAACTTCTTCTCTGCTGGATTCTTTGGAGATTTCATCGGGAAAGGCAGCTTTTTCTTTGGCGGAGGTGCTGAAGACTGGTCGACGTCGAGTACAGGTTGGTCGACATCGAGTTGGTGCTAGTCGATATCGACTACAGTGGTCGAATTCGGCTTGGGTTGCACGTTTTGTTCGATATCGAGGAGATGCTGGTCGATGTCGAGTTGCCGCTGGTCGATGTCGAGTGGCTTGCTCGATGTCGAGGAGTCTCCTACAGCTTCTCCTTCTGTGTTGGGCTCGGGCGTTTTCATTTGTCGCCCACTCCTTAGGTTCATGGCAGCCACATGTCCAGTAGTTTTACCCTTAGGGTTAGGTTCAGAGGTTCTAGGGAGCGTACCTGATTGTCTGGGGATGGATGCTGCCATCTGGCCAATCTGAGTTTCCGTTGATTTCCACCATATATCAATTTCCCCAAGCCTAGAGTTGACACCATGCAGCTGAGTGTGGATGGAATTGATAGAGTGTTTGGTATCTGAATGGTTCCTCTGCATCTCTTCCAAGATGGTCTGCAGGTCATCCTTCTTACCTTCTCTGTCAGGGTGACCAGGTGCTCTGTAGGGAGGGGGATTCTGATGTTGGGGCTGATGATAGTAGCTCCAGTTTTGATTCTGATGTGGCCCTGAGTAATGTCCCCCCGCATACCTTACCTCTTCGTGGGTCTCTTCTTGATGTACTTGATCAACGTGTGGGCACGCAGTAGTGTTGTGCCTCACATACCCACATTCCAAACAAGGTTTATCTTTAGAGAGGAATTTAACTTGTTTGGTAAGACGACGTACCTGATCATTATTGAACTGGTCCCTGACATCCGGATCAACCTCCTTAGGTGGCACATACAATGGCATAGATGGGGTTGGCCTTTCATACCTTTCGTCGGAAGTGGCCGCAGAAGTCCCATAGGTGTTATCGTAGTTTGCCAATGTCTCAAATACCTCTCATGCTCGGCGTGGAGTGTATCCAAGATACTCATACTTGGTGTAGTTGTTGATCCTATCCTTAGTAGGCGCATCCAGGCAGTTGAAGATGATCTCCTGGATGACGCAGGGTGGCTGGCCATGAGTTGGGCAGGATTTCAGAAGCCTCTTGTAGCGCACCCAGACTTGTGCTAATGGTTCCCCTGGGTTTTTTTGAAAGTCGTGATTTGTTGTCTGAGAGTCGCTGTCTTTGTAGGAGGAAAAAACTTTTTGAGGAACAAGTCCTGTAGTTCATTCCATGTGCGAATTGATCATGCAGGCAATCCTTCCAGCCATTGTTGGGCAATTCCTGCAAGGGACCAACGAAAAGCCTATAGTTTTAAGTATTCAAGATTAGCACGATCAGCTATAGCTTCGCATAAGTCTATAAAAGTGGTGACATGCTCTTAGGGATATTCATTAATTCTTCCCCTAAATTGAAGCCTTCTAATTTCAGTAATAAAAGAAGGACGAATTTCAAAATTAATAGCGGGAAGAACGATCGTCGATTCTTGAACTTCCAGAGTAGGATGCAGATATTCTTTTGCGTTAGCTGGTATATGCCCCATCCGCTCCTCAAGTTCCCTTCTCGCGTTGACCTCGCGATCTACCCTTACTTCCCACCGCTGCTGGTTCTGTGCATATTCCGCCTCTCGTCGGGCGTGTTCAGCTTCTCTGGTGGTGAATGCCTCAATCTGTCGTCGGAGTTGCTCAAGCTCCTGTGCAGGTGTGAGCTGGACCATGTTCTCGTCGGATGTCGACATGAGTCTCTTCCTAAGCCTTTGCTAAAGATGGAAAAACCGCTCTGGCTCGAGAATTGGGTCTATAGGCGTGCGATCAGTTCTTCGCATGCACCTGAGAAACAGAAACAGAAATAAAGAAGTAAAAAGAAACTAAAAAGATAAAGCAAATATAAAGAAAAGAACAAGAAGTAAAAAGGGCGCGATTGATGGCTTCCCCGGCAACGGCGCCAATTTGTGGTTGCAGGAGGATGATCAAGTATGAAAATAAATATGAAATATAAAATCAGACTGACTCCCTGTCTCAGCAAATAAATGCAAGACTTCCTCCCGTTGTAGTAGAAGGTAGTCAGGATCGATCCACGAGGAAGCGTGTCAGCGCCCGTCTTTTCAGTTCTGTAAACTCACCAGAAAACCAACCAGACAAACAGAAATAATAGAGAAAAGCAAAAAATAAGACAAAGCAGAAAACTTGGTCGATATCGACTTCCAGTACTCGATATCGAGTAAGAAAATCGACCTCAGAAACTCGAAATTGACTAAAACAGAAACTTAAACAAGCAAAAGAACTCGACTTCGACCAACTCAACTCGACAACGACCAAATTTTCCTCGACGTCGACCAAGCTTGTCGATTTCGAGTAACAGCAGCAACACAAATTTGTAACTTTTCGCAACACAGAACACGAATTTGATGAAATAAAATCAATAAACTAAAGTCTTCCAAGGCCAGTGTATCAACACCACAACGATAACCATGTAAAATAACACATAAAGGTATAAAAGATTATGCTTTCCATCAAATAACTTTCGTTATTAACAAATAGGAAGATAGAGGCTTTTGCATAAACCCAAATTGTTACTAACCATTTTTCACATAATTAATCCAAGTTGCATTAAGATCAATTTAGCTTCAATAACACAAACAAGGATCACCTTCAACTTTCGCAAAAGAATCATGCTCGTAGGGATAGAAGATGAATTTGCATCAAAAGCTTGTACCTTTACCGCATCACCTTACATGACTACCGTCGGGCTCACCCCGACCCTATAAGTTGGGTGACTACTCGCTCTTCATCATAAATAGACTCATCAATAATAAAAGGAAATAACTTTGCATTCAATAAACTAAATAAAACTTACAACCGATCGAAGGCAAAACGTCTCTCGACAACTGCAACTTGCTCTCGCAAGACAAACTCCACTCGGCCTTCACCTTCTCTCTCTCTCTCTCTCCTACTCGACTTCTTTCTCTCTATTGGCTTGTAGCTTGGATTATTGAATGAATAAAATCCAGCCCTTAATGCCTTATTTATAGTATTCATATATCTATATCTAAATCTATCTATCTATATCTAAAGATTAAATTATGGAATTAAAAGAAATAAATCCAAAAGGAAACTAGGAATATTATGGATAAATCTTCCTTCTCTTGATAGAACTTGATGTATCTTGATAGAATATCTCGAATCTTGGCTTGAAAGTAACCACCAAACTCGGACTTCTCCTCGATCTCGAATAGGACAGCTTCTTGAATCTCCTCGACGTCGGCCAACTTCCTCGACGTCGAGTAGAATTCTTCGTCTCGAGTGGTCTTATGCTCAGCTCGTGCTCGATCTCGTCTTCTGGAGCAAATGTCGAGTAAACTTTGGTCGACTTCGATCAGTTTGGCCGACTTCGAGTAACTCTGTCACTTTCAGCATTCTGCTCCGTTTTTGAAACGTACTTTCCTGAGTTCTCGTTCGTCGGATTGATGCATATGACCATGCGTTGGAAAGCTCTTTTCGAGGGCTACAATTATCATGAAGACATCAAAGCTTGATTCGGAACGATGAATGGTGGAAAATGGCTTTTTCTCCAGCTGCACCATCCTTAGCTTCTTCATGGCTTTCCTTTAAGCTCCAAAGTGCGTCCGATTTCTGCGATATATAACAAAACTTGTGTAGACCTACATATATTGCAAATAAACATAAACTACACAAATTATGTATTATTCTAACCCAAATGTATGAAATGTATGCAGAAATTGATATAAAAGTTAAGGTAAAACATGACAATTTAGGCTCACAACAGTTATCGTTGTTGCAAACCCCGATCTTGGAATTTCTTTTTCATACATTGTTTATTCCGAAATTTGCGAACTTTGGCTTTTGTTTCGTTACTGTTTTTCCTCGATTTCGACCAACCTTAGTCGACGTCGACTACTGATTCTCGATCGACCAAGATCGCTTTTGTTTTTGTCTCTGCAGGTTACTCGATATCGACAAGGTTCCTCGAAGTCGACCAAAAGCTCCTCGACGTCGAGCAGCTTCCTCGAGATCGACCAACACCAGTGTCTTCTGCTTGCTCGAATTCGACTGTTCCTGACCCCTGTCGACCACCCTTGGGCGAGGTCGAGTACTCTGTGGTCGATCACCATCTGTGAGATTCTTCCGCTGCCTGAGATCCGCTGACACGCTTCCTCGAGGATCGAACCTGACTTCTTGCTACTACATCGGGAGGAAGTCTTGTAATTATTTGCGTGGGCAGAGTTTGATTTGATCTATATTCTTATATTTTGAACTCGATTTCCTCTTACAACAAATTGGCGTCGTTGCCGGGGATGCAATCATTTGCGCCTTAGGTAGTTAGATCTCACGTTTTCCTTGAGTTACTTTGCCAGTGTATGCGCCGTTCTGGTCAACCACCTGAGTTTGACGCCTTAGACGATCCGGAACACCTTATACACATCCACTCTAGATTGAAAAGGATCATGGCGGACGCAAAAACACAAGCCCAGACGATTGAGAGGCTTCGGAGGGAACTGGAAACCAACAATGCTGCTCTCGCCACTGAGAGAGCACGCGCCGAGCAGGAAGCTGAACGTAGGAGGCAGGCAGAGGCTAAGCTTGCCCAATACCCTACCACTGCGGAGGATTACATGCACCCGACTCTTGTCATGCCTGAATCAGCTACTCTAATCCCTACTAATAATTTTGAGATTCGCACTACCTTTGTTATTGAGATTAAAAATAATGCTTTTAATGGAAGATTTAATGAATGCCCTCTCAAACATATTACTAATTTTTTTGATAAGCGCCAAACTCTTGCTGAAGGCATTACTCTTGAATATGTAAAAATGAAAGCTTTTCGTTGGTCTCTTGCAGGTCCAACACTAAAGTGGCTTGAAGGTCTCCCTGCGCGATCCCTCACAACATGGGAAGAGGTTAGGAATGCATTCCTCAACAAGTTCTTTCCTCCAGCCAAGACAGCGCTCCTCAGACAAAAGATTACAGCTTTCAAACAAAAGCCTGGGGAACCGCTAGCACGAGCATGGGATTGATACAAGGATCTACTGCGATCCTGCCCCACTCATGGGCAGCCACCATACGTCATTCAGGAGATTTTCTACAATTCTCTTGATCTGGCTACCAAGGAAAGGATCAATCAGTTCACGTAGTATGAATACCTCACGCAGTCACCAGTAGAGGCATGGGGTACTATCGAAAGGCTCACCAACTTCGACAACACTAATGGGGCTCCTGCGAATTACGATGAAGACAACAACAATTATGCGAGGCGAGCCCCATCCATGCCCCTCTATTGGCATTCTAAAGAGATTGATCCAGATGTCAAGGAGTAGTACTACAGAGATCAAAATCGCAAGCTCTTCAAGCAATTCAAGTTTCTTTCTGTCAACCAACTTTGCGTTGAATGTGGCTCACAGCGGCACACCACTCCAGAGTGCCCACATACAGAGCAAGTCAGGATGGCAAAAACTCACGAAGAGGTAGCTTACGCAGGGGGTCCTAATTGCTATATGGGGGACCAAAGGTTTCACCAACCACAATGGAACCAAGGTGCCCCTAGGAACCCCCCACCATACAGAGCTTCAGGGCATCCAGAAAGGGATCAGCAGAAAGATGATCTACATATGATCCTCGATGAGATGTGTCGGAATTAGGCGGTAAGCAAGCAATCCAACAGCGCCATCCAGACCCAACTCCATGGCCTCAATGCACGATTAGGGGAGATGGACATCTGGAAGAAGAACACGGAGACCCAAATGGGTCAACTCGCACAACAAATCGCAAGGCCTACCGGAAAGCTCCCTGGGCACACAGATCCCAATCCTAAGGGGCAGACCGGACACGTCGCCACTGTAAAACTAAGAAACAGGCACCAAATACGCGAGCCATAGGTCGGAAAGGAGCAAAAAGCAACTGAGAATCTACTCGACGTTGAGCAGAGCCCAGTCGACGTCGACCAAACTACTCGACATCGAGCAGACGTACCCAAAGTCGACCAACTCCACGCCGACGAGGAAGCTTCTGCACGACAACAAAACTCGACGTTGACTTCTCTAGTCGATGTCGAGGACACCCAAGTCGATGTCAAGGACACTACAACACCTCTGACATCTGTTCTGCTCCGAAAAAGACGCTACTTTTCCCTTCCAAGACGCTGAAAGATCCCACGGCAGGTAGGTTTAAACGATTTGTTAAGATGCTTCAAGAACTGAATGTTTCAATTCCTTTTACAGAAGCTCTTCAAGAGATGCCTGCATATGTCAAGTTCCTCAAGGAGATCCTTAGCAACAAGCGATCAATCACAGAAATCATCGGCGACTGCAAAAGGATGGATTTCCCTAAGAAGAGACCTAACCCTGGTAAGTTTTCTATTACTGTGGAATTTAGACAATATAGATACGAGGCATTGTGTGATCTAGGTGCAAGCGTGAGCATCATGCCCTATCAATCTGGCAAAAGGTGAAGATAGGATCCATAGAGCCTGTGGATGCCAAGCTATACATGGAAAACAAGACAGTGGTAATCCCTACAGGTATGGTCGATAATGTCCCTGTCCAGGTTGGTAAGTTCTATATCCCCGCTGATTTCCTTGTTATAGATTGTGTGGAATATCCTACTTGCCCTATTATTCTTGGTAGACCTTTTCTAGCCATTGTAGATGCCAAAATCAGCGTCAGAAAGCGACTCCTCACCTTCACGATAGGCGAAGAGATCTAGATTTCTCTTTTGGCCCTACAAAGGAGGAAATTTCATGGCTGGAGGTGAAGAGCATAAGCAACCACGGGGGCGAGCACACAACAACGGAGGAATGTGCCAGAAAGCTGCTCGACGTCGACCAGATCTACTCGACGTCGACCAAACAACTCGACTTCGACCACTACAACTCGACGTTGACTTCTCCCGTTCAGCACCAGACTTTCCAAAAACCTAAGTATGGGGTCCCTGTACTCGACGTCGACTAGATCTACTCGACGTCGACCAACCCTGAGCCCAAAAATTTCGGTTTTGGGCACGAAAAGGTAAGTCCAGTTATGATTTCAACCTCTCCTCCATCTATTAATAATTTCAATAAGAATTTTAGAGGAGATAAGGCCCCGTGGCGAGCTAACCTGCGCAGGATTAGAGCTGCAAAGAAGAGGAAGGAAGGCAAAGGGATCTATGTAAACAATCACCTATCAGCGGAGCTTGCACACTACAATCAGGACCTAGATGATCCAGGAGAAGGGCCAGGCACAAGAGGGCCCTACATTTAGGGTTCCTAAGCACAAATTGAGAAGTCGGCCTAGCGACTCTAAAATCTAGAGCATGTACATAAAACTTTTAAACTTTCTTTTAGGACTTTGAACCTTATGGTTTTGGTTTTGGTTTTTGTTTTTGGTTTTGAATACTTCATGTGGAAAGTCTTGTCTTTGTGCAAAAACTAACAATTTTCAGGTCAAAAAGCTTAAAGGATCGCGAAGAGGGGAAGGAGAAGTCCCTGACGGAACATCGAAATCGACGAAGGCCAAGTCGAGATCGTTCACGAGGAAGATCAAGCAGAACGGATCGACTCGGCGTCGAGTAGGCGTACTCGACGTCGACCACCCAGAAGGCTTCCTCGACTTCCACTTCCTACTCAACGCTGCAACTGTCCTCGACGTCGAGTACATCTACTCGACGTCGACCACCTCATTCCACTCGACGGCCTTGTTTTAACTCTTCGACGCGTTATTCAGTGAGCTCCTTCCTTTACCTTTGTTTTATATTATTTTATACAGTGGGGACACTGTATATTCTAAGTATGGGGTGGGGGAAAAGCTCATTATCATTATCTTATATTTTATTCTTGTTTTTGGTTTTACATGGTGAATTTTGAGTTAATTTTTAATTTTTATGCTTAATTGCTCAAAGTTTGTTTTATGAGACATCTCCCAAAGCTTGTAAATTGTTCAAAGAAATAGTGTCATGGAAGCTTAATTGAACTCGATGATGCAAAATTGGATTCATTAGAGATATAGCATGAAATTGCCTAGTAAAGGGAAGTCACAATGAAGTGCATTATTTCATGAAAACCATGAAAGGAGGTAAATTTGAAGTTGCTTTTGATATATGTATGATAAGAGGATGGATGACTTTATATCTGCATATAATGCTCATATGTTTATATTCCTAGCCTTACCTATGCTTATGCATCACAAAAGCCATATTATGCCTTATTTCATATTTGATCCACATGTACTAAATATTGCCCTTTCTAACATTATTTCCTATCCGGGGATTATGTTGAGAATGATGTCACATTATGGAGATTACTATATGGTTATTGTGTTGTTATTATCATTATTGGAGTTTGGCAAGAAATTGAAAAAATATATGGAAAATTCAATGAGTGAGAAAAAATCCGATCACCTCAGGAGATAAAGGTAGATCGACCCTGCTCGATGAGATATTAGTTCAATGGGATGGGACACACAGGTGAGGAGTCCAAAGCACTAAGTATCCGGGGCCATTTATGACACCCATGTTTGCGACTCGCGAGAACGCAGTGCTGAGGTTAGAGAGGTAAAAGCATTGTGGTGAAAAAAAAGCATTGAGCGAAAGAGTGAAAGGTGATGAATCTTATGAAGAAGAAGTTTGGTATGAAAGTTTGGAAATGCTCCATTTCCCCGGATTATCGGTACCACATTGCCAAAAATTGCCCACCTTTAGTCTTTTACCAATCTACTCCTTATTGAGCTTAAATTAAAGTCCTCTTGATTATTAATGCTTTGTCACCTATGGATTGTTTTTGCATAACCCTCCTTTTATGAGTAGATGTTGCTTTTATTGCACATGTATGGATTTCTGGCATTAGTACCTTTTCGATGATGGTAATTGATTGCAAGGACATATGATAATGAATCTATGATGTTGAGAGTTTTGAATTCTTCCCCTGAATGACCATCCAAGTTATTGCTTGGGGACAAGCAAGCTTAAGTATGGGGTGATTTGATGTCCATTTTTTATGCTATGTTTTTATGCTTATTTCGGCTCCTTATTCTATCATCATATGTATTCTGGGTTGGGAATATAGCGAATTTGTGTAGTTTATGCTTATTTGCATGAAATAAAGGTCTACATAAGTTTTGGTTTAATATTGCAGAATTTGGAGCCTTTCCGGGACGAAACCAAAAGGAGAAGACAAAAGCTGGATTCTACTCGACGTCGACTAGACTTCCTCGACGTCGAGTACAGCTGGGAGTGAACACTAATCGAGGAGGGAAGACGGACACAACTCGAGCTTGACTGTCCTTGACGTCGAGTACACCTCCTCGACGTCGACCACACCTGGAACCCTACCCGAGTTGCGAAGAGAAAACGAGATCGAGGACTTTACTTGACGTTGACCAAAACTGGTCGATGTCGACCAAGCTATTTTTGGGCCGCGAGTCCGTTGGGCCAATCCGAGCATATGTGGATTACTTGGGCACGAAGCAAGGCCGGATCCATCCTATTCTATCAAGATCCATCTATGGAAGAAAGATTTATCCACTATATGAAGATATTTAGATATTTTCCTTTTAGATTAATGTTTTTATTTAATTAAGTTTTATCTTTAGGATTAGATAGAGATTTATTTCCTTGTATAGCAAGGATTTAAGCCTATAAATAAAGCCTAAGGGGCTAGTTTTTTATTCATTCAAGTTTAGAAGCTAGAGAGAAGAGAGAGAAGTAGCGAGTGAGTAGAGAGAGAGAGCGGAGGCCGAGTGAAGTTCTGAAGCGAGAGCAGAATTGGCTTCTTTCGGTTGTAAGCTTTTATTTAGTTTATTAATGCAAAGTTATTTCCTTTTATTATTGATGTTTTTCCCTATAATGAAGAGCAAGTAGTCCACCTACTTCTAGGGTCGGGTGACCCCGACGATAGGCAAGCGTGTTTGAGGTAAAGATTCAACCTTTATTGTGCTTTGATCATCTACTACCTTTTATATGTTTATTACCTATTTAATAGAGATTCAGGTTAACCACTAGGATTATAAACATAAAATTGGTAGATACAATTAGGGTTTCTTGAGAGAGTTATCCAATTGTTGGAAAAGGAAAAAGCTTGATTCCTTGATGTGATTGCATGATTATCCCTTTTTATCTTTCCTTATACATGTTTGGTTATCGTTGTTGCAAACCCCGATCTTGAAAGTTCTTTTTCATACATTGTTTATTCCGAAATTTGTGAACTTTAGCTTTTGTTTCGTTACTGTTTTTCCTCGATTTCGACCAACCTTGGTCGATGTCGACTACTGATTCTCGATCGACCAAGATCGCATTTGTTTCTGTCTCTACAGGTTACTCGATATCGACAAGGTTCCTCGAAGTCGACCAACATCTCCTCAACGTCGAGCAACTTCCTCGAGATCGACCAACACCAGTGTCTTCTGCTAGCTCGAATTCAACTGTGCCTGACCCCCGTCGACCACCCTTGGTCGGGATCGAGTACTCTGTGGTCGATCACCATCCATGAGATTCTTCCGCTCCCTGAGATCCACTGACACGCTTTCTCGAGGATCGAACCTGACTTCCTGCTACTACATCGGGAGGAAGTCTTGTAATTATTTGCGTGGGCAGAGTCTGGTTTGATTTATATTCTTATATTTTGAACTCGATTTCCTCTTACAAGAATCACCTAGTTGTCATCCTAGCTCATGCCTTTACCTGTAAGCAATATTATTCAAGTGTCGATCTCTTTACACTATCTAGACTTCCATCCTGTTCATCAAGATGTGTTGGCTACTATAGGTTTGGCTTTGCTTATCGGATGAATTAAAACCCTAGCGAGATGCAAATATATCTAGTTCACGAAGCTATATATAATCACAATAGCAACAATTTAACACAAAGGAGATGGACATAATATAATAGAAGAAACTATAAATAGAATTCTCCCAAACCAACCATGTTTAGAATCTGTAAGAAACTAAGAAGAGTATTAAATACTCATTACGTACCTAGAAACTTCAATACTTGAAAGATCCATGGGAACTATAGTGTTTAAGAGAGTCGAAAAACTAAATAATTTATGTGTTGGATTACTCTCTAAATCGTGTGAATGATTCCTTGAATGAGTGATATGAAACCTTGAGATGAGATACCTATTTATAGGAATCAAAAACCCTAGAAATCCAAGCTCCTTCGCGAAAGCCCAATGGGCCGGTCGATAGCAGCGGGTGCCAACATTGGCATGTGCCAAACATGCTACGTGGGTGTCAGCATCGGCGAGCACCGATAACACTTGGCTGACATTGATGGGCGTAAAATGATCGTTGGTCCATGTTAAAGATAATAATCCAAACCTATAGCTAGTTTAAGCAGTAAGTCCAAATGTCGATCCACAAGGAGAATACCTTTTTTGGTGTAGGTAAAAGCACTAGATTTGTCCACCAGCTCCCCACTCAGCAATACAATTGTTGTACCAAGGCTTTTATTTATTTAGTTTTATAATATTTGTTTGTTTTATTTTACTCCTTTTTATTACCGTCTTTCCTCACATTAAAATTCGACTACCACGATTTTCACCGATCTTATTGGTCTCAGAGAGCAAAGGCTAAACACGCTAATTAAACTTAATGAGACAAACTCTGGATATTTCCACCGTGTGGCTACAATTAAGAGAAATCACAAGATTATCAAGTCTTTGATTCTCTCTAATGGTCTTCACATTTCTGATGCCGATTCTATTAGGGTGGAGTTAGAACGGAATTATAAGAATAGATTTCGATCCACTATTTACCCGTTACTTGACTTATTGTCAAATATGAGTGCCCTCACCTCTGGGTTTCCGACTACCATAACTCACGACTGATTGCATCAGTTACTAACTCAGAGTTTAAGTCTGTTGTTTTTACGCTTGCTTCAAATAAATCGTCTGGTCCAGATGGTATGCCAACCGGTTTCTACCAAAAGTACTGGTCCTTGGTGGGGCCTTCTATTAGAAAAGCCATTAAGAGTTTCTTTGTATACGATATATACTATTCTCACCAAATTTTTCCGACTCTCAGGTCAGAAAATAAATTACAATAAATCCAACTTTGAAGCCTCTACAAGTACGCAGACTATTGCTATCACAACGATAACAACCTGTTTGGGGATAGGCAACTCTGTTGCTCTTGATAAATATATGGGTTGTCCTGTGATTAATGGCCGCGTTAATAAGGACTCATTTGCTATGGTGGTTATCAAGACCAAAAAACAATTGGCTAAATGGAAAGCATCGAGCCTATCAGTTGAAGGCCGAAAGGTGTTGATTAGATCAAATTTAAGTGCCCAACTGTTATTTCTTATGCAATAATTTATGATGCCTTCAATTTTGACTGAGTTGGATAAGGTATACCGGCGTTTCTTTTGGAATAAGCAAGAAAGGTTTACACCTTTGACAAGCTGTGATAAGATATGCTCGGATACCTTAGCTAGGGGCTTGGGTATCTATGAAGCAGAAACGATGAACCTAGCTCTACAAATGAACCTATTATGGAAATTTTTTTCTGAACCATCTAATGTATGGGTCCAGGTCATTTCGGAAAAATATTTAAAGGGTGCACATATTTGGGAGTGTTAGAAAAAACAAGCCATGTCCTGGCAGTGGTCTAAGCTAATGCAGATTCCCCCGCTTTTTGAAAAGGGGTTGCGTTGGAGTGTTGGCAATGGACATGATATTCGATTCTGGTCAGATAACTGGGCGTTCGAAGTCCCACTGGCTTCGAGAGAAAATACACAACCAAATTATGTTCAACTTATGTGGAAGTTTAGTCGGTTTATTACTGTTAATAATGTCTGGGATTTAAGTTCGGTTAGAATCGATTTTCTTGGTCTCTTATCTTACCAAGATATTCTGTATATTAGCAAAATTCCTTTGCTAATTACCTCCTTGTCTAACAGATTGTATTGGGGGCTGGACACCTCAGGGAGGTTTTCCACCAAATCGGCTACATCTTTGGTGCCTAATCCTAGTCGATGTCGAGCACAATCCTAGTCGATGTCGAGTACTCTACTCGATGTCGAGTACATGTCAAGAGCAGTCCGAGTCGAGATCGACTATCTTCTACACCTAGGAAAAATACTAGTTGACGTCGACTACTTCTAGTCGATGTCGAGTACCACAGAAAACACTGTCCGAGTCAAAGTCGAGCTAGAATCCGAGTGATTGGAGTTACTTACAAGGCAAGGCACACAAGATATATCTATAAAGATTTAAAGACTTATCCACTTTAGTAATTCTCAAATGTACTTTAGAGGAATTTTATTTGTTTTAATTATTATATTAGGAACCTTTTTATCATAAGTAGGAATATCTTTTATCTTAGGAAATAGATAGAGTTATTCTTTCATTGGATAGTGAGGATTGAGCACTATAAATAAACTCCTAGGTGCTGGTTTTTAGGATCAATTCTATTCTCAAGCAATTGAGCGAACACTAGTTAGACAATTTAAAGATGTTTTTAGGGGAGCTTGGTCGAGTAGAGTTTGAGAGCGGAAGTGATCTGGCTTTGTTCGGTTGTAAGTTTTCTTTTGGTTTAATGCAAGTTAGTTCTTTTATAATATTGATGTGTGTTTCTATGATGAAGAGCGAGTAGTAACCCAACTTCTAGGGTTGGGGTAAGCCCGACGGTAACCATGTAAGGTAATGCATCAAAGATACAACTTTTATTGCGATTTCATCTTCTATCCCTGATTTACATGATTCTTCTACGACAGTCGAAGGTGATCCTTATTTGTATTATTGAAGTAAAAGTGATCATAATGCAAACTTGGATTAATGATGTGAAAACGGTAGTAACAATTTTGGTTTATGCGAAAGCCTCTATCTTCTTAATTGTTAATTACGAAAGTTATTTGATGAAAAAGCATGATTTTTATATCTTTGGCATGATTCTTACATGGTTATCATTGTGCCAATGAAACCCTGACGTTGAAAGCTTTTAGTTCATTGAAATACATCCTTCAAATTTGAATTTATTTCTGTCTTTTATTTTATTGCAAAGGTTACGAATTTCACTACACTGACGAACTCGACATCGACAAGATCTAGTCGATATCGAGTATTACTGGTCGACGTCGAGTGTTCTTCTACTCGACACCGGCTCTGTTTGTCTTCTGTT
This sequence comes from Persicaria maculosa, assembly GCA_963922045.1. Taxonomy (NCBI): domain Eukaryota; kingdom Viridiplantae; phylum Streptophyta; class Magnoliopsida; order Caryophyllales; family Polygonaceae; genus Persicaria; species Persicaria maculosa. Next base: position 20,995,975 of record OY998251.1, on the reverse strand, counting down.
GTGCAACTACAGGTAAGTCGACAGTGTTGGTCGATATGGAGTACTTTACTCGACATCGAGTAACTCTTCTGGTCGATTTGGAGAGGATTCTGGAACTTGAAAGGCGAGCGCTGACACACTTTCTCGTGGATACGATCCTGATTCCCTTCTACTACAACGGGAGGAAGTCTTATAATTTTATTTGCGTCGTTCAGGGATTGGTTTGCATTTTATTTGATAATTGTTTAATCAATTCTTCCTCCTAACATGACTCAAGTGGTGAAGTTATTACCTTGGGAGGGCGTACTTAGAACAATACTTCGATCCTCTACGCAGAAGTTGTTTCCTTATGGAATGGGGTTATTAGAGCAAGGGAGTTAGAAGCTATTAATCTTCTTATTGAAGGAGACAATTTGACCGTTGTCAAATCCTTACTGGGAGATTGGAGCTGCCCTTGGAATATTGAGCTAATACAATCATATACTAAATTATTGTTTTCTTCGTTTAATTCTGTCTCTATCTGTCATATTTTTAGGAAAGCAAATGTTGTTGCCGATCAGATTGCTCATCTGACTTACAGTATCCATATCGACGATGGATTGCGTGCTGATTCAGAACTGTGGGTTCTCGTCCGAAAGGACGCTTTAGGATGGCGTTACCTTAGACATAGATAGCTCGATTCGAATGTATTTCCTGTTATCCAAAAAAAAATATTATTTAACTTCCACTTTTTATTTATATTTCTTTTTCCTAATTACAATTAAAATATTATCATATAATTTATTTAATTACAACTTAATAGACATATTTGTATAAGGATACCCTTTCATCTTTTTATCAATTATACCTACATTTACATCCATCATCCATGTACTCCACTTTTGAAACCATCTCTCGATTTTTAATCATTTGCATTTTTCTCTACTAACCCGACATTATAAATTCATGTAATTGATAAATTATTATTAATAATTATAGCATATTATAATATTCAAATATAAATATTATGAAACTTGTTATTTTAATAATTATTGAAATTATTAAAATAATATATGACTTTCAATATTATAAAAAGGATTTTTGTAATAACTCTTGAAACTATTAAAATAATATACCACATAAAAAATACAAATACATTAACAATAAAAATAATCCAAATACATGAATAAAAAGAATAAGCATCAAAAGGATTTAAGCGTCATGTCTCGACGACCCAATTTTTTTTATTAATCATATATGTTTAATTAAGTTGGACTTGAGTCTGATGCGAACCCGAATCTCAAACTCGGATCAATTTGTTAAGAAAACACTTATGGGTGGCTCAAACTCTTAAAAATGATCAAATTCAACCGTGTGAATATGTACGTGGTGGGTATTCCGTTCCTTTCCAGAATCATAATATGCGGGGATGATATATTTCGTCATAACTTTTTTTTTTTTTTTACTAAACTTAAATCTGAAAAAAGTACTTATCGTTGTTATACTCCACATTTTTCCTACCAATCTCAAATCCCAAATAAGTGGTGTTCTTATACTCAATTACTCCACAATTTCCCTACCAATCTCAAATCCCAAATAAGTGGTGTTGGCCGTGTGCATTTATCATCCCGCATATTGACCGGGCCCACGCTATATTGACCGGGCCGGTGCTGTGTTTTCACGTCATTGTTAGTAAGTTTAAAAAAAAAAACGTGTTTTGTGTTTTGATTACCGGATTGATATAGTTACACTAAAAATCTTGCCAAATTACAAATACAGATAGGATTGGTCATCGCTTTAGAAACTGTGGAGATTAGGATGGATGATCAATTGATCATAGATGTAAAAACCATGGATCGAGATCATTAGTCACAGTTTCAAAAACTTTAGAATATTATTTCACATCAAACCTCGGTAAAAAAAAAAAAATTGTAACTCTTTCAGTATTTGGGTCAAAAGCTAAAAAATCACTTTAGCAGCCTAAGGTTTTCAAAATTGTGACAATTCTATTTCCATGATTTTTAGGCTTAAACCTGATAAATGCCCGTGAATTTTTACTGTGCAAAATGTGAAGAAAAATACCGTAGGAGTGTATTTGTGACAGTATGGCGCCTATCAGCCATGATCCTCTACTCCAACTTTTCCTACTCTACTGCTTACAACATTAACTTATTTTAGGGGCATTTACTAGAATGATCAAATTAAAGGTCTTTATTAGTAAACTGTCCACCAATGTTCTCAAATTAGTAGAAAGTCCACCTCCTTTCCCCTGCCCCTTCCTGTTTCAGCAGTTTTTTTTTTCTCGTCAACACTTCGACATCGGAGTTACTGAAATCGGAGTTTTTTTTCGCGTCAGCACTTCGACACCGGAGTTGCTGAAACCGTGTTGCTAAAACTGAAGTTGCTTTTTTTTTTGCATCAGCACTTGGACACCTGTAGATCGTATCTTCCTTGACTCACAGATCGGAGTTCAAGAAACAGATCCAAAAGCGCGAACATGAAAACAAAGAAAGCGAGAAAGGACACATCGAGATTTTTACGTGGTTCGGGAAAGTTCCCTACGTCGACGGAGCCTCAAAAGAGGAGACTCGAGCTCAATCCACTATATCAAATCAGGTTTACAGGGTTTCGAGAACGACAGTCTAGATCTAGAGCTTATACAGAGAATACAACCGAGAATCGCAAGTAACAAGAGAGTAGGAGAGGAGAAGTAGTAAAGCGACGAAGAAACCCCTTGGATCTGGTGTCGGAGACCAGATCTACACCAGGAAGATCGTCGGAGAAGACGACCAACGCCGGTCAAGAAGTACACGAGTGCAGTGTTGATCTTCGGAGGTCGGATCAGAGGTCCCGTGAAGGGATGCGCCTCAGATCCAAGCTTGAACACCGGGGAAGGAGCTTGGAGCAACAAAGAAACCCTAGCGCCGCTCTGGTTTCTCTCTCTCTCTCTTTCTTTCTTTAGGTTTACCTGAAGCATCGGCTGAAGAACTGAGGAACCTTAGAGACATCAAGCCTTTATATAGGCAAGCTCCAGGTTAGCTAAACAGAGTGTTTAGCTCTAGGGTAAGCTTCAGCAAGCGATGGAGCAACCATTGGGCCAGATCCGAGAAATGGGCCTTTTAAGCCCAATTCGGATGCCCACAAGACATGTTACATATTTATAAACTCTTCTACCATATATTATACATCACATATGATCACAAGTTATAATAAACTTGCAATTCTAATATGTGACATATGATATATAGGAGAGTATATAATATGTTAGTATAAACCATAACACCGGAGTTGCTGACAACGACGTTGCTGAAAGCGGAGTTGCTAAAACCGGGGTTGCTCAATCACTGAATTTTGAAATTTTGCCCAATTTCAGCAATTACAACACACAATTTCAGCCAAAAATGCCACACCAATTTCAGCAATTGCAACAACAATTTCAGCAATTTGAGAAAAATGTCACACCAATTTCAACAATTACAACAACAATTTCAGCAAATTGAGAAATTTCAGCAACAACAATTTTAGAAAGGAAATTTTACAGGAAACCACCCCTTATTTATTAGGCTTTTCATTTAACCACCCCTTATACAAAATCTTTCACTAAACCACCCCTTATTTATTAGGTTTTTCATTTAACCACCCCTTATACAAAACCTTTCACTAAACCACCCCTTATTTATTAGGCTTTTCATTTAACCACCCCTTATACAAAAACTTTCACTAAATTAACCACCCCTTATATAATCCCGTCAATAGATAACCACCCCTAACTCTATTCCGTCCAATTTGATGTTAAAAAATTCTGAAAAGACCGAAATGCCCCTTTTTTTTAACTATCCATCTTCAACCTTTCTGCTGCCATATATAGAAATCCTACGATCGTCCAGACTTCAGAGCCATCGACGAACTTCAGGCTACACGACTCACAGTACAATCGAATCAATTATACATCACAGACACAGACTCACAGTACAATCGAATCAACTAATATATATATACTGATCACAAACAAAAGATTAAAAAAACCACAATTCATAGACAATTAAACCATCCTGATGTTTGTTCAAAATCAAGAGGGTTGTTCATTCGAAATTAATTAACAAGTTGAGCGGCTTCATATTTCAGCCTATTCGTTCAATTAAATCACAAGTTCATCAGTTCAGAGTTCAGCCTGTTCGTTCTGCAATTGCAAGTTCACTGGAGAGAGAGAGAGGGAGGCCGCGAGCGAGAGAGACACAGTGAATCCAGTCGAGCACCACCCGAGTCACCGCCAAGCCAGTCGTGATCCACCGGTCCACCACTAGAGAACTGAGATAAATCGAGCACGAGCAGAGGCAAGAGAGTCAAAGATGGATAGTTTTAAAAAGGACATTCTGGTCTTTTCATAATTTTTTAACATCAAATTAGATGGAATAGAGGTAGGGGTGGTTATCTGTTGACAGAATTATATAAGGGGTGGTTTAGTGAAAGGTTTTGTATAAGGGGTGGTTAAATAAAAAGCCTAATCAATAAGGGGTGGTTTAGTAAAAGATTATGTATAAGGGGTGGTTAAATGAAAAGTCCAATAGATAAGGGATGGTTTAGTGAAAGGTTTTGTATAAGGGGTGGTTAAATGAAAAGCCTAATAAATAAGGGGTGGTTTCCTGTAAAATTTCCTTTTAGAAAATTAAGAGATTTCAACAACAATATTTCCAGATCTGGCAGTAATTACAATTGAAATCAAAACCAAAAGCAAGCGAATTTCCTAATCCAAAGAATCCTTGACAAATCACTTAAGAGATTTCAGCGACAACTATACACATGAGAGTGGATTTCAGCAAATTAAGAGATTTCAACAATAACTATACATGAGTTATACTTCATATCTTCAAGCATGGATCATCACTTAGGAGAACAGTTAACGCGAATTTCATTAAAAAGGCAACAAGCTGATTAGAAGATTAAGGTGTAATAGATAAAATTTCCTAATCCAAACAATCCTTGACAAATCAAGCAAGAAATCTTCTCTAAATCTTCCTCCAACATCCACTCTCCAACTAATCCAGTTCCAGAAGACAAGCAACATTAATTCGCACACAACAACTAACCTTGCGAGCGAGCTTTATGTGTAAGAGCTCTTGATCTCCTCCAAGGTGGTATTATTGCTAACCTTGAGAGTGGAGTAGTAATCCACCTTGAAAGCCCTAACTACGACAACACCGCATCGTTTTGAGCGGCTAAATTCCTCGTTGCGGTTTTCAAAACGGTGGCACATGGGGCTGAGAGAGATTGTGACTGAGACGGCTCGCAATGCGTTGGAAGAAATTGAGGCTGAGGATTGAAGTTGGTGGAGCGAAATCGCAGCTATGGAGGTGTTCTGGGGCGCGTGAATGCAGTGGGTTGGGAGAGCGGCCATCGCCGCTCGAAATAGGTTGTCGTAGGGGTTGTCCACACCCGTCCTCCTTATTGCCGCCATCTTCGATTGCTCTAGACTCCTCCCTTGCGATCTAGACTCCTCTCTCCGTCTCGATTGCTCTGTCGCCTTCGAGATCTGGATTACCGGGCGAAGAATCAGGAGAAAAGGAAAGAGGAGAGGAGTGGGGGCCTGGAGGAAGGGATATGAGATTTCGGTGAAGAAAAAAATAGGGGGCAATTATAATTTAGGGTTTGGTAGATGAACTTTTTACCAATAAAATAAATCCATGGACAATTTTTCAATTTGGTCCAAAAATGGCGTACGACACAAATTTATTCTTTATTTTTATATTTATTTAATTTTAATTTTTTAAAAAATTATATTTATATTCCTAACATCTATTTTTATATATTTATAAAATTTTATTTTGAAAAATCATATTTTAATTTTTTTAAATTAAAAATATAATATTGTACAAAATATAATTATTAAAAATTTTAAAACATAGTTTTTAAAATTTTTTTTATAAATGTATAAAAATAGATGTTAGGAATATAAAAAAAATATATATTTTTTTAACTTTTGTAAAGTTAAATAAATGTTAAAATAATTTGATGGAGTAGGGAGGGGAGCAGCTAGAGAGGGTAATAGGAAATCTGGACTAGGATCCTGTATATTAAACAAAGGTTAAGGGTGTGTTTGGTAACCGAAGTTGAACGAGTAGCTGAAGTTGAATGGTTAATTGTATAAAATATATGTTAAATTAAACTATTGTTAAGCTAGTAATGTGTTTGATAACCTTACCTGAACGAGTAGCTGATAAAATGAATATATTTGTATGTATACATTGAAAAGCTCCAAAAAGCTTGGGGGGTGTAGCTGTTGAAAATTCAAATTAAAAAAAATGTAGTGAGAGTTATTATAAGCTACCATATACTATTAAAATGAATTGATTTATGGTTGATTTTAATGAGTAAAAACTTCTATCAAAAATATTATTAAAATAATATATTGTCATAACTTATAGGAAGTTATTATAAGCTACCCTATATATATATATATATATATATATATATATATATATATATATATATATATATATATATATATATATACGGATTGACTCGGGTGAGGACCATTTCTTGCGGTGAAAACCAAAAGGACCAATCCTATTGGTTGTTCTTTAACAGTGGACCTCTCCACTTTCCAACTAAAATCCAACCAAAAAATCCAAAATTACATAGAATAGCCACTAGTTTTAGAATTTCAATTTGTGTGTTATTTTAAGTTTTCTTTAATATTCCGCATTTATCTTATTATTATATGTGATCCTGCAATTTGGTATCACAGTCTAGTTAATTAAAAATAATCTGTATTTATCTATAAGACAATCTGGAGGTGTCTACTAATTGCCCCCATAAGACTTATCCTCATGCTTTACATTTAGATGTAAGTGATAAGCATTATGGAGCAATTTTAAATGCCATTTCAGATCAACTTATAGATCTAAAACTCGAAGTTAGAAAATTAGAACAATTATATATCGATATTAGCGGTAAAATCTTTATGATTGTAAAAGAAACAGGTGAAGTGCATCACTTAACAAATCTAAAAGCTATTAATGAAATCAGCCATCAGATAACTTTAACATCAGGCGGTGAGATAAAAAAAAAGGAGATCCTTTTAAATACAATTATCCATTTAAAAAATCCAAAAAAAAGTTTTCTACTAAATTAGATAATATTATAAAGAACAAGGCAACAGTAGAAGAAGAAAACCAAGACGAAAATCAAATTCTTAAAAATGAATCAACATCCACTTCGACCAACAAGGAGATTCAGCACTAAGTTGGATAACCAAGAATGGAAGCTGAAATTACAGAAACAAAAAGCCATTGAAACCAACTTTATGAACCAAGAAGTCATGAGCGACGACGAGTCTAAAAAGAACTCAGATGAAGAAGCTGTGTATCAGCAAATGGGAGTCATTAACCTAAAAGACATGGAAAACATTCCCATATCTAAACTCCAACAATAAATGAAATTTTAAGACAAAGAAGGTTGAGGGAGAATGAACCAGTAGAACAAAACGAAGCTAGAAGACATTACAGACGATATGAACAGGGTTCATCCAGTAATTACAGACCTAGGTTAAAGCCTAAAGAATTTCTAGAAAAGAAGGAAAGATTTGGAGTAAGCATTATGCCAAATCATAGACCAAATCAAAGAAAAATTAATCTAGAACCCATAAGTGAAATAGGTTATAAATTAAACCTAGATGGTGTAAGGAATAGACGTGAGATCATAGAGTTCTGGAAAAAAAGTATGATGATTGTATTAAACATGAATGTAGGATGGAACTCTTCTCAATTCCTTAATTACATAGAACATAGTTTCTATGGATGTATTGCCGACTGGTATGGAGCTATTGGTGACGATGTTCACATTAATATGTGAGAAGATGAAGATAAGGAAGCTTTAAAATGGAAAAGAACCTTAAACAATCTTGAAATCTGTAACATGAAATATGTTGATAATTACATAACAGAATTCGAGAATTATTATTATAAGATAGGGGAAAATAACACTAATCTACAAATGTTCTTTGACAAACTTCTTGCCCCAATTAATGAACAAATAAGCGAAAAATATTGAGAATTACTTAAAAATGGAAGTAAAGATTCTCTTGGTAACATAATTTCCTATGTTAGGAAATGGGTTGAGAAAAAAAAGTCGAGATGTGAGAAGCACCCAAAGAATGAAAAAACAATTCTTAACTTGTTGGGAGACGCCAATAGAATGGGGATGTAACAATAGAGATTACCAAGGAAAAAGAAACTATAAGAGAAAAAGTTTCAATAAACAAAGAGGTGAAAAATATTATAAGAAGTATTATAAAAAAACCATTCTCTAAAAACAGAAGGTTTTTCCAGAAATCCTCGTTTGTTCCTGAGAAAAAGAAAAACTGCAAATGTTGGGCATGCGGAGAATCCAGTCATTATGCTAATGAATGCAAAAATAAGAAAAACAATAGACTAGCAGAAGCCCTAGGTAGTTTGGATTATATCGAGCTATCAGAAGATGAAGCAGTAGATCTAGCCCTAAGAAATAATAAAGGGATAGTAGAAATAATAGAAGAAAAGCTTGAAAAAATAGAATTTGAAAACGAGTCCATAGAAGGTGAAGAAATTAATGAAATGATGGAAGGAGAATCTCCTAGTGAGTTCTCTAATGAATATGAAATGACCACCTTAGCTCAACTTCAGCAAGCTGAAACCTCTATTGATGAGGAACAAGTTGAAGAAATGACTAGATCAAGGGTTGATTTTCCAATCATCGCTAAAGAATAGTTTGTTAAAAAATCACTGTTCTCTAAATATGCTAAATACGTTTGCGAAGAAATGTTTGGAGATGTAACTGTCAAGAATAATGAGAATCAAGCAACTGAAGTAAACTTAATTAATTGGGCAAACATTCAGAAACATAACAAAGATAAAAAATTTAAATATATTTTCATATGTGGCATCCAAGTAATTATAACTCCATTACAAGACTATGGAAAAGATGTGCAATGCATTAATTTTGTTTGTGACATCAGGCATAAAAAGTTTAGTGATCAATGCATCAGTGGTATAGTCTGTAATTTGAGTCAAGGAGCAGTTTCTTGGATCTGTAGGCCTAACTATTATGTTAATCTAGAGGATCATTATGCATCTAAATTCTTAGCCATAAAATTGTTAACATAAGGTATTAGTATGCATAAGGGAACTTGTCCTTTACAATTAAAGTGGAAGGTAGTTTATAAACTTGAGAATACAACAAATCCTCCACGAAAATGCCATATTTGAATAAACACATTTGAAATACGAGGTTGAGAAACACGAGGTTGAGAAACACGAGGTTGTAGGTCCAAGCAAAGAGGTTGTGCATGTTAAGCTAAGACCTGATCAAATAAGACTTAAGACCATTTGGATAAACACATTTGAAAATTCTACGGGCACTAACAGTGATAAGGTTTTAACCATAGATGAGGAAGGAAGAATCCATACGAATGCTAAACCACCAGTCAGTCTCTCTAGATGTCCAAGTGTATCCAGAAACACTAGTTTTAGGTTCAATCCTAATCTTAGTATTACTCAGAGGAATCAGGGAGTTACTACGAGCAGAAAAGATAAATCGTTTGTGGTAGATGAAGACATAGCAAGCATGATAGCAGCATTAAACAAGAGGTTAGAAAATAAAATTATAAAAGAACCAGCCAGACACAGTCTAGCTCTAGATTCTAGTTTATTTAGGGAATCAATAACATCAATTCCTCCAATAGTTCAAAAGGTTAGAGAAAATCAAGAAGGATCATCTAGTTCTGATCCAAAAGGAAAGCTGATAGGATATTCCACTAAAACCATTAGTGAACCTGTCTATGAAAATGATCTAAGGGATAAAGAGTTCAAAGAATCTCTCACGGATCCAATATTTGAAGATGAAATAGGTATGAGGATGGAGGTAATAGACCTCAGACATCTCTATGAAGATCATATGAGAGTAGAAGAAAGTCTTGAACGTGTCAATAAAGAGTCACTAAAGAAAAATTATAGAATTACAAACCCCAATAGCATTTATATCCCGATAAGTATTTGCTTAGAAGGGTTTAATAAATATGAGTTATGTGCCTTTGTAGACAGCAAATGTTCAACATGCTTTGGTAAAAAGGCATTATTTCCTGAATTTATTTGGCAAAAATCCCGTAGACCAATTCAAGTTAGAATAGCTGATGATAGTTTCATGGTTCATTCAGAACTGGCTTATGATGTACCTATCATGATAGGAGGAGTCCAATGTGTAATTCCTACACTTTGGGAAACTAATCAGCCCTCATATGATATGTTAATTGGAAATAACTTCCAAAGACTCCATGTTCCGGTAACTCATCACCTAGACATGATGGTCTTCAACATCAATGGAGAAGATGCTTGGGTGAAAAAGATTAAGCAAGCCTATACACATCAATTAATATAGTTTACGCGCACTAAGCGTGGTGAAGAATATATTCTTCCTACACAAAGAGAACTTGCATTCTCTATATGCGAGGTAACATTAAAAGAAAAAATTCTTAAACAACAAGAAAAAATGTGTAAGGAATTATATTATGAAAATCCTTTAAAATTTTGGGATAAAGATAAATCATTTGCTACCATAGAGTTAATAGATCCAAAAGTTGTCATTAGAGTAAAACAAATGGTTTACACATATAAGGATCAACAAGAATTTAAAGAACAAACTGATGAGCTCTTAAAGAAAGGTTTAATTCGAGAAAGTATAAGTCCTCATTCTAGTCCTGCCTTTATGGTCAGGAATCATGATAAAGAAAAAAGAGGAAAAGCTAGAATGGTTATCAATTATAAAAAGCTTAATGATAATACTATTTTTATGGATATTATATCCCTCATAAAACGGTTTTATTTAATAGAATACAGGGAGCCACTTGGTTCTCTAAAATGGATTGTAAAAGTGGTTATTGGCAAGTAAAAGTCCTCATTCTAATCCTGCCACTTGGTTTTATTTAATAGAAAATAGATTCCATCATGGACTCTTACAAACGAGACACAGAGTTGTTATACGAGTCTTAACCCTAGAGATCACCATAAAAGTTCTCCAGCTACCTATTGAACTCCAGGAAGACATATGCAGAAGATGGAGGATCAGAGATTTCAAAAAATTCTACGGGATAGTAACCCTGAGGGATCACAATATGAAAACAAGAATGAGAGAGTGGTGTAACCATTTTTGTATAAACAATGGTGCCGGATTGGGAGGATTATCATTGCCCATCGTGCCAGCTGAAGATGCAGATCACTTAAAATCATGGAAATATGGAATGTGTAATGGACTCTACAATTACAAGCAACCATGGCCAAAAGAAGAGGAGCAGAGCGTCTTGTACAAATACTTCACTAAAAATTCCAGAAGGAAGTCTTCCTCAGAGCAACAAAGTTTGAGAAGATAGAGGAAATAAATTGTTGTCGTGTTATCAGTTCCTACATGGGTATTGACCAGGGAAAACCCCAGTTACCACATTACTTGATCTTCCTTCTATTTACCGAAGAATACTGGTATGTGATAGATCCATTAGTAGAAAGAAGAATCGACGTAGTAAGACATTCATGGGAGGCAAGAGCAAAAGAATTCTTTTACATCTACTACCACATCGCCAAGTATCGACACACTGATTGTAAGATATTCAATGTTGGAAATACAACCTTTATCGTAACCCCACAACTCAAGCCCTTAATGCAGCAAGCCATAGACAGGTTCGAATCCATCGAGCTCTATTTAGCACAAATAGATGCTGGTCATTTTTAGATAAAAGAGGTAACGAGAGAATGATTGATTTGTTGATTGCATGGGATCGAGAATACACTGAAGGATTAATGCTTGATCTCGATTCAGGCAACGATCAAGATCTAGAGTTTGATAATTCTCTAGATCTAGTTCAAGATTACAATGATGATGGCCTGGAAGCCAATATGAGAGAAGAAGGGGTCCATAACCTGGACAATTGAAAGCCATCATCAAGCACCAGCACAATTATTGTACTTTCTGATTTGCTTTTGCTTTTACCATGTGAACCTGTAAAATAATGGGTGTACTGTATGCTTTTACTGTTTGTTTTATTAGGCCAGCCTATAGGCCACTTGCTTTAGATGTTGGAGAGGCATCCAATGCCCTTCAAGAAGCTATATATATAGAGCTCTCCTCAGACTTCTCAGGGCACCGAATCCCAGAGAGAGAAAAACCACAGGAGAAGAGAGAAAGAGTCTTGTAAATCAGAAAGAGAAGTAGAAGCGTTTTGAATCTGAGTAGATTGATGTTTCCATCACTCTAAGGTTCAAAACCCTTCATGGATCTTCTGATATGAGTGTTAAGTGTGTTTAAGTTCTGAATTAAGAGTGCTTGTGTGTTGTAATATTTTCTAGATTCAATAAAGTTTGTTTTTAAGAAAGGGAAAGCTACTTAATTGAACACTATGTTCTGAATATTTTGTTTTCTTGATTCAAATCTCTTCACTCTCTCAAAATCAAAACCAAAAGCTAGAGACTACGATCTGAGGTAGGAAACGAAACATATATGTGCTCCGTCTGGACTAAGGGAGGCCTGGTTGAAGGTTAGCCACCTCTAGAAAGTCGGAAGCTACAAGAACGCCGACGGTCCAAAGTAACTACATTCAGGTATGGGTCAAACCTCTTTAGCTTGAAGTTTTAGTTGTAGAGCGTGGTGGGCTTAAAACCACAGAAAACTTATTATTCATAATATAGTTAGTATATTATGGTAGTTAGTACCACTAAAAGTCATTTATAAATCTTCTTAATTTCACTTTGATAAAATTATAAAAGGTTCAAACAAAATTTGTAATTTCTATAAAGCTTGGGTAAATTTGCAATTTGCTATCAAAATTGCCCCACCTGGGAGCCCTGCACTGTCAACCAATCAAAACGATCCTCACGGTTTCTACCACAATATTGGTTTTCACCGGAGCGCACCCCTATATATATATAGAGGTTAGGTCATGTGTAATCATCCCTTAATGTGTTTTCTGTTAACAAATATAGGTCGTTGATTGATTGCAAATGGAAGGACAAGATTAATTCCCGAAATAATTAATTTTAATATAAAAAAAGATAAAAACTACCCTTTTCTCCCATCACACGCACGTAATATCCCAACCTTGATCCCCTTTTTTTTGGATGATTAGAAAATAATCGTCTCTCACTCTCTTCATTGCATCTCATACTAGGGCGATTCTGACAAATAGTGCTAATCCGAGAGTCGCACCTGTGGCTGTAAGTGAACCTAGTCAGCGGAATCTGTAGGCGGCTTGAAGGGACACCCCGGTGAAGCAACGGTAGCGGACCATCGAATTCGGCCTGGGTTAGGGATGAACGCGAATTTTCATTAGAGATGAGTTGAAAGGGGATTTTGATGAATATTTGTTGTCTTGATATGAATATTGTATAAATTTGAGTCACTGGTACGAAATAGGTCCTGTTTCATACTCGAGAGTGTGATATTAATATTGGTGAAAGGATTCTTGACTCTGATGAATAATTGTGTTACTGTGATGAATGTTTCTTAAATATTGCCGAATATTGATGAATATTTGGGAAATTGTGAATAATTGAGTGATTGTGATGAATATTTGAGCGTCTGTGATGAATATTTGATAAATTTTAACAAAAACTTTGATGAATAATTGAGTGATTGTGATGAATATTTGTTAAATTATGCCAAATATTGATGACTACTTGGAGAATTATGAAGTTTTCTCATATTCGTTTGGACAATAGAGCGTTGTCAAATGAATAATTGAGTGACTGTGATGAATATTTGAGTGTATGTGATGAATAATTGAGTAAATGTGATGAATATTTGATAAATTTTAACAAAAAATTTGATGAATAATTGAGTGGTTGTGATCAATATTTGATAAAATTTGCCGAATATTGATTTTCACATGACCATAGCGGTGAAAGGTTTCTCCCTGGTCCTGATATAATCTCAACATCATGAAAAGAAAATTAGTAGCGGGATGTTGTGAACTGGAAGATAGGTTCAACACAGGGTTAGATATATAAACAAAAATCAACAAATACACAAAACAAAGAAATAAACTTGATTCCCCGGCAACGACGCCAAAATTTGGTGGGAGGAATGTCGTTAAGTTTCCACCACGCCAAAAAGTCATAATAACCCAAACTAACAAACTAACTAGTAAGCTAGTATAGCAGATAAGTAAGGGGTCGAAGCCACAGAGAAACAAGTACTTCTATTGCAATGTGTATTTATTGATATGACAGTAAAGACAAGATATGAATGTAAATAGGCAATAAGGGATATAGAGGAAGTATGATGAATGTTAGTAAGAGAGACTAAAGGGTAGAAGAAGAGAGTGGTTTCATCTACAATTCGCAACAATGGTTGGTTTTACTCGACCCTTGACTCGATTCCCAATTATTCAATCTCAATATGTTATTCCTACTTTGGTTTATATGGATTGACATTCCTTGCGGAGATGACAATCTGTATCGGCAGAAAGGTCACCCAAACCGTCATTACCCTACACCATCAAGATCATCCTCGCGAAATCACTCAATTATGCTTGCTATAAAAAGGTCTAATTATTCTCGCGAATCAATTGAAACCATAGCATGATGCAACTCTACAACGACGCGAATCAAAGTAAAACTAACAAAATAAATCAGTGCAAGGACAATGAAATAAACATAGGAATAATATAGAAATCAAGTCTCACGATTCAACCAACAATTTATTGAATTGAAGACAAAACCATGAGAATCCTAGATATTCATGACTTACCTTGGATCCCTCAACTTCAATCTTCTAAAGCGTTCTTAATCTAAATTGGTGAATGAAAGAATACTACAAACAATAGCCTTACATAGGCTTCCTTTTGTCGTCCAAACCCAAGAATAAGTTTAGATAAAAGTTCCTATAAAGATGGAGTTGGGCCGCATCTCGCAAATCCAGAACTGACGAGACCGGCGGGCGCCGCTTACAAACCGGCGGGCGCCGTTCATGACAGCCTCGACAAGCTGAGCTTGTAACACACTTTCTGGAGTCATCCTTTGTCCGATTGACCCATATAAATATGCAAGCTCTTTCCAAGCAATACGATTCTCTTGAAGACCCAGAAGCTAATTCAAACTTCTCATAATCTTAAAGATGGGATTTCTTTATGTTCTCCATTTCCGCTCTTGTTCCTTACTCTTTTTTGTACCTTTGATTCATGCTTTCTCCACCTTTCGAGGCCAGTTCATAAGATCTACAAATAAACACTAAAACTCATAAATTCAGAACTTTGAATACCAAATGATAAAGAATGTGAATAAGCGTATTAAACATGCAATATGAATACTTAATGCACCTAAGACCTACCTATAATTCCTATATAAAATATGCATCATCACACCTTCCTCTTCCTTTGTTTTGGGCGGGAATCCAACTGTATGTCATGAGAGACGTAGTGCGTGCCATAAGACTCGTCGTGACTGTCGACCTAGAGTTGCTCTAGATTGCTTTGCTTTGTCTTGTGGATTTCACCAACCATGACCTTTATACTTCTTCCTATATTGGGCAGGAAATTTATTTTGGGTTGGAGGGAATAAATTCTCATCACGAGTCTCATTAATTGGAGCATTAAATATGCTTGCAAGTTCTCTTTCTCTCCCTCATGTAAAACCGGCAACCCCTCCTCCAAGTCATAAAAATTTGGCACAAATACACCATAATTCATTTTCACATGACCATAGCCATTTTTGCAAAGTTGTAAATTTTTGGTATACTCATGCAAATTAGCCATGATCGAAGCTGTTTCTTAGACTAGTCTTTGTCCTATAAGCCGCAACATAAATCAAGATTTAACCACACAAATTAAAAAAAAAAAATTAGACAAACCGCTTTTTTTCTTTTTTTTTTTATGTAGATAAGAATTTGGATGAGGCTAGTTCCTATTAGACCACCACTCAAGAGCATCCTTGCAAATGAGAAAAAAGAGATGCCTATCTAGCCGGGTACCTGGGGAGGCGTTAGACTGGAATAAGCGAGAGATGTGGTCGGGGCATCTGTTAATCTCCCAGAAGCAATGTAAGAGACTAACATGTTGAAAGGAACGGAACAGGAGGAGGATGTCTGTCAAGTGCACCTCAATTTCCCTTGATTATGTTGATCATAGTAAGGCTATCACACTCGATGTGGATACAGGACAAATCCAACTCCTTGGCCATTTGGATGTCCAATAGAAGTCCCAGAGCATCCGTCATGAGCGGCGACTTGAGTGTAAGCTGCATACCTCCGCAGCCAGTCCGCGACCCTATGATCGCGAATGATGAAACCTGCACAAGAAGTACTAGAGTAGTTGTTACTACCATCTAAATTTATTTTGAATGTTCCTTAACGTGGTCTATTCCATCACAAGTGTCGTTTCTTTCGGGTTCATGTTATTTTTGTGGTAGCGTTAATGCTTGGTTTATCTAAATGTTTTTCCCCAATTCATGATTTTTTGTCATGTCATATTTACCATGTTTTGGATTGTCACAATGTTTTCATTGTCGAAGATTTTCTTATTTATGTATGGCTAGAGGCACCACCGTGCAGTTGCCGATTTTTTCTTTGTTTTGGAGTTATTGTTTCAAATATTATTGACATAATTCTCTTTATATCTTGTTCATTTTTGTCTAATTCTTCTAGTCGTTTTTCTATTCCAGGGTCGATTTTCTATATGAGGTTTCTAATAATGTAGCACTTAGTGAATAAGTGTGAGGTCGAGATTCTTCACATGCTTTACATAGAATGCATGCAAAAGGGAGGGCCACTCCTTTAGCGTTTAGTCTAACCTTTGTTGGGATTCAATTGTTATACAATTTCCACAAGAACTTCTTTATTGTCGGGGCTATATATATGGGCTAGATCCATTCCGTTTTAGGTGGTGTGATTCTATTGTTTTCTGTAATGTGTCGGAGCGCACTCGTGGTGCTGAACCATCCAGATTTATCTTTTCTCCAGTATAGTATGTCCTCTATTTAGTTTACTGGGATGAATGTCACTTTGATCTTTTCGATGATAGATGTTGGTGGCATGTGTTTGAGGTCGATAGTGTTCCATCGTGTTTTTTTATTTATGTATTTGTCTACTTTGTTGCTTTTGTTGATCATATCTGGCATAAGGCATCTATTTTCTAGTGTGTCATCGTCTAACCATCTGTCGATGCAAAAAGTTGATCGTTTTTCCATTTCTTATTTGCAATATGAGGCCTTTAGAAAAGTTGTCTTTTATCTCCATTAGTTTTGTCCGTTGCCAAGATGCTTTTCCTTTCCTTTCGTAGGTTAGAATGTGTTCACCTGTCAAATACTTATGCGAGATGGTTTGTACCCATAGTTTTTCTGGCTCTGCAAGTATTTTCCATAATAGTTTCATCTGTAATGCTGAGTTCATGTCTTTTATTTTGTGGATTTCTACTCCACCATTTTTTTTTCTCTTACCTACTTTGTCCCACCCAATTAGCGGTTTATACGACAAATCTTTATTCCAGAAAAAAGTTTTGTTTATCTGATCAAGTTCTTTGTGCATTGAGCTTGGGAGCATGAACTTTTGCATGACAAAACTTTGTTTCACCACTATGTTCGTTATGATAAGGGTGGCTCTACCTTCTTGGGATAGAGCATTTACACACCATTTTGACAGTTCTGATTTTGTCTTGCAGATCGTTTCTTCAAATGTCGTTTAATTGACTTTGCCGTTTATGATTAGAAAACCAAGATATTTGTCCAATTTGTTTTGATTTGTGATATTGGTTAGACTTTAGATTTCTTGTTTCAGAATTACCGGTACTTTTGGTGTTGTTTGGAAAGTCGACTTGTGAAAGTTAACAAGTTGACCCGAGATCGAGCCAGATTCATCAATAATTCTTTTACTTTTAATCGCAGGTGAACTGCTTACTTTGGCAAATATCATCATGTTATCCGCGAAAGATAGAAATGGAATTCGGGGACCCGGTTTGGTGATATTGAATCATATATCTTGATTTCATTGGTTGCTTTCTATTTGTAGTTTTCGGGCTATTATTTCCGCTCCTAAAATAAATAGGAGTGGGGATAGTGGGTCCCCTTGTCGTAGGCCTTTTTCTGGTTTGAAAGGTTCTGAGGGTCCGTTATTGACTAGGATTGATAAAGAGACTGTTTTGACGCATTGCTCCATCCAGTCATAGAATCTGGTGCAGAAGCCGAATTTCTTCAAAAGTTGAAAAAACAAGTCCCATTCAACTCTATCATAAGCTTTTCCAAGTCTAGTTTTATTGCATTCATTCGTTCTTTCCTTTTTTTTTCTGTGTAAATGAATAGAAGATTTCATTGAATGTTGTCTTGGATAGCTTGGTTTGATATGAATGCTCCTTGAAGAGGGTGTATAATCTTTGTTATTACCCTTTTTAGTCTATCAGCTAGAATTTTTGCGATTGTTGATGTCCTTGTTTTTTACCATGATTTTGGGCCCATTTTCACTTCCAATTCTGTCTATTTTATATATTTTGGGTTGGTAATATTATCAATTTATGTAGAATGTTTATTTTTGGAAGATATAGAGGTCTACACAAGTTTTGGTTTGATTTTGCAGAATTTGGAGTCATTCTGAAGCAAAGCCGAGAAGAGCACTCAATGTCGACTAGGACTGCTCGACGTCAACCAAATAAGTTGAAGAAAAATTCTATGTGTTGGAAGGGAAAGCTACGGGAATCGAGCTAAGAGTGGTTGAAATTCAACCTTTCTGTCGACCAGTCCTAATCATCGACCTGCCTAGAAGAGTACTCGATATCAACGAGAGTGATTGATGTCGACTGGACCAGATGATACATTGAGAAGCCGAGGACGGAGACCTTACATCGACCAACCTACCCGAGGTTGACCCATGCTGAGAAGTGGTCGATGCTGACCACTCTTGTAGACATCGACCGAAGATATTTTTTTTTCCGCGGACGCGTACGGTTGAGTTCGATTTCAAGAGGGATTGCTATGAAATGTTTTTTATATATCTTTTCATTCTTAGATAAACTCTTTCCTTGTGGGTAATTTCCTATTTACCCAAGAGATTTTATATTTAGATAGAGTTTTAGATATTCTACTTTAATTAGGATTAGAATTAGTTTCCTTGGAGAACAAGGATTAGTCTATTATAAATAAAGCCTCTTGGGATATGGTTTTATTCATTCCAAATCAAAACAACAATCAAGAGAAATTGAGAATTTTCGGTTTCGAAGCTTTAGAGTTTTGGCGTTCTTGCGAGAGTTTGAGCGCTACGATTGTGAAGATTTTGTTTTCAATGCAAGTTAGTTTTTTTTATTATTTCTATAATGTTATCTTATACCATGAGCGAGTAGCCGCTTTTCTTCTAGGGTCGAGGTGAACCTGACAATAGCCATGTTTGTGCGATTGATTAATCGTTGAAGAAGTTGTTTTCATCTTGTTCTACCTTGCACTTAACCTTTGAATGTGAATTTGAAGAACTCTTACCGTTTCAAATTTTTTTTTGAAGAACTCATGTTGTGAAGCTTAGGTAGTAATTAGGGTTTTTATTTGAAAGTTTATTAACTCTATTTATGAAAACGTAGATGCAATTTTATTGATTATACTTACATGGTTGTCGTCGTGGTAAACCCTGGCTTTGGAAGATCTTTTCCCTTATTGTTTACATTCGTTATTTGAGTTGTTCGTTGTGTTTTTGTGAAACCCAACACCCCTGAGACTTTCTAGACCATTGGATCCTTACCCATCCTTTTTTTCTTCGGCCACTATTTGCCGATGTTTGAATGCTCGATATCGACTGCCTTAGGTCGACAATGACTTTTTTTTTGTTGGTCAACGGTCTTCTGTGTTGACTGCTTTTGGTACCGACTCAACATCGACTAACCTTAGTCAACATTGACCTCTCTGTTTGTTGTTGATGTGCTTTGCAGGTTACCAGTTGACGTCGAGGTCTTCTGATCGATTTCGACCACACCTGTTATGAGTTGCTGAGATCAAGATCGACTGTCCCTGATCGACATCGGATGCTTCCAGTCGACGTCAGTAACTTCTGGTCGATAACAGAACGTGATTAAAAGCT
The DNA here is from genome assembly GCA_963922045.1 of Persicaria maculosa. Classification (NCBI taxonomy): domain Eukaryota; kingdom Viridiplantae; phylum Streptophyta; class Magnoliopsida; order Caryophyllales; family Polygonaceae; genus Persicaria; species Persicaria maculosa. The sequence continues at coordinate 20,975,956 of OY998251.1, read as the reverse complement.
ACTTTGGATCTGCTGGCATGCTTCCTTGTGGATCTAACCTGATTCCTCTATACTACAGCGAGGGAGTCTTGAATTTATTTGATTGCTTAGGAGTTGCTTGCTTGTATTTATATTTATATTTACATATTCAATTCTCCCCTACATCAATTGTCTTGTATATCATAGAGCATAAACTTATAGGTCTATAATGAGAAGTCGTTGTTGGGTTTTCTATTTTCGGTATTATAGTAATGAAGGTCTGGTTGATCTGTTTTAAGGTTTTGCATGTCGAAGCGGAAGAATCATTTTATTGCCTTTGTAACTGTTGGTCCCACTATGTCCCAGTAGCTCTAGTAGAACTCAGTTGTCATTCCGTCAGTTTCTGGTGATTTGTCTTTTCCAATGTTGAATATATATTGCATTTTTTATTTCCAAGTTTGTGTCTTCTTTTTATCAATTCCAGGTTATCGGATTCATTTCTGTCATTGTTTATAAGTTCTAAATAAAGTTCAAGTGTTGTATTGTCGACTTCTTGTTTTTTTGAAGCATTGGATGAAATCTTCTCTAATTTCTACTCTAATGTTTTCTTCTCTTGATATCGTTAGTCCTCCCGTATTAGAGATTTATTTGATATTTTTCTTGTTCCTTCTTCCTGTTGCCACTTTGTGAAAGTATCCAAAATTTGTCTCTGATAATTTTAGGTGCCTAATTTTTTCTCCTTGACTCTAGTATTGTTTGTGGAAGTTGAGGATTTCCTCTTTCCTTTTTATGATTCTGTTCTGTTTTGATGTTCGGCTCGTGATTGTTGAAGTGGTCTATTGTTTTGAATTTCTATTAGTTGGTCATCTATTTCTTTTAATTGTCTTAATATATTTCCAAATGTTTTTTATTCCATTCTTTTGTCAGTCTTTTAAAGTCTTGAGTTTTCTTAACTATGTTGTACATGTCCCAGCCAAGGTATTAGGCTTGCCATGCCTGTTTTACAATATTCCTATAGTCATGCCTTTCTAACCACATCTTTTCATATCTAAATGGTTGTGCTTTGTATTGTTCTAGGTTGTCTAGATCGGTCACAATTAGGCAGTGATCTGATGATGTAAATGCATATTTTTTTGTTTTAATATTTGAGAACTAATTAAGTATTTGTTCTCGTAAAAGGGTTCTGTCAAGTTTTTCAAGGATGTAATTAGTTTCAGATCTATTTTTCCTCCAAGTGAACCTATTTCTGATTGTGGGTACTTCCTGTAAGTAGGAGTTGTGTTTGAATTTATTGAGAATTCTATATCGATTAGGATGAGGATCCACCCCCCTTCTATTTCAGAGTTATTTTGGATTTCATTTAGATCGCTCATGATCAAACATGAGCAGTCCATACTTTGGACATGTTGTTGTAAACATGTCTAGAAATATGGTTTGTCAACCTCATGAGGAGGACCGTAGATGAAGTAGATTGCTAGATTAATATTTCTTTGTATATTTTGATATCTTATCACTATGAATCTTTGGTCCGTTTGTATCATTTCAAGTGTTTCGTTTTGTAGATTCTGACTTTTCCAAAGTACACAAATACCACATGCTCATCCTATTGTTGGTGCCCATATCATTTGATCAAATCCAGTTTTTCTCCACACCGATTCGTGTGGTTGTATTTCAGTTTTGTTTCTAGTAGTGTAGTAATTTGAATTTTCTCAATTTTACAAAAGGACTCTATTTCCGTCCATAGGTTTTTGCGGCCTATTCCGCATATGTTCCATAAGGATATCTTTATATTAACTTCTTTGATTTGGGGGTTTCGGTTCCATTATCATTGCTCGGCTTGCCAAGAGGGAGTTCTTTATGTTTTCGTTGTCTTTTAGATTTAGCTCTACATATTTCCAAATTGTTTCATATCGATTTGGAGAGGAGAGGAAGCAAAGCATTCACCAAGGACCACAAGAAAGGGGTCCGTATATTCATTTTCCGAAACCTCCAAACCAAAGGAAAGGATGAACCTTTCTTAAGCAAGAAGAAACAAGGTAGTTTTTCTATTGGCCTTTTCGTATGTCGAATAAGGATGGGTCTGTTCTGGTGGTTCTGGTCATAGTTGTCTGATATCGAGATCGGAAGGGTTTTTAGAAACCAAACCGAAACAAGGAGAATTTTCAAGTCATTCAAGTTCCATTTTAAATAATTCACCAATTCATATAAATTAAGGGTTTGTCCATTCATTTAAGTTTGGGCAGTTCATAGGGCTTTCTTGGTTCAACTAGTTCAGAGGAAGTAAATTTTCCATAAGAAATATAACAAATATCAATTGCAGAGGCTACTTTAATCGGACCTTGTTTATCATTGACTATCCTAGTAATTCCCATCGATTCAAACATCTTTTCAACGAATTTAGAGAACAATCTTCATTTACTTGTTGTATTTCCAAAGTACTAGTTATATTAATTGTTCTATAATCCATTTGTTCATTGTTCTTTTATCTTTCTTATTCGGTTTCAACTTTCCTTTCAGCTTATAGTCTCTCAGGTTCTTATTAATTGAAGCATACATAACAACAATCCAAATCAAATGCTAGGGGAAATCCTTCAATTGTCTCAGCACAAATGGAAGAGCAAGAATAAGAGACAACAACCGTTCAATCATGTATACATTATCAGAGCTATCAATTAACCCCCTCATTGGTTCAGTTCTAAGATCGTGTTTTTCATTTATGTCTTCTTCCTGGGAGGAATAAAAAATCCGGGTCTTGTTTGATTTATCAATTCTAGACTCAAATCAAAAAGGAATTTGAGATGAGGATGACAATCGAGAAAAATAGGATTGATAGAACCTGATATTTGGTTGATATTCCATGAATTGACGGGCGTCTAATCCTCCTTATTCGGGTCAGGTTTTCTAGTGTTGTCACCACCTCCGCCAAACTGAAGCCTAGCACTCACCCATGAACAACCCTTGGTCACTTCCGAGACCCCTTTAACTCCCCACGCCCTAAGAAAGAGGAAGAGGGAGTGATCCCCTAAAGATGACACAACCCTTGAAGAAGTGATTTTTCTAGAGTCTCTCTCCCCTAATTGTGTTTGATCCCCCCTTCCTTGTTGAATGATAGAAGCCGCGCCCTTAATCATAGCGTGACCCCCGTTAGCCCTCTTTTTTCCAGCTTTTCTTTTGCTCCATTTTTTGTTGTTTTTTCCTCCAATCCCATTTAATCTCTCTATTTTTGTTTCCTTTTTTTTTGGATCTGAAGTCTTTCGTGGTTGAGGATGGAAGATCTTGGTTTGGGTTTCACAGGTCGATGGGTTTTTGTCGAGGATTTTGTAGATCAAAGTTAGTGCTGGTGGCTATGAGTTAGGGATTTTGGGGGCGGCGCTGGTGGCTACGGTTTTCAAGATGAGATTTCTTTCTCTTCTCTCTTCCATTCATTGAGTAATTTTTACCCTTTCTTATCTAACCGCAAACAATTAGTATTTCATTCTATATAACATGAGCAAGAAATGTTGCTTAATTCCCGCACACTTTCGCTTCACAGTCCAACAAGGAGCCATTATGATCACGGATTATCCACCTAGCAGAAGGATGATCATTCTGCGGACAAGACCCAACAAAACTTAGTTTGAAAAATCCTTTTGGGTTTTTTTTTTCCAATTTTCTTTTTTACCTTTTGTTTGTTGGGTACACCTATTTACCTTTATTGTTTTGATTTCTTCTTCATAATTTTTTTTGTCCATTTCCATTCTATTATAAGTTGTTTAATTTATTTTATCCAAATGTCGTTGTTTTCTAATTTATCCAACATTTCTACGAGTAAATCATTAGGGTACTTTGCTGTTTTCTTGTTAGTTTTGGAAACAAGTAAGTTATAATTTGTTTCATCTCTTTACCTTTAGTGTTTATCGCATTGATGGTTTCTTTTATGGTATTGTCAATCCTTAAAATTAGGGCTTGTGTGAGTTCACATTTAATGAGTAAGTGTACAATGTCTTCCTCATATTTAGAGCACAATCCACATTCCAGGGGAACATGAATCCCTTTGTTAGGTAGTTGGTGAGCGTAGAATGTGGTGGTTCTAACTACCAAATAGTAATAACTCTACCTTTAAATAACAAACTAGTATTGATAGTAAATAAAGGTTAATCCCACAGATAAAAAATTGGCCTAATATTGGTACTAGAGAGTGCGTGCAACTTGGCTAAGTGTAGTATGTAAGCAAGAAGAACAATAGCAAGTGATTGATGGGAGTAAACAAAGTAAATAAAAGGCAGTAATGATTGTAAACTAGAACAATACGATGATGAGAATATAGGTTCACTTATACTCGCAACGTTGGTAACTTCATGATCATCAGGTTGTATGGTTATGCTTGATTAACTAGTGTAGGTTTGTACACAAATTTGTATAGCTTCATATTCGATAACTATTCAACTCCCTGAACTCTAGCATGGGGTTTGAGAAGCTATAATTTCCTAACACCTAAGCATGTAATTCACATATCTCCCGCTTGTTCGACGTGACAAGTAGTTGTTAACCCAGATATCGCTTCCACTAATAGAAACACTAATCACCTATCAATACTCTTACATGTGCATGGTTTCCCACATGTTCCTCAAGATATGTTGGCTACTATATAGGACTACGGCCTGCAATAGCGGAAATATCTATCCTATGGTCAGTTAAGACGAATAAACAACATAAGCACGTGGGATGAATTAATCTAAATGCATAAACCATATATTAACAATGAAATAGTAATATAACAACCCTCGCATTTCCTAAACCAATGCATTGAATATAAGAAAAACTATATAAAATGGTTAGTTGAGCATGACTTAACGAAAACTCGAAAAGAACTAAAGAAGAGAAGTGTTGTGTGATGTGTGAGATAGTTCTAAAATCCCCAAGAGTCGACATTCTTCATGTGCAAGCAAGGTCCAATGGGCCAGATTCGGAAGCTGAAGAAATTTGTTGAGATACGGGATCAACGGGCGCCGACTCCAGCGGGTGCTGAGGATCTTTCGCGGGGCGCTAAGGATCGGTGGGCGCCCTTCTTGTAGAACTCCTTTTCTCTTCATTTCTCTTTGTCTTGGCTTCTTGGCTTCACCTTTTCTCTTGATTCTTGTCTCTTTTAGGTTCTTCGATACCTTCAGAGTGTAGCATCGCTCCTCTCCTTATGCTTGGTTCCGCGAATCTGCATAAATAGACATAAAATGTGTAGATTATGAACGTTCCCAAATAAAAAAAAATGAATGCACTTTGTACTTAAAACATATAAATATGCAACCTAAACTACCTTACAACTACCAAATATGCCTATGCAAAACATGCATTATTGATGTGCGCTCAATTTTCCTTATTTTTCGCTTACATCTATTCCGTTTTCTGTTCATATTTTATATTTTTGGGTTATAAAAGCATGAAATTTTGTGTAGTTTATGTTTATTTTGAAAATTATGAAGGTCTACACAAGTTTCTATTTAATTTCACAAAGATCGGAGCGTTTTTTGAGCAATTCGGAGAAAAGGAAAGAAGTTGTCAAGTCACTCAATTTCGACTTAGTCACTCAATTTCAAACGAATCACTCAATTTCATACGAATCACTCAATATCGACTGAAGAACACCAGATATCGAGTGAACATGAGCACAACTGAAGACACATGACCAGATATCGACCAAGATGACTCGATATCGAGTGATATCAAGTGGAGCCTTACCAGAAATCGAGTCCCTTGAAGAACATAAGCCATTCTGACTGAAGAAGGAGTCGATATCGATTCATATCACTTGATATCGAGTGGAACTCACCAGAAATCGACCATCAGACTCAATGTCGAATGAAGATTTACTCGAGACTACAACAGTGGTCGATATCGACTCATTTGGTCGATATCGAGTGAATGTCCAGAACTGACCCGACGCAGTGAAGAGTCCCAATCCGAGTGAAATTTCTTACATCTTAAGGAAGGGATCTTTTATCAAGTTTGGAAGATATTTATCCTCTATGGTTAATTCCATATTTACCAAGAGGAATTTATTTGTTTTATTTATTTTATTATGGAACTTTTATCTTTTAGATAGATTTAGATATAGATAGATAGATTGCTCTTCCTTGGCTAGCAAGGATTGAACCCTATAAATAAAGCCCTAGGAGCTGATTTTTTAGTCATTCAAGTTAAGTCGTCTTCGGACGCAAATAGGTAGAAGGAAGAGAGGAGAGAGGTGAGAGAGAGAGGAGGAGGAAGGAACGAACGGTTGTAAGTTTTAGTTTTATTTTATGATAAAGTTGTTTTCTTTTATTATGTCTTGTTTCTAATTTCCTTCTTCTAAGGTTGGGATGATAGACATATATGTTTGATTTATGTATTTATGAATTTAAATGTTTTTATCATCTTCTATCTTATATGCATAGTTCTTCTACGAGAGTAGTAGGTGATCCTCATTTATGATATTGAAGTGAAAGTGATCTTATTATGAATTTGGATTAATTATGAAAAAGAGATAGTAGGACTTAGGGTTTATGCGAGAGCCTCTATATTTCTATTTGTTAATAACGAAAGTTATTTGATATAAAGCATGCATCTTTACTTTGCATCTTTATTTGTTTTATTTCATTATTTTTATTTTGCATAAATTCTACTCGCCACCAACCACCATTCCCTCTCCATCCCTCGACATCGACCAACTCTTAGCTGACGTCGACAACAACCCCGCCACCTTTTCTCGCTACTCCCGAACCCCGAAACCAACTAAACCTAGAACGCTGACTTCTCTCATGAGGACGAACCTGACTCCACTATCTTATAGAGGGGTATTGACTATAAATTTATTTGGCCGAGAAACCCTCTCATCAATTATCACTAGTCTTGTCTTTGTTGGTATTCAGTTTTTCATTAGCTTCTAAGCGAACTACTGTGTCTTAGATGAACTGTAAAGTTTTCATACTATCGCTTCTATAGTGTATTTTGTTGGTATTGATTAGTGATTAATTCTAGTACTCCTAGTGGAGAACCATCCAACTCTACTTGTTTTCCAATACAATCTGTCCTCAATGTCCCCTGTTAGGAGCTTTACAACTTTGATGTTGTCAATCTCTTCATCCGGAAGAATTTCTTTAAGAGTTTCTATTTTCTAAGACTTATCTCCGTTTAAGTATGTTTCTACTTTTTGATCCTCGTCTATTATATTACCTAGTTTTTCTTTTTCTTTTAACGGTTCCTTGTCCATCCATATGTCCATCCAGAATCTATCTGTCTTTCCATTGCCTATTAGCCATACAATACCGGACAAAAACTCTTCCTTGATATCCATATAGATTTAGCTTTCATATACTTTTCTTTTACTATCATGACCCGGGGATTTTGCGGTTCCACTAAAATTTTCCATAGCAATTTCATTTGAAGTGCCTAGTTCGTATCATATATATCTTTTGTTTATTCCTAGACCCCAACCCTTTAGATTTACAAATATTTCCCCACCTAATGAGGGGCTTATATTTATCATCGTTGTTCCAAAAGAAACTTCTGTTTATTTGGTTTAATTCTTTCTACATATGCATTGGTAGCATGAAGTTTTGCATTACATAGCTTGCTTTCCCTACTAGGCTAGCTTTTATAAGGACCACCCTTCCTTGTTGTGATGATAAATCATTTGCTTTCCATTTGGTTAATTGGTTTTTAGTTTTGTTAATTTTATCCTCAAATGTGATTTTATTCACTCTTCCATTTATTATTGGACATCCTAGGTACTTCTCTAACGCGCTTTGACAGGTGATATTGAGGATACTTGGGATTATCTGTTTTATTTGGTTGGATACTCCTCTGGCTACCTGAAACACGATTTATGAAAATTTACCTTTTCTATGATATGTATAGTAGTCGTCAATTAATTTTTTGACCTTGATGCAGGAGTCTGGACTTGCTTTGGAGAAAATCATAATATCATCCGCAAAAGGCAATTGGGATACTTGTTTATGTCCTCGTTTGTAACCTTTTGTATTTTTCTTGCCAAGAGTTTAGCACCTATTATGAATAGATAGGGGGTAATGGATCCCCTTGTCTAATACCTCTTTCCAGCTTGAAAACCTCAGTTGGTTCATCGTTAAGTAGAACCGAAAAAGAAACTATTGCCCTTGTCGGGGTGGCATAGAGTTGTGGATCAGGAGGTGAGTTAGGAGATCTCGGGTTCGATCTCTGCCTAACTGATTCGTGGATCTTACCGGCTGAATCACATACTTGAAATTTGCCACCAAATGTAAAGTTCATGAAGACCTTCACCAATTTCCCCTTTTTGTCATGGTAAACACTTTTTAAACTAAAGCAAATAAAATAGAAATCGTTCTGTTTCCGTCTAATATAGTTAGAAACACTAAACGCACCCCACAAGAGTCCTCCAAGTCAAATTCTATTAAAAAAAACACATATAACAGGGCGGTTTGACCACTTATGTACCTATGCTGTTGGGCAACCGAAAAAACATTAACAACGTTACAAAACAGCTGATTCATGTTCAGTGAACCGGGTTTGATGTTGACTTGAGTTGAATTATTGCTATATAAACACCACTCCATTGTTCCAAATGATCAATCGTAGAAGTAAATAACAACATACATTGAGCTTCCCACTCACTCTCTGCACTCTCATACACAATCATACGCTTATGGATAGCGCGCGTCGCACTGCACATTACAAACCAAATATTTGGAGCTATGATTACTTTGAGTCCCTTGCGCCCAATGATAAAGTGAGTTACTGATGTTTTTGAATGCATACATATGGTTTAATTTCTTCTTCCCTCATAGTATAATACATTGATGTGTATATGAATGTTAACTAATTAACATATATACATATATATGGCTTTGAAGGTTTGTAGAGCTCAACTACAAAGGCTGAAGGAGGATTTCATTCAAGTGTTTGATGAAGCGTCGGAAGCTTCCAGGCTGCAGATGATTGATGACATCCATAAGTTGGGTCTGAGCAATCTCTTTGAGAAAGAAATAAAAGAAGCTCTAGATGTTATAGCATCCGGGCTAAACATGAATCTGAGTTCTATAGACGATCTTGGAACTGTTGGGTTATGTTTTCGGCTTCTTAGGCACCATGGCTACAATGTTTCACAAGGTGAAATTGGACGCCTTCCCTTTCTATTTATCTTCTTCCTCCTAAAACCTCATCAAATTCAACACGCTAATTTGATGATGTATACGTACATATGTGTAGGGTTATTTGCTGACTTCCTTGACAACGAAGGAAACATTGGGAGGGACGAAACTCCAAACATAAAGGGACTTATTGAGCTATATGAGGCCTCCCATTTGGCTGTGAAAGACGAAAACTCATTGATCAAGGCTGAAAATTTTTCGCATGAGAGTCTGAAGTGTGTCCATCATGATAGCTCAGACGAGAGCCTCACCAGGCGAGTTGTTGATGCCTTGGAGTTTCCGTTGCATTGGAGAGTTCAGTGGTTCGACGTCAGGCAGAGAATTGATGCATATGAATTGGAAGTTACGAAGAATCCTACTCTTGTTGAGCTTGCTAAACGCAACTTCAACATGGTCCAATCCGCGCAACAGAAAGATCTTGGAGACTTGACCATGTAAAAGAAAACACATCAAGCCCTTTGTTTTCATATGTTTTGGTTGTATCCATTTTCGAAAATGACATTCGATTATGAACTATGGATTGCATTTTAGGTGGTGGAGGAATCTCGGTCTAATTGAAAATATCAGCTTCACGAGGGACCGCTTGGTTGAGAGTTTCTTGTGGACGGCAGGAGTTGCGTTTGGACCACAATATTCAAGTATGAGAAAGTGTCTTACCAAAGTGGTCGCGTTTGTACTTGTTCTAGATGACCTTTACGATATCTACGGATCAATAGATGAACTCGATTGCTTCACCAAGGCTGTCGATAGGTGACCGTTACCATACTCAAATCATCGATCAATCAATTATCTTATTCACAATTTCAACATTTTATGAGCTCAGAAAGGTAGTAAATTTTGGATATTTTGAGCTTTTCAGGTGGTCTTGGGAGGAAATTCGTCACCTTCCGGAGTGTGTGAAGATCTGTTTCCGGGCACTGAATCATACCACAAATGAAATTGCCAAGGAAATCAAGAACGAAACCGGATGCGTTGGTGCACTGCCTCACCTAAGACGCGCGGTATTTGAATCTCTGCCACTTTTCTTTCATCAAATCATCAACTCTATTTCGACATGATCAACTCATCAGATTAATGGTTTTGTTGTCGATATATAGTGGGCTGATTTCTGCAAAGCGCTCTTCATAGAGGCTCAGTGGTACAACAAGCGTCACACACCATCACTCGAGGAGTACTTAAGCTCTGCCTGGATTTCATCTTGTGGCCCCTTGCTCTCCCTTGTGGTTTTCCTAATGGCACGAAACAACCCGTCTGAGGATATGTCCAACGAATGGGATGCACTCGAAGATCTCGTATACTACTCGTCTGTCATCATCCGGCTCTGCAATGATCTAGGAACCTCAGCAGTAAGAAACTAACACACACTCTAAAGTCCTTTTGGCGCGGATATCAATTCAAATGTTTTTATATGTTGTTTACTTGAACCAGGCGGAACTAGAAAGAGGCGATTCACCATCATCTATCTTGTGCTACATGAGAGAAGCCAACACAACTGAAGAGGACGCGCGACGTAGAATAAGAGGCATCATAGCCAACACATGGAGGAAAATCAACGGCGAGTTTGTGAAGCAGCCTCCCTCGCTCGTTACGCCTGCGAATCTCATCATAAATACTTCGAGAGTGTGTCATTTTATTTACCATGATGGTGATGGATTCGGCAACCAAGATGGAGATACAAAGACAAAGATCACGCGTGTACTGGTTGAGCCTTTTACACTTGACTAAGTACGTAGCTTATTACCAATGAAGATTACGTGGTGATCGATGGATTTGCAGCAGTACTTTCTATTGTAAAGCCTTGTTACGAATAAAATGAAGGGAATAAAAATACTTTGTCCAAGATATTTTATATGTACGAAAATCTGAGAAAAAACCCTTTGGTTGTGGCAATTTTAATTTCTTTCAATATTTTGCCTAGTTTTCCGATTCTAATTTATTTTAAACTTTCTAACCATATTTTAGTTACATTAGAAAATATAAAATACGAATTAAATACTTAACCGAAATTTAAAAAATATGAAATTGTTTTTACCCTAAATGAGATCTTTGTGAGATTGAAGAGAATGGGAGAGAGATTCAGGTAGGAGATGAAAAAGATAAAGGAAAAAGAAGATCAAAGAAGAGGGGAGATATAAATTAGAGAAGATGGTAAAGAGGTAAGTGCTTTATTATTCAGTTGATGATCAATTATAATGTACAAGGGTATATTTATAACCTAAATTACCTTAATCTAATATAATACCTACTATATGAGATCATAACATAAACTTGGCATGTATGGAACTAAAAATAAAATGAGAAACAAAATCTAAATGAAAAAAAAAAAACAATAAATACCAATGAAACTTGGGACATGGACTAAAAAAAGAGGAAAGAAATGAAAATAGAAACAAAATCTTAATGAAAAAGAAAAGGCAAAACTAATTAAAATAACCCAACCTTTAAGGGGGTGTTAAAAATATATCCCAACCTTTCAAATGTAAAATAAATATCCCGACCTTTATAAGTGATGGTAATATAATATCCTAATGATTTCTCTCTAATAAAATTCTTATTTTTTGTAGTGTATTACTGATGTATTTTCAATTCAAATAAAACATATAAAATTAAATTATATGAGTTTAAAAGTTTATTTAATAAACTTTTGTAGTTTTAGATTTAATTTGTACCTAACTTTTTATATCTTTTGTAAATCCATAATATTAATAACAAGCCAAATAAAAAACAATGTAAAGCAAAATAACATATTTTCAATTAGTAAATGATTAGCTATTGATTTAACTTACCAAAACTGAAAAATATTTTGTCAATTATAAACTTTATGTATTACAAAATTGAAATCAAATTTTAATTATTTAGATTATTCAATGGTCCTCATTTATTTATAAGAAGTAAATTATTATTATTAAAATATATATATAAAAGAAAATAAATTTTTTATTTTTTATTTTTTCTTAAATCCAAAAAAACAAATTAAGGCAAACTTAAAAACCAATCTAATTTAATCTAATAAATTTGAATGATATTTTACACAATCAAGATATTGAAAATTATATTCTAAATACTTACTTGTTTTATTATATTTGTTTTGATTAAATTTAATTATAATACAAATACATATAAATTGAATATTGAATAATTTAAATTAAATACGTATTAAATTGAATGTTTAGGGGCAAAACTAATCATTTTTGTGGGGGAGAAAATTTTGGGATATTATATTACCATCACTTATAAAGGTCGGGATATTTATCTTACATCTGAAAGGTGGAGATTTATTTTTAACACCCTCTTAAAGGTTGGGTTATTTTAATTTGTTTCGCCAAAAGGAAATGCCAAAATTGAGGATAAATGCACACCAGGGGAATCAAATACGGTTGATGAATTGACAAAATCCCACCTTTCCATCACCACTAGACCAACATAATTAACACCATTTAGCTAACCGATCTGACATTATGCCAAATTGTATCTCAGGCGCCAGACAGACTCTATGTTGATAGTCACTTCAATTCCAACGAGACGACAAAAAAGAAATGTTGTTGAAGAACGATCGATTCGAGTGAGCAGAAGCGCAAGTAAGTAAACGGGCAAGCGAAGAAATAATATAATCAAAGCGAACAACTCATTTGTTTATGCAGTTCTGTCAAAGACCTACATCCGCGGGGCCTCAAGAATTAGACCCTAAACAATAAATACCAATGCGGTTCTAACGAAGTATACGGAGGACAATATGTAAGATCTACTCAAACCGTAAGCGTATTACGCTCTAAAAATCAAAGTAATGAACAAAGAAATGGAAGAAGAAGAGTCCCCCCTTTCAGCTCATCACTCTAAACGCCCGGATCTGAAGATCATCACCATGGAAGCCCTTGAGAATGGCATCTAAGGGTTCTAGCGAGAGAGACCAAGAATCACCATGGAAGCTACAATAGTCATACCTCGGTAGTCACACAAACCAAATGAGAGCCACACATTAGGGTTTCCAAAGTTCGCAATATGTAGTGCGCACTGTAGTTGAGTGTTAGGATTTTAGAGCGACCAATGTTCTCGCCAATGTGATATGGGGTCCCATTAGGAGATCAAACTCACAATGGCTCTATTCTATCCATATAGACCTGCCCATAATCCAGGCAAAAGTCTTCGCCTATTAACCTATTCAATATTATAATAAAATTTCAAGAAGATATACAAACTTAGGAAAGTAAAATCTCAACAAATGCCCTCTTAATTTTCTATGTCTACCAGTGACAGATCAGACGGTGGTTTTGTTGATCCGTAGGAAATTCCTATAGAATAAAAATTTATCCACAGTCACAATCTTGGTGCCATAGTCAGCAGGATTGACATCTCCATTGATCTTCTTCAACTTTATCACATTTTGTCAACCTTTTCACGGATGAAATGGAATATAACATCAATTTGTTTGGTGCGTTCGTGATACATAGGATCCCTGCATAAATATAAAGCACTCTAGTTATCAATATGAAGAGTAGAAACATAAGACTTGCGTTGAACCTCTTTAATAAGACCTTGGAGCTAGATGGCTTCCTTGCAAGCCTCAGTAGCTGAGATATATTCTGCTTCGGTGGATGAAAGTGTCATAATGGGCTATTGGTGAGACTTCCAAGAGATGTAATTTCAGCCCAAGTGTACACATAAGATGATGTAGATTTTATGTTGTCTTTGTTTCCAGCAAAGTCTGCATCAACATATCCTAGCAAATCTTGAGAGGAAGTATAACATCTATATACCAAGCCAAGGTCTAAGGTTCCACTGATGTATTTCAATAGATACTTCATAGCAGACCAATGCTTCTCAGTTGGGTCGGGCATGAACCTGCTAATAATACTAATAGCAAAAGATAGGTTTGGTCTAGTGCAAATCATACAGTGCATAACAGATCCAACAGCTGCATCATAGGGCACATTTTTTATATAAGAAATCTCATTTGCAGACAAAGGTGTCCTATCTTTAGTTAGGTCTAAGTGCCCTCCCAAAGGGATAGATGTCGGCTTAGCATTTAGCATTTTAAACCTTTCAAGCACATTGAGGATATAATCAGACTGAGATAAAGTAAGCAACCTTTTTGATCTGTCTCTATGAATAGATATGCCTAGAATTTTCTGACCAGCCCCAAGATCTTTCATATCAAAGTAAGCTTTCAATTCTTTCTTGACTTCAGATATCTTAGCTAAGGATTTGCAGACCAACATAATATCATCAACATATAGCAGAATGTAGATAGGTAGACATGTATTAACCCCCTTCATATATAAACACGTATCAAATTAACTTGCTTCTATAAAAGCCTAACTTTCTCATGCAAGAATTAAATTTGATATTTCCATTGCCTTGGAGATTGTTTTAGGCCATAGATAGACTTTTTGAGCAAACAAGCATGATTAGGATTAGCCTTATCAATAAACTCCAGTGGTTGTTTCATATAAATAGTTTCCTTTATATCACCATGCAAGAAAGTTGTACATCTATTTGCTCAAGTTCAAGATCATAAACGACAGTTAGCCAATAAGAGTTTAGAAGTCTTATACTTAACCATGGGAGCAAAAATCTCATTGTAATCTTCACCTTCAATTTGGGTACAACCCTTAGCAACAAATCTAGCTTTGACCTTAGGAGGAACTCTAGGATTAACCCCATCTTTGAACTTATAAATCCACTTGCAATCAATAGTCCTAGCCTTTTTAGGTTTTTTAACAAGCACCCATGCTTTGTTAATAGTCATAGAATCTATTTCTTTCTACATAGCTTTTAACCAAGACTGAGATTGATTACATCTGATGGCTTGTTGAAAAGTATTAGAGGTATACTTGTAGACACCATCAAAAATAACACATGCAAATTCAACCAGATTGTTGTCATATTTCTTATTTGGCTTAATGGTCCTAGGGGATCTATCTCTAGTAAACTGATATTCACTTAAATCATGCAAATCAAGATCAATCGGAGCATTAGACGTAGAAGCAAAACCAACAGCAGAGGATGCATTATGCACAAAATCAGAGGGTGAGGTTGAGGAAATGGTATTTGATAATGCATAGTTTAGATAGGCATTATAGGTAGTTCTTATTGCATTTAGATACTGGTTTTACATATATTTTGTTCTATTTCTATTTCTTTCTTGTGAAGTATTCGAGTTTGGAATCTACACATTTTTAGTGTTTATTCTTCAGTTTTACATTCTAACCTTGGATGAGATCTTGGAGGATCTTAAATGACTAGTTTTGGAGCATAAGAAGGCTAAGGAAGGAGCATCAAAGGAGCAAGGAAGCAAAATGTTGAAGCTAAGGATGGACTGCGAAAGCCTAGGAGCGGCGCTCGCGGGTCCTCTGTGTTCAGCAATTGCCGATTTTAGTCCAAAGATTCTATTTGATTATTATATTAATATCTTATTCTCTAGAGTTTTGCATGAATTTATTTAGATTATTTTCATCTTGTTGTTGAAGAGAGGTTGTTGGTTTTGTCGTGAGAGAGAGAGAGAGAGAGAGAGAGAGAGATGAGCGTTACTTTGACTATGAGTTGCTAAACTCATAGTTTTGCTTATGATTTGAAGACATGGTTGAATGAATTGTGAAGATTTGATTTCAAATAGTTATTTATGAGTATATTTATCATCTTGTTCTTATTAATATGAATTTGTGTTCTTTTCTATGGTTGATCACCATGTTAGGAATTGTATCTATGCTATGAATTCGTTGTTGGTTTCTAGATAGCGAGCGAAGTCATTGATTTAGTGATTTTTCTATGCCTTTGTAATGGATGATATCGATTGTTCTATATCGAGTAGGTGCATATAGGACCGAGAGGGTTGTTTCCTTGTCTTCTATTTGCATTAAATCGATATGCCAATTGGTCTTTAGAACTTCAGTTGTTAATGCTATTCTTTAGCAATATTGAGTAAGAAGATTGTATCTTTGCGGATCAATTAACGTTAGGCAAGTCGACATATGCTCTATAAATACTATTGAATCAATCCTAGGATCTTGAACCTCAACCATTGTCGAGAATTACATGTGAAACACTTTTTTATCTAGTTATCAACACTTTGCAATCATGATCCTATTTACTTTATTTTGTTATTTTCATTGAGTTGCTATAAACTATTGCTATTGTCTTAAGAAATTATTGTTAGGACTATTATAATTAAACCTTGTTCTCTCTGTGGGTTCGACTCCGGACTTCATTGTTATACTAATCTATTGGTTTGAGGATTGAGTTAGGATATTATTACTATTTGGGACATGCGAAAAAGCCAACGATGTTTGCCCATCACCAGTATTACCACTACTGAAGGTTCGATAATATAAAACAATGTAATATAGAAATACTCTAGAAGGGGGGGTTGAATAGAGTATGCCCGTTTTTCGCAGAAAGTCTCAAGACTTTTGGAGCTCGTCCCAAAACCTTTGAGATTAAACCTGAATCACAAAGTTAGACAATCGAACCAAGTGCGGAAATAAGGTAAAGCAATAAGTAAAGGACACGAGTAATTGTTTACGAGGTTCAGCATGAACTTGGCCTACGTCCCCGCCTAGGGTTCTTCCACAACCCTAGGATTCAAAAGGCTTTATTGATTCGCTTAGCTTAGGATCCTAATAGCTCACCGAGAAGCCTCTCTCCTATACACTTGCAATCTAGTCAACTCACGTTCCCTTGGAGTCCTAGACCAATCTAGAAGAGCCCCACCTCTCTCAGCTATCTAGTACAATCCTCTTACTCTCACAAATCAATAGCCTACCCGAGTTATAAACTCTCGAGTAACACTATAAATGAATATATCCTATAAGCTCACAGTGACTCTCAATGGCTTTGAAATAAACAACAAACTCTTGAGCGCTTAGCAGAGAGACACTTTGGAAGACAGATCTTGCTTGAATGAATGAAAGCTCGTGTAGCACTTGTTGTCTCTGTCTTCTTCTTCCTTTCCTTTATATAAGAGCATGGAGCGTGAGGGTCTTCAACACCAGATCTTCATCAATGGCTCTTTCGAATCATGGCTTGATCTTGAATCTTCTATTTATGGATACTCCGAAGCCATGATCTATTTTGAATTTGATCTCCTCAATATGTACTAAAGGAAAGATATAATCTCGAAATACTTCCTGAAAAGGTTAGTCAAACATATATATATATATATATATAATATAAAGGAAGTATATAATAAGATTAAATAATATTCGGACATATAAGACAGGTTTTGTATTTCATCAACTGTTAATGCTCCAAGGCCTTTGACACAAACATCCTGTCAAAGCCTTTGAAACATTTATTCCGATTTTCATCAAGGGAGGGAGTTATCAATCTCCCCCTTGATGAAAGACAAAACCTGTGCATCCCTGCAACTTAGTCAAGCATAGATAATAAAATAGAAATCGGACTAAGTACCTGCAAGGGTTAGACAATTGTTGGATCAAATTTTTAAAGCATGCAAAAACCATCCAACCGAAAACCATAAATAAAAAACCAAGGTCTTCCAAGACCTTTAAGCAGAGGTTTTCAAAGTCTAAGCACCACAGATCATCTCCCCCTTTTTGTCTTTCAACAAAGGGCGGAGATAAAACAGTCACCAAAATAGTCACCAAAAGTTTTGAAAACGTTTCCAAAAACCAGCAGTGTATCAAGTTCTCAGGGGTGGGATAGGGTAGGGTAGGGTTTAGGCTTAGTCATCCGGAGCATCATCAGTGAGCCTCGTCCACAGTCCTTCCAGCATCTTGGAAATCCCGCTCATCTCCGTCATAAACTCCTTTTGCAGCTCCTTGATATCCATGCGAACTTCCTCCAAGCCCAACTCTAGGTTGTCCATGCGTTCATCGAAAGCTGGAGCAGTGGTAAAGACTTTTGAAGGAGTGGCAAGACTCAAGGTCCCTTAGGGAGACCGAATGATGCCAATCTTTTCAAGGCTTTTAGAGCCGAACTTACCCATATGACGCAGCTGTTCTTCATTTTTGACATCAATTCCAGAAGCTTTGAAGATAGGGGTCAAAAGGGTAGCAAAGGGGAGGGGATAGCCTTTTCTAGCTTTTCTGGCATGAGCCATGGTTCCAAGGATAGTGTTGGCCAGATCAAGGTCAAGGCCATTTAAGATGTGGTAGAGCAGGACCATGGCATTGTCAGTAAGAAGTGAGCCAGAGTTAAGATGGGGTAAGAGGCATCGAACAATGATGTTGAAAATAATTTTTGCCTCAAGGGTTAGGGATGAGTGGGTGAGTTGCTTTGAGGAGCTGTTGGATGCTTCAGGTAGGAGGTACTTGGCTCGGGCAAGGATGATGCAATTCTCTTTTGAGGGGTGTATATCAGAGGATGGAACTGGGGTAGGTAAGCCAAGGAAGTCTGCAAAATCATTGGAGTTGAGAGAGATTCTAACCCCTTTGACAACAGACTCCAAAGACCAACCATTGGTGTCATTTTTGGCTTTTAGGTTAATGTAAAACAGACGGGTAAGCTAGGGGTAGTAGACAGTTTCAAGGTTAAGAAGGGTTCAGGCTGGGGATTTTTTGAGAAGCTCAATGCATGGTAACTTCAAAGCTTCGAAGAACTCAAAATCCAAAACATCAGAACAGCTAATCTTATGAGTTCGAAACTCGTCTACCCACTTACCAGCAGTCTCAGCATCTTGAAACCAAGAGGAGGGCAAGGATTGATTTACCTGGATATAGGCCGGGGGGTTGGCATTCTTTCTGCGAGCAACTGTTGGAGCAGCTCTCTTGACAGGCGCTACAAGACTCTTGACAGTGCCCTTCCTGGTACGCTTGGGAGATGGAGGCTTGACAGCAGCAGGGGCTTTCCGCTTCTTTGGAGACGAGGGAGGAGGAGGAGAAGGAGAGGGAGATTCTTCCTCCTCTTCCTCAGACCCCGAGTCCTCACCGGACCCCGCTTCATCTCCTTCAACATCCTCTTCATCTCCAGATCCCTCTTGCTCTTCTTCTTCTTCCTCAGGCTCCTCCTCGGACGGAACCTCCTCGGCTTCGGCTTCCTTCCGAATCCGCTCAGCTTCTTCCTCGGCCAGTTTCTTAGCAATCTCGGCCTCCTCATCGGCCTTTTTCTTCCTCAAGGCCTCCTCCTCGGCTTCCTTGGCAGCATCTCTTTCCAGGAGAGCGTCTAGGTCATCTTCCTCCTCTTCCTCGTCCATTTCCTCAGCCAAAATCTTTCTCTTTCCTTTCTGTTTAGCACTGATCGGCTTCTTAGCAGAGTGCTTTTGAGAGCCCTTGGGAACAATGGCCGTGCTCTCAGCGATGGTGCTCTGGACGACAGTTGGGACGATAGCTTGAGGAGCGGGTTCAGGTGTGGGAGAGGTAGCAGTGGCTTTTGGGTGTGACAACTTTCTTGGTTTTGGGTGCCATGGAGGAAATCGGCTAGGGTTTTCTTAGAACAGATTGAGAGGTTGAAGAAGGAGAAGGTGAAGGGGTTTGGATTAGTTCTGAGTGTGGGTTGTAATCGGGTATAGGATTGGGTTTAAATAGAGGGAGTGATGGGACGGGTTTAGAGTTCCAAGGAAAGAAATCATCACATTGCCAATTTGAAAGGTTTCCAATTCAAAATTCAAATTTCCATTAAAATCGGACTGAATAACCAAAATATCTAGTTCCAAAAATAAAATATCTTTAACGGTTAAGAAAATCACTAAAAGGGCAATTTTTGAAATCCGATTAAAACAAATATAATTGATTAAATATCTAAAAAGATATTAACCAAAAATATATGATCCGATATATGTAATCCACCATTTAGTTCACACACCTTGACATAGTTCTCAAGGGTCTTGACACTAAGTAGAATTTATCTTTCGTAAAGGGAAAGCTCCCCCTACGAAAGTGCATCCTTGTTAAGCATCCCAATCTCTCGTCTTATGAAGGTGAACCTGTCTTCTGCCAAAGGCTTAGTAAAAATGTCATCCCATTGATAATCAGTAGAAATAAAAGATATGGACACATCACCTTTTTCAACATGATTTCTAATGAAATGATTCCTTACATCAATATGTTTGGTCCTTGAATGCTGAACAGGATTCTTAGTGATGGAGATGGCACTTGTATTGTCACACTTAATTGGAATACCTTTGAGGTTGATGCCAAGATCTCGCATTTGTTGAGCTATCCAAAGGATTTGGGAGCAACAGGCTCCAACTGCAATGTATTCGGCTTCTGCAGTGGATAGAGCAACTGAGTTTTGCTTCTTTGAGTGCCAACTGATCAAAGGTGCTCCTAAGAATTGGCAACATCTTGATGTGCTCTTCCTATCCACCTTATAGCCTGCAAAATCTGCATTAGAATATCCAATTAAAGTGAAATCCTTTTGCTTTGGGTACCATAGTCCAAGCTCCTTAGTGCCATTGAGATATCGAAAGATCCTCTTCACAGCCACGAGGTGAGATTCTTTAGGATCAGCTTGAAACCTAGCACACATGCAAACACTAAACATGATGTCAGGTCTACTAGCTGTGAGATATAATAAAGATCCAATCATTCCTCGATACTTCTTTTGATTGACACTTGTTCCAGTCTTGTCTTTATCTAGAGACAATGTTGAGCTCATGGGAGTCTTGGCTGCCTTGGATTGATCCATCTTGAACTTCTTCAAGAGATCCTTAGTGTACTTGCTTTGGTTGACAAAGATCCCTTTCTTGGATTGATGAACTTGTAATCCCAAAAAGAAGTTGAGTTCACCCATCAAGCTCATCTCAAATTCACTGCACATGATGTTAGAAAATTCCTTGCACAAAGATGTGTTAGTAGCACCAAATAATATATCATCAACATAGATTTGAATAACCAAAATGTCCTTTCCTTTGGTTTTGATAAAGAGAGTCTTGTCGATCAACCCCCTTTTAAAATCATTTTCTAAAAGATATTTTGACAAGCGCTCGTACCAAGCTCTTGGGGCTTGTTTCAAACCATAAAGCGCTTTGTCAAGTTTATAAACGTGATTAGGAAATTCTGAACTTTCAAAACCTGGGGGTTGAGCCACATATACTTCTTCCTCTAAGAAACCATTAAGAAAAGCACACTTGACATCCATTTGATATAACTTTATGCTCATAAAATATGCAAATGCTAATAGAATACGAATAGCTTCAAGCCTGGCTACGGGAGCAAAGGTCTCCTCGTAGTGAATACCTTCCTCTTGATTGTAGCCTTGAGCAACAAGCCTTGCCTTGTTCCTCACAATCTTACCATTCTCATCTAGCTTGTTTCGAAATACCCATCGTGTGCCAATGACTGATTGATGCTTTGGCCTAGGCTTCAAGGTCCAGACTTTGTTTTTTTCAAATTCGTTAAGCTCACTTTGCATAGCAATGATCCAGTCTGGCTCTTGAAGTGCCTCATCTACCTTCTTTGGTTCAATAAGAGAAACAAACGCGTGAAAAGCACAAAGATTTTTAAGTTTAGAACGAGTTTGAACACTAGAAGTAGGGTCAGAAATGATATCCTTTAAAGAGTGTGATGAGGAGTATTTGAATTTCCTTTTGCTAGTCTCAGCTCCTTGATTCGTCACACTAGTAGGATTGACTTGTAGTACATCTGACTCCGTGGTCCTGTTAGGTTCAGTTACAGCAGTTTCTGACGTCTCAACACTGTTGGATTGGACACCAAGGGCTTTGGACAAATCTTCAACACCTTGGGCCAATTCTTCAGTGTTAAGAATCGGTTCCTGCATGTTCCTCTTCTCTGTGTTCTTAGCAGCATCATCACCTTCCTCGTTCTCTTCATGGATGTTAAGATCTATATCTGCAACACTTTCACTCAAAGCACCGTCATTGCATTCATAAAAAATAACATGTATACTTTCTTCAACTACCTGGGTCCTTTTATTGAAGATTCTATAAGCTTTTCTACTCGTGGAATAGCCAAGAAATATACCTTCATCACTACGCGCATCAAATTTCCCAAGGTTATCTTTTCCATTGTTATGAACAAAGCAAGTACAGCCAAAGGGTTTAAAATAAGATATAAGAGGTTTGCGGCCTTTGAAAAGTTCATAAGGAGTTTTCTTTAAGATGGAACGAATGAGACAACGATTCAAAATATAGTTAGCTGTGTTAACAGCTTCAGCCCAATAGGTTTTAGGTAATGCATTTTCTAAAAGCATAGTCCTGGCCATATCCTCTAAGGTGCGGTTCTTGCGTTCCACAACCCCGTTTTGTTGAGGTGTCCTAGGAGCAGAAAAGTTATGGGAGATGCCATATTTAGCACAAAACAAATCAAACAAAAGTTGATCAAACTCCCTACCATGATCACTCCGAATTGACACTATGGGCTCATTTCTTAAAGTTTGCAACTCCTTACAAAGTTTTGAAAACTCAAATAAGGGCTCTGATTTTTCTTTTAAAAAATCAACCCAAGTATATCTTGAAAAATCATCAACAACAACTAGCATGTACTTTTTACCATTAGGAGATTTGACCCGCATAGGACCACATAAATCCATATGTAAAAGTTCAAGGGGTCTAGAAGAACTTACAACCTTTTTGGGTTTGAAAGAGCTACGTGTTTGTTTACCTCGTGTCCATGCATTGCACATATCAATACCTTGGAAGTCCATTTCAGGTAGCCCTCTTACAAGCCCTTTAGACACAAGCTTCTGTAATGTATGTGGACTCACATGACCGAGTCTCCTGTGCCAGAGCTTTGGATCGTCCGTCAAAGCCTTTAGACAGGTTAAGCTTCCTTGTGCCACTTGATCAGCATTTACGGCGTATATATTGTTGTAATGGTATGCAGTCAATATAACTTCACCTGTATCTTCTCTACACACTATACATCTTTTTTTGTTAAATCTGACATTGTTACCACTATCACATAATTGAGAGACACTAAGCAGATTATACTTCAAACCATAAACAAGATAGACATTTTTAATACTATGGCTGGAATCACTTCCAACACTACCAATACCAACTATGTCGCATTTCCTTTTGTCACCAAGAGTGATGGTTCCCGTGGATTGCTCCTTTAGATCATGAAAGAGAGAACTCTTCCCACTCATGTGCCTCGAGCATCCACTATCAATAATCCATTTGTGTTCTTTCACCTTGGTGATCTCCTGCAAGACAAACATCAACCTTTGTGGCTAGACCAATAAGCAAATTTGGATCCATTGTTGGGGTAAACCATATTTGGTAAAATAGTGCCTTTTGGGACCCAAACTTGTGTTATCCGTTCTTTTCTCAAATGAACAGGAAATGTATTGCGAATAATATATGGATCCTTTCTTCTATAAGGGCAGGTCTCTTTTACATGTCCCTTTCTAGCACAATGGTGACATATAGGACAGGTTCCGCTTCCTTTTGCCTTTACAAAAGTGGTAATGTGTTGCTTCTTTAAAAACTTTGGATTGTAACCAATACCACTTTTGTTTAGAGAGCTTTGTTGCTCACCCAACATCCTATCGAGAGTACCTTTGGATTTGGTAAAACTTATGAGGGTTGTCTGTTGGTCTTGAATCTTATTATTCAGGGAGATCTTCTCGTTCTCTAAGTCATGATGCTCATTTCTTAGAGAGGAGAGATCTTGCTTGAGTTCAGATTTCTCCGAGTCAAGCGTCTTGACTTTAATGTCAAGACCTGAATAAGAAGCTTCAAGACCTTTGACCCTCATAGACAGATCCTCAATAGTTCTTTCCTGGTCCACAGTTCTCTTAATAAGAATGTTAGTTTGGGCAATAAGCTTCTCTTCATTGGCAATCATATGGGAAAGAAATTCCGATAATACCTCTTTTGGACTTTCCATAAGTTCCCTTACAGTATCTTCAAGCTTTTCATCATGGGATTCATCTTCTGAGGCCATAATACAAATGTTGGCCTTCTCATCGTCAGAGTCAGAGTCGGAATCACTCCAAGTTGCCACCATGGCTTTCTTCTTCCATTTGTCACCTTTCTTGGGCTCGCTCTTTGTCTTTTGAGGGCAGTCCTTCACAAGATGATCTCGAAATTTTGAAGACTATGATCCATCCTTGTTGTTGAATTGCTTCTTCATTTTGAGAATTTTAGCAAGGCCTCTTGTGATGAGAGCAAAAGGATCATCCTCATCGTCATCCTCATCTTCGGAATCAGATCCATCCTTGGGCTCATCCTTCTTAGACTTGAGTGCCAAGTTCTTAGTGCTAGCTGGAAGTTCTCCATCGTCTTCATTAAGGATCATCTCATGCGTGATCAGCTTCCCAAGAAGGTCATCAAGGGGTAGAGTGGTGAGGTCCTGGGCTTCCTCTATAGCTGTTACTTTTGGACCCCATTTCTCCTTTGGAAGGCACCTCAGTATCTTCCTCACTTTCTCGACGTTGGTAAAGCTCTCGCCGAGAGAGTCAAGGTTGTTGGTGATTTCTGTAAATCGTGTGAACATGGCCTTGATTGACTCATCAGACTTCATCTTGAAGAGCTCATACTTTCGAAGGAAGATGCTGGTCTTGGTGTCTTTCACTTGGCTTGTTCCTTCATAGGTGACGACCAATTTGTCCCAAATCTCTTTAGCTGACCTACAAGATGAAATACGGTTAAACTCATCAGTACTAATACCACAATAGAGTAAGTTAATAGCCCTGTAGTTTTTGGAGATGGTTTCAAGATCTGCTTGGTTGTATTCAGATTCCTTCTTTGCAACTTTGGTATCATTTGGTCCATCTTTCTCTGGAACCTTCGGACCATTCTCTATAATGTTCCAAAGCTCTAGATCTTGGTCTATGATGAACATCTTCATCAAAGATCTCCAGTGGACAAAGTTGTTTCCTACAAAGAGTGGCGGTCTGCTTGTGGACCTTCCCTGTGCAAATCCTCCGCTTGCTTCACCAGACATGATCGAAAACTCACAAGATTGTTAGATAAAAAACAGTGAGTAAAGCTCTGATACCAATTGAAGGTTCGATAATATAAAACAATATAATATAGAAATACTCTAGAAGGGGGGGAGGGGGTTGAATAGAGTATGCCCGTTTTTCGCAGAAAGTCTCAAGACTTTTGGAGCTCGTCCCAAAACCTTTGAGATTAAACCTGAATCACAAAGTTAGACAATCGAACCAAGTGCGGAAATAAGGTAAAGCAATAAGTAAAGGACACGAGTAATTGCTTACGAGGTTCAGCACGAACTTGGCCTACGTCCCCGCCTAGGGTTCTTCCACAACCCTAGGATTCAAAAGGCTTTATTGATTCGCTTAGCTTAGGATCCTAATAGCTCACCGAGAAGCCTCTCTCCTATAC
Source organism: Persicaria maculosa (assembly GCA_963922045.1). Classification (NCBI taxonomy): domain Eukaryota; kingdom Viridiplantae; phylum Streptophyta; class Magnoliopsida; order Caryophyllales; family Polygonaceae; genus Persicaria; species Persicaria maculosa. The sequence continues at coordinate 20,950,633 of OY998251.1, read as the reverse complement.
AATTGCAATCTAGTCAACTCACATTCCCTTGAAGTCCTAGACCAATATAGAAGAGCCCCACCTCTCTCAGCTATCTAGTACAATCCTCTTACTCTCACAAATCAATAGCCTAGTGCAACTTCCCGAGTTATAAACTCTCGAGTAACACTATAAATGAATATATCCTATAAGCTCACAGTGACTCTCAAAGGCTTTGAAATAAACAACAAACTCTTGAGCGCTTAGCAGAGAGACACTTTGGAAGACAGATCTTGCTTGAATGAATGAAAGCTCGTGTAGCACTTGTTGTCTCTGTCTTCTTCTTCCTTTCCTTTATATAAGAGCATGGAGCGTGAGGGTCTTCAACACCAGATCTTCATCAACGGCTCTTTCGAATCATGGCTTGATCTTGAATCTTCTATATATATGTATATATATATATATATATATATATATATAAATATATATATATATATAGGGAATAGGTAACTTGTGCACACCCCTTAATGTGTACTTTGTGCACAATTGTGAGCCATTGATCGGTTGATAATGGATGGAGGAGATTAAAAGAGATTTTTCTTTTTTTTTTAATTAAATGGAGGTGGGCCCCGCGCACTAGTAGTGAAACCACATTTACTCTCTAACACTGGCGCGTGTAAATGTGGCCTGGGGATTATTTTTGATTTTTTATTTTAGAGGAGGTGGGGCCCGTGGGTGAAGGTGTGAAAATTGGGTGGAGATTTGATTCCACAGGTAATTTTTTTTTGGAAAAAAATTAATTGGAAACTAATTTATTCAATTTATATTAATTGATAGCAACCCATATCTTTGTCTATCTATATAGTTGTTATCTTTTAAGATTTTGTGTTTGATCACAATAATCCATATCGGGACAATTCCACCGAATAAGTGCATTACACCAAATAATGTTATGTTATATTTTTTTAATTCGGTTTAGATCAAAAAAAATTATCAATTCCAATGAATAATTTATCTCATTTACCGAAAAATGTTTTATCTTTTCCATCAATTTCAGATAAAAAAAACCTAGAATCCTCAAACAATACCCACGATTTATACGAATAATACTTCCGCTTTCAACGAATAATGTTTTGCATTGCACCGAATAATATTATGTTATTTTTTTTTAATTTTTTTTACATCCAATTTAGATCAAAATTTACTAATTTAAATGAATAAATTATCACATACTACCGAATAATGTTTTAATTTTTTTTCCATCAATTTCAGAGAAAAGAAACTTGAAATCCCTAAACAATATATAGGATTGATACGAATAATGTTTTGTTTTTCAACGAATAATGTTGTACATTTCATCGAATAATGTTTAGTTGTGTAATTATACTAGTGCGACGAATATTTTTTTATGTTACTCCTCAAACCAAAACTTCGTATCATGGTGAATAATAAATTAAATTTCACCGAATAATTGACCAACTCATTACCACTTGTAACAAAAAAAAATCGACACATACATCTAAATAATTGACAAATAATAAATCAAATTATACATCTAGAAAATCCTATACTAAATATGTTACATACGCCTGAATAATCTTTCGTTTTCCCTCGAATAACACGAGAATTAGAGGTTAACGATACCCTGCCTACCCTGCCCAACCCCACCCCTCCTTCAACAGTACCAAACCTTCACTTGATTTCAAATTCCAGTACATACCAGATGAACGAAGGCGACAGATGATGATGAACCAATCCAATATGAAAATTTCTACGCGGCGGCGGAGGTGAGCACAGCGCCGCTGGGCGAGATCCTGATGCCGAAGAAGGAGGGCAACACGGCGGCGACGTCAAGCACAGAGTTCGAGGAGGAGGAGACGGCCGTCTCAGATCCGGGAGCGATGCGGTGAGGCAAGGCGGAGGCGAGTTGGATCAGAGACGAGACGAGGCGAGGGAGGCGAAGATCGACGGCGGCGATGGTCGAGGAGGAGCCGGCGATGGCGATTCTCAGATCCGGGAGCGACGGCGGCGAAGGCCGGTGAAGACGACGCCAGCGGATCTTGGACTTACCGGCGACGGCGCAAGCAGATCCGGGAGCGACGACGGCGACGATTCTCAGATCTGGGATCTCGGACTTACCGGCGGTTAGGGTGTTGTCTCTGCTTTGGAACAAGCCTGTTGTTGTAGTCACCTTCAAATTGATTTGAAGCAGTTTCTCACATGATTGCATACAGTGAGGGCATGAGCGGCGCTCAAGAGATGCAGGGAGAGGAAGGAGGGGGTCGTGCGGTGGGTGAGGATGTCGGAGGTGGTGAGGGAGGGGGCAAGAGCAACTGAGTGGATCCGCCGCCTAGACTCCGGTCTTCGATCTCCTCCTCGAATCACCGCCAGATTCGCCAAAAGCAAATCCTTCGCCGCCGTTGAAGAAGAGAATGGGCGAGGATGGTGGAAGGAAGCGTTGTTTCATGAATTTGGGGATTAGGGTTTTATCCCCAAGTTGACTCACGTGCTGCACTCTCTAAAGAATAGGTAGAAGACTGAATTTTGTATTTATTTATTTTTTCAACCGTAACACGTGGCGAATTGTGAACTCTTGATTTCTTTAAGATCAATGGTCAATAATTGTGCACTAGATATACTATAAGGGGTGTGCACAAGAGAACCATTCCCTATATATATATAATATAAAGGAAGTATATAATAAGATTAAATAATATTCGGACATATAAGACAAGTTTTGTATTTCATCAACTGTTAATGCTCCAAGGCCTTTGACACAAACATCCTGTCAAAGCCTTTGAAACATTTATTCCGATTTTCATCAAGGGGGGGAGTTATCAACTACTTATCCCTTCACCTGATATGTGTGGTTACAACTCAGAGTTGCTTTCAGTATAGCTCGAAGCAGAAGAACTGTCTAGAGTAAAAGATGTGGTACTATCAAACTCATCCAATCCATCCTCCTCACCAGAATTTTGGTGAGAGGGAATATAGAATTGTGTTGAGTTCCTGTCACCTCCAAGAGATGTTTCAATAGAATCTTATTTTTCAACATGCTCATATCGAAGGGTTAAAACATCTTTGAAATGAAACTCATCTTATTTAAATATAACATTTCTACTAATGATAACTTTATCGACTCTAGGCTGTATAACCAACATTTTATATCCTTTTGACTCATCAGAATAACCAAGCATTATACACTTTTGAGATCTAGAGTTCAATTTTCCATCAGATTTATGAGCAAAAGCAGTACAATCGAAGGGCCTTAGATGAGTAATATGAGGTTTCTTGTTGGACCAAAGCTCATAAGGAGTCTTAAAGCCTATTACGGATGAAGAAGTTATATTGATAAGATATGCAGCAGTAGCAATAGCTTCACCCCACAAAGAATGTTTAACATCAGTAGAAAATAGCATGCATATTGTCTTTTCAAGTAAAGTTCTATTCATTCTTTCTTTAATACCATTTTGTTCAGGTATACCATTAATAGTTAGGTGCCTTTTAATGCCATGTTCATGACAGAATGAATCAAACTCAACATTGCAAAATTTTAACCCATTGTCGATTCTCAAACACTTAACAAAACAACCATGTTCTTTTTCAACAAGCGTTTTCCAAATTTTAAACATTCCAGTAGCTTCATTTTTAGTTCACAGCAGATAAATCCACACCTTTCTACTGAAGTGATCTATTAGAACAAGAAATATTTCTTACTCCCCAATAGTTTTAACCAGACTAGGCCCCTAGGGATCAAAGTGGACATATTCTAAAGGAGATTTAGCCGTATAAGCAGAATATTTGAAACTAGACTTAGCATGTTTACCAAGAATACAATGCCCATATTTATCAATAGGAACATGTTTTTCTTTAAGGATGCCATTGTTGAACAGCTGTAAAAGCCCCTGATTTCCTATATGCCCTAATCTTTTATGCCAAGTACCTGAATTCTTAGCACACATAGTTATAGCAGAAGATGTAGACACAACATGAGAGGCAACATTGCATTCCAAACTGGCAATAACATGAAAAAGGCCCTTTTATTGATACTTTTAACTAGAACCATACCATTCTTACTCACAGTTTTAGCACCACCATAAAAGTGACAATGATAGATTAGATCATTAAAAACACTTACAGACCTAAGATTTCTTTTCAAACCAGGAGCCCGCTTAACATGTTGAAAAATTCTAATAATACCACCATGCATTCTAAAAGGTACACTACTAGCATGAAGTGTACAACCAGAATCAAGAATCCAAACATCAATAGGTTCACAGAGATTAATGACAACAAGCAACTTATGACCACACTGACCAGCATAGAAAGTAGAGACACATGTGGCATTTCTAGAAGCAGTTTCTTTTCTAGCCTCATCATTTTTCCTCTTATAGCAATCCTTTTCAAAATGTCCAGTTTTTGCATCGACACCTGATCCTATCGATGACGACACCCCTGGGTGTCGATGCGAAGCTACTACGAACAACATATGGGCCGATTATGGGCTTTTTAAGTTAGGTTTTTATGTAGTTCTTTTAAGATACTCTTGGATATTGATGGAAGTTAGATAGATTATATTTTACTAAGATAAAATTTCTTTCCTTGATGATTAAGTCTTATTTTATATTATAAATAAAGCCTATTAAGAGCTAAATTAGAAACAAGAGATGGCTGAACTGATAGCACAAGGAGAAGACGATTTTAGGGTTTTGTTTAGAGCGTTTGAGCAAAAGCTTGGATGTTTGTTTTTGCCATCGAACGCTTATTTCTAGGTTTTATATTATTGCAAGTTTATTTTATGTTTTCTTATTCAAAAATCATGTTTTCTTTTACCATGTGTGAGTACTTCTTTTATCTTTGAGGGTTAGGGTGAACCCAACAATAGGCATGTGTGTGGATGAATGAATCTATGATTTCTTAATTTTCTTATAACTGACTACCTATGTGCTTTACCATTGACAAAAGTCTAAAGGAATTCATAGTTGTAATTTACTTGAAAGAGGAATTGTTGAGGAATTGTTAACTTGGATAGTAATTAGGGCCATCTAACGAGAGTTAAAAGAACCTAATTAAGAAAGGTAGAAACAAGTAGGTCATTTATGCGAAAGTGAAGTGATTTGCTTGTTTGAAGATGAAATCATAATTCTTTCTATGATTCATTGGTTCATGTATGTGTTTACTGTTATGGCAAGCTTTAACCTTGGAAGTATTTGTCCTTATATTGATTTCGTCTTACCTTGAGCCGTTGTGTGTCCGTGATACCCAAACACCCAATCGTTACTTTCAACTCCCTTTTCTATCTATTACTACTACCTTCAACCTAAAAAGCAACTAGGATTGAACCGCTAACCAACTCCTCTGGACCATCCTTAATTCCACTATATATTTGATATAAATATATTTGATTGATTGAGCATAGGTATAGAACTTTCCTTATCACAACAAAATGGCGTCTTTGCTTGGGAGATATCAACTGCGCCTAGTCTAGTTGGTTTAGGGTTTGGAATAACCCATCCCCTCTCTCTTTTTAATTTTTGTTTTCTTATTTTTTTTGAATGTTTATGCGAAGATCTTACCACACTCTTGACCACGAGCCATTCGATGAACTCGAGCGTGTTCTTCATGAACGATTAAGAGAAAGGCTTAAGGACAAGATGGCAGAAATGGAAAACCTTCATGCGGAGATAGAAAGGTTGAGAAAGGTGAACAAAGAGGCTGCGCAGAGAATCGCACAAGTTCTTCAAGCTAGTCAGCACGAGGCCGCTCGACACGCAACTCCTGAGGCCATCCGTTATAGAGAGGAGTTGGAAAGGATTCCATCAAATGCTTGACAATATATGCACCCCGCTCTGAGGGTGCCGGAGTCAACCATTGTCCTTCCCAATATCCACTTCGAGATCAAAACTAGCTTTCTTTCTATGGTCAAGAAGTCAGAATTTGAAGAAAAGCTCAATGAGTGCCTTATGGAGCATATGAAGAAGTACAAGCAAATGTGTGACACTATTGTGGATGGTGCCACTCTTGAGTATGTTCACTTGATGGCTTTCCACTGTTCTTTGGCGGGAAAGGCACTTCATTGGCTTGAGAACTTGCCGTCGCGATCCATCACCACATGGAACGAACATCATGACTTGTTTATGACCATGTTTCCCTACCTATGAAGATGACGGAGCTGCGCACAAAGATCAGATCTATCAAGCAGCTGAAGAATGAGACTCTCGCCGAAACTTGGGAGAGATTCAAGGAATTGATTTATCAGTACCCTACACATAGGCACCCGCTGTATGTTTTACAAGAAATCTTCTTCATTAGGATAAATTCGGAAACTATGGATCGTATCGATGTACATACCATTTGCTGATACATTGAGATGACTCCCCAAGAAGCACGGGAAGCACTAGACAAGCTCACTGAGTTTGACACTACTTATGGAACCTCCACTAGTGTTGATGCGAGGCCCACTCCATCCATGCCGCTTGACGAGGAGAGTTTAGTGTTGTTGATCCCCGTCAAAAATAATATTTATAACCTTAACTAGAAAACTAGTATAGTGAGCAAGCAAGGAGTCGAACTCATAGAGAGATCCTGAATTGAATGTATTCCTATGCTGACTAAAGAAAATAAATAACAAGATTGAGAGAAATAAAGAATGGAATGATTGTGAATTGGTTATCAAATAGATGAAAGCGCTTCACCTGCAATTCTCACCAATGGTTGGTGTTCAAGATCCTTGACCTGATTTCTTTGTTATTCTAATGCAATGCAATACAATTGATAATTGAGTTATTTCGACTTTAGTTAGAATAGACTGGCATCCCTTCTAGGTATGCCAATCCCTTAAACAATATGCGACCCTCACCCTATTTGGATTCAAACATAAAGTAGCACAAATTCCCAAAGTATTTGACAATTTGGCAGTACCAACCCTCCTATTCAACTAGTATGCGTCAAAGGTTGTCAACCCCTCAACCCTAATCTCCTAAGAGCTAATATTTAACCATGTGTCATAACCCTTCACAACCAATTGATGCTTTCAAGGGATCGGTTACTTATGCTTGCTGCTACAGCTTAACTATTCTTGCAAAATCATTAAAACCTAGCATGAATGCAAATTATGTCAAGTTGATCAATCAAGAGAGAATACATGCAATTAAATAATTTGAGCACAAGGATAATGAAATAACTAATGAATAACAATAGAAATCAAACCCTCATAATTCAACCAACCATATCTTTGAATCGCGGGCAAAATAATGAGTTTAGTTACGTATACTTTAACTCTAATTTCAAAGTATTGTAGAACGATAGATGTCTCCCGATCTCTCTCAAACCGAACAATAGGGGGCCTAAATAGAATAGTAGACAGCCTTTCTAAACCCTAGAAAGTAAAATAATAATAAACTAATAAGATTGCTTCGGATAAAATTCACATTTGCTGATGCCGTGAGACCACCGGTCGCCGGTGGAAAAGCGATGGTCGTCGTTATTCTATATTTCCTAGATCAACGACCGGTTTACCGCTCATCACTACGCCACCACCAGAGGAGCCTCACCAAGAAATGCAGTGGGAGGCCACAGAACAGCAGCCCGAGAACTGCCTTTTACTCCAAGATTCTCCACCATCGCGGCCAAGGTTCTTTGAGCAAGGACAAGGTAGTGGCGGCGGCACTACATTCGCATATATGGTGTGAGTAGAGGCCATGTTATTCGAGATGTAGATCAAGCAGAACGGTATGGTGAAGTTGATGCACGAGAACAAGACTAGCTTGAACTATCAAATTCAGGAGCTTCAGAGAATGCAGTTAGAGGATAAGCGCACCAACAATCAGCGTAGGAATCACCCTGAAGCATTGGAACCAGCAGGAATCGAGTGAACCCAGTTGATATCGACTGGTTCACTCGATATCGACCACTCTACAAAAAATCTTCGTTACCTATTTCGACCATCTGCATGTCTGTTTAGTAAGTCTATTTCTTCGCCCTTGTTTTTATGCAGTGAGGACACTATAATATCTAAGTATGGGTTGGGGGAAAGCATTACTTTATGCATATTTTATCATATTTTTCGAATTGCTCATACATGGTTACTTTGGATACATCTAATTGTCTCTATGATTTACATATTGCTTTCCATAGTCTATTTTATCACCCCCATAAAAAATTTTATGATTAGTGTCATCGAAGCTTTAATAGAACTTGACGATGCAAAATTGGATTCATTAGAGATATAGCATGAAATTGCTAGTAAAGGGAAGTCATAATGAAGTGCATATTTTTCTTGAAAACCATGAAAGGAGGTAAAACTTGAAGTTTCTTTTGACATATGCATGATAAGAAGATGGAGGACTTTATTTTCCATTTATTCTTACCTTATTCCTAGCCTTACCTATGCTTATATGCATCATAAGCCATATTGAGCCTTATTTCATATTTGCTCCACATGATATATAAATAATGCCTATTTCCTTACCTTATTACCCATCAGGGGCGTATGTTGAGAAATTGATATCATATTGATCATATTATGAAGAAAGAAAATCCGGTCACCTCAGGAGATAAAGGTAGATCGACCCTGCCTGCGTTGAGACGTTAGTTCCGCAAGATGGGACACCAAGGTAAGGAGTCCAAAGCACTAAGTATCCGGGGCCATTCATGACACCCATGTGTGCGACTCGCGAGAAAAAAGTGCTGAGGTTAGAGAGGTAAAAGCACAAATAGTGAAAAAAAAAGCAAAGAGTCAATTATGAGAGAATGAGTGATGTGGAAATTTTGAAGGGAGAAAGTGCATCAAAGTAAAAAAGCAAAGTTTGAGAAGTTCTCCTCGGATTTATCACCACATTGCCCAAATATAGCCCACCACTATACCTTTTACCTTTTCTTCACCATGCGCATAAAAGTCCTCTTGATTATCAAATGCTTTGTCACATTTGAATTGTTTTGCATAACCCTCCTTTTCTGTGTGACATTGCTTTTATTCACAGGCATGGATTTGGTGACATTAGTACCTTTTCGAGGATGGTAATTGATTGCAGAGTTATATAAGAATGAATCTTTGATGTTGAGAGTTTCATTTATTCCCCTGTATGACCATTAAAAGTGTTGCTTGAGGACAAGCAAGCTTAAGTATGGGGTGTTGATGCGCGCTCAATTAACCATGTTTTTCGCTTACATTCATATCAATTTATGTCTGTATTTCATATTTTTGGGTTAGAATAATACAAAATATGTGTAGTTTATGTTTATTTGCAAATTATGGAGGTCTACACAAGTTTCTGTTTAATTTCGCAGAAATCGGACGCACTTTGGAGCTTAAACGAAAGTCCTGAAGACATTGGAGAAGCTAAGGAAGAGCACATGATGGTGCAACTGGAGAAAACGTCACTTTTCACCATTCATCATTCTGAACCAGGTTCTGATGTCTTAATGAGAGTTGTATCCCTCAAAAAGAGCTTTTAAACGCATATTCATATGCGTCAATCAGGCGAACGAGGACCCGAAAAAGTGTGTTTCAGAACGGGGCATAACGGTGAGAACTGTCAAGGAGGTCCATATCGACCTAACTTGGTCGATATCGAGTGGAGCACGTCGAGTAGGAATTCCATAAATCGGCTCAGTACTTGGAAGCAACAAGGAGGGAGTCGATATCGAATACAAATGGTCGATAACGAGTGAAGACAAGGTCGAAATCTACTCCTGAGGCCGAGATCGAGTTAAGTTGAGAAGATGAGTCGATATCGACTAGACATGGTCGATATCGAGTGATGACAGAAGCCGATTTTGAGCCAATCCGAGTCTGAATTCCGAGCTGGATTACTTGCACTGGAAGGAAAGATCTTTTATCCACTTGGAAGATATTTTATCAACTTTAGTAATTCCCTAAATTACCTAGGGGGAATTCTAATTATTTCCATTTATTTATTTATCAATGTTTTATCTTAGGAAATAGATAGATAGAATTTATATGGAGATAGAATTGCTCTTTCCTTGGATAACAAGTATTGTGACCTATAAATAAAGCCCTAGGGGGTTGGATTTTGTTAATTCTTCAACAAACAAACAATATAGAATTAGAAAGAGGAAGTGGAGGCCGATTGGAGTTGTAAGAGCAAGAGCAATTTGTCTTCGTTCGGTTGTAAGCTTTCATTTATTTTAATGCAATTCGTTATTTCCTTTATATTATTGATGTTTGTTATTGCGATGAGAAGCGAGTAGTCACCCTACTACTAGGGTCGGGGTTAGCCGACGGTAGCCATATAGGGTTATGCGTCAAAGGTACTATCTTTATTGCGATTTCATCTTCTATCCTTAATTTGCATGATTCTTCTACGACAGTAGTGGGTGATCGTTATTTGTATTATTGAAGCGAAAGTGATCTTAATATGAATTTGGATTAATTATGTGAAAATAGTAGTAACAATTAGGGTTTATGCGAAAGCCTCTATATTCTTAATTGGTAATGAAGAAAGTTATACGATGAAAAGGCATAATCTTTTATAACATGGCATAATTATTACATGGTTATCGTTGTGGCATTCAAACCCCGATCTTGGAAGTTTTTAGTTAATTGATTCATAAAACCTCAAATCTGTGTTATTTCTGTTCATCATCTGCTCATCCATTCTTATTTCTTCGGACATTCTTTTCTGACATATTTATTTATTTTTCTGCACGTATTTCGAAGTTTCTATTTTTCTGCAAGAGAGTCGATCTCGACCTATTATAGTCGATATCGACCAGGCACTGACTCGATATCGAGTACTATACTCGACGTCGACCTTGTTTTCTTCTGTTTTGCAGGAACTCGACAGATTTCGACTGACTTCAGTCAATATCGACCTACTTTAGTCGATATCGAGTGGTCCCTGAGTCGGTTTCGAGGGCGATTTTGGAACTATTTAGGCAAGCGCTGACACGCTTCCTCGTGAATTCGATCCTGATTCTCTTCCACTGCAACGAGAGGAAGTCTTGTAATTTTATTTGCGCGGTTCAGGGATTGGTTTGCATTTATTTTATAATTGTTTAATCAATTCTTCCCCCTAACACCCTCGACATGTCTTATCATGTCTATGGGTTACCCCTTAGGTCTCCCTAGCTCAATTTGATCATGATTTAATTACCTCTCGAGCTCGGATATTATGATATACAAACAAGCACTAAAACAATAGATTTCGAACTTCGAATACCAAATGATCATGAATGCAAATTAGCTATAAAACCTTATATAATGCACCATAAAAATACATTAAAACCACCTAGAATGCCTATATAAAGTATGCATTATAAATATTCAAACAACCCTCATATGTCTCTTAACTAATGCATAAAATATAAGCAAAACTATATAAAAGGTTTAGCCATGCATAACTTAGCGAAAATAGCAGAAAAAGGGAAAAGAGAGAAGTGAAGAGATGTGGCATTTTGTGATATGTGAATGTGTTAAATGGGGCTGAGGAGAGTTGTATTTATAGGCATAGGAGAGGTAGGAGTCGGAGATCTTAAAGTAGAAGAAAAGCCCAATGGCCCAGATTCGCCCTCGAAGGAAATCTTCCAAAATCTGCATCGGCGGGCGGCGCTAGACCTGAGCATGGGCCGGGCCGGACGGGCTTGGGCTGGGCCTCCGACATTTTAGTAGCCCATTGAACTGGGTCGGGCTTGGGCCAGGCCCGGTTTTTGGGCTTACTACCTTGTCCAAGCCTGCCTGTGTTGGTGGGCCGGGCCGCCCACCGGGCCTAGTGTGCTTTAAAAAAAAAGATTTGGGACGGATGAACCATATCCGATAACATAACTTGATATATAACTAAATTTTCCTTTTATTTAATATCCAAGAAGCAAAATCAATTAAAGACATAATACATGTAAATCTATATATACTTTTTTTATATGTTTTATGGGTTTTCTTTTACGTGTATATATATATATATATATATATATATATATATATATATATATAAAAGACTACTATATATATAGCCTACTATATTATTATACCTACATTGTATAATATATTGTATATTAATATATACATACACATTGTATTGAGTGTGTATTGAATTATATACATACATATACAGTTTAACATATATTATTTGCATTATGATAAAAAAAACATATCATTATATGTGTGTAATTATATGTATAATATTAAAATATTAAATATATACTTGGTTGGGCCTATCGGCCCGCTTGGGCCTCATACTCTGCCCAAGCCCAGCCTGGTGGGCCTACCGGGTCGTTTATTCTACCCAAGCCCGCCTTTTTTCCCGGGCGGGTTAGCCTAGGTCTGCTCAAGTCTAGCGGGCGCCGACAAGGTATCGGCGGGCGCCGATCTTGTCTCTCTCATGGAACCTTTAGCGGGTGCTATGAGTCGGTGGGCTCCAGTCCCTGGACCGTGGGCCCCGCCTCTGCAGTAACTTCATTTCTTCTTCTTCTTGTCTTGTCTTGCTCGTTTCACCTTCCGTCTTCTTCCTTCACTCTTACTTTTGCTTCTAAGACTTTGTATTATAGCTTTCTTTTTTTCTCCCTTAGCATGATTTCCAGGATTCTGCATAGATAGGCATAAAACGCGTAGATTACGAACTTTGCAACTTTCAAGGCAATGAACGTACTTTATGCTGAAAACCTAACTAAATGGGACCTAAATGACTTAAAATAACTTAGAATGCCTATACAAATCATGCATTATCAAAGATCTAGTAGAGGTATTTGATTAGTTGAGTGAAGTGAAGTACCCTCATGGCTATGTAGGGAGTTTCAAGAATAAGGTCAATGTTCGTGAAAAGAAGTTTTACACATTGAAGACCCACAATTGCCAGGTTGGGTTTCAATGTCTTCTTCCCAATAGTAGTGCGTGCTTACCTACCATTGATTGCGGTCAAGCCTTTAGTTGCAATCTCTAGATGGTTTCAAAAATTATGTGCCAGAAAAATGAGAAATGAATAAGTTCAGTTAGAGATGATTTTCCCCGGCATTTCTGCGCAATCATGGTCTACCTTATGGTTCATCTGCTACAAAAGTGTTGCAAACTAGACTTGTGCATTATACCTGGATGTTTCCAATCAAACGGTATGTTATTATTGTCATTTGTAGTACCATTTTAATTGCTATTAATCTTCACTCTCTTTTGTTTCAAGCACTCACGTGTTTTTTACAAGCAACTTGGAGCTTATAAGAAACATGTTGCCAACAATCGTTACCCAAAAGGGTGTATTACTAAGTGTTACATTATGAAAAGCCAATTGCATACTACATTTTATACCTGGGAGTCGTTGACCATCGTGATGATATCACAACCAGTGTTGCATCCAAGCATGATATTTATATTGTTTCTAACATTCTGTGTCCACAACATGAGATGACTTGCCTGAAGTTATATGAAGATGAGATTATAGAGGCTCACTGGTAGGTTTTGTTCGAGTGTCTTGAGTGGCTTACTACTTGGGTGAAGAGGAGTGGCTCTACAAGCAAGCACATACACATTATGATGAGAAATCCCGTGGGATTAGTTTCCACCCTTATTTTCTCGATTGAATAAGCATTCGATATTGTTTAGTTGATTACATGCCTTTACTTTCCAACCTTATTGTTTTGGTTTCTTTCATGTCGGTTGCTCACTTAAAACATCGAGGAGCAATTACCTCATACTCGAGGTTTTCCATTTTGTAAATATGCGAAATTCGAACTTGTCATTCACAGATGATGTACATGACATTAACTACTATTAACATGTCATTAAAATACAATGTACATGACACGAGAAAATACAATGTACATGACACGAGAGGCCGTTTCGGTAAGAGGTTTTATAACAAAGGGAAAGGAAAGATAAAGAATTAACTTTCAATTTTGTTTCGTTCATAAGTAAATGAATCATTGAATTTCGTAACCATATCCTCTGCTTCCAGAAGGTGCAGTGTTACATTTGAACATTTGAAAGTTCCACTTACCTACTATAGCCCTCTTATAGGTTATGATATTCCTTTGTCCCCTTCCATGGTGTAAATTTCAGATTTAGTAATTCGCCTTTCATTGTGCAATTGAAGTTCAATCAACAAGATTTAAGTACTAGATTAGATTGACAAACATTGGTTTTATACATTGAAGCTAATGTAGAGTTTATGACAGTTCCAACATCAACCAGTTGAGCATAACTGATTGGATTGAGAAAACTATCTCCAGATTCCAGCCAGATTAGATTGTGCAGATCGAATCATATATATGTAAGATCTAACATCAAGCTAAGTAGATCAAATCATCAATCAATAAACCAATTTGGAGATAGAATTGAAGACAGTGACCATAGGGAGAACTCAAATTTCATTGAACACTGTTTTTTTTTTTTGCACATGTGCTTCTTCAACAATCTAACGATAATCGAACAAGCCAAGCTGCTATCGCGCATGCATAACAAACTCGGAACTTGCGAAAAGCGACGAACTGTCGACAGAGAATTAATCTAGATATCGTATTTTGGATTAGATCCATCCAATAATTTTTCAGCAAGGAGAGAGATCTTCACAGTAGGGAGCCAGGGAGGACAAATTCTCTTACTCGGATGGCAGTGAAGGAAATTTCCATGACCTAATTCCCTGTTAATCCCAAACCTGTCAATCGCGGGGCCGAATCTGGTGGTTGTGGCGACGACGGGTAAGGATATTTCTTCCTCTCTGTCGCTTTCTTCCGGGAGCTGCCACTTCTCAGCCACCCGTTTCCAGACTTCCTTGTATCAAGTATCAACTGCCTTGATCCAGTGACGAGCGACGATCCCCAATCGAAGAACACGAGCAGCAACTACCTTTGACTCTTAGCAATTCCCTTCAATTTCGTCGGAATCGTGTACCCCGGCCTCGAAATCGGCCTTCAATTTTGGCGAAAGTTTGGGGTCGCACGTTAGCAGCATCAATTCCGCCCGCCGGAGCCATCGCCACCCACATCCATGTCGCCTTGTTCTTTCGATTTCTTCCTCTCTTGTCCTTCAATTCCGCCCCCTGTAGCCTCGCCGGAGCCAGCAAAAGCCATGAGATCCGCCGTTGTCCTTCAATTCCGCCCCCTTACTGCCCTTCTTCTATCTTCTTCTTTCTCTCAAGATGTGGGAAGGTCGACTATTTTGGGTTTTCAGAGATTGAAAGAGACGGGCAATAAATGCTTGTTACTTTTTCTCTCTCCACCGCCTACAATCCGTCTCTAACCGGCAGAGGTGATGACCCTTTGCAAATTTTTTTTTGCAGGGGTTAGTCTAGCAAAGTTTTTCGGGTCAAGGGTCATTCACTATAATTCCCTCTTTATATTACCTTATTTTCCAAGTTTTGACGAGGGATGAAGGGAATATTTTAAATGCATCGAATATTCGAATCCATCGAATATTCTAATTCATCGAATAATCGGAGATGAATTTATATATGAGGATTAAGGTAATCTTGTTTAGTTATTTTTACATAGGTAATAATTTGTTTACTTTATTGGTATTTAAGATCAACTCATTAAGGAGTCGGTTAACTAGATTACTCAAAACTCCAAAAGTCATCAACTCATAGTATATTCATATAGATTGATGTAAATCATTACTCGTTTCGTCATGTAATGAATTATGAATGATCGACTTGAATTCAAAATTCTCATTTTTCTCTAATAAAAGATTAGTACAGTGAGGATATTATAATTTAAATCATATACGTAGTATAATTTTTTTTCGAACACTACTTTTAGAAAGACATAAATAACGCAAATTATCTTTTAGATAGGGAATCAAGTATGATTTTGATAACAATATATTGCCAAATTTCAATGAAATTAATAACGAATAGAATTAGCTTAAGCATACGAGCCAATGAGTAGATTATATATTGAATCATATTTAATCTTACTAAAAATAATTTTTGAAATACACAAATAACATGAATTGCATATTCAATTTAATTAATAAAATTGATTATCTGAAAGTCCCGAACGGACATTATTCAAGAAATTCAACTCAAACAATTAAAAGTTTGAAACAAACGTAGACCCCCTTTTACTTGAAACCTAATTGAGACCGACCCGAATACCGACCCTAAACCTGAACGAGACCGACCCGATTCTGACCGAAAATCCGAATGGGTCCAACCCGATTTTGATCGAAACCCGACCAAGCTGAATTTCATTTTGAGCGAATCCGACCCGACCAAGCCCGACACAGAAATTTTGACCGACTTGACCCGACTCATGAGTGACCCGACCTGAACGTGATCGTTCCGAACCCGACCGGATAACCCTAATTGCCAGCTCTAACGGCTATGCTATCGTGAACTTGATTGTCACCGGTGAAGCCAATATACAATATTTGCAACGGTCGATATACAACTAGGAAATTCATTGTATTTCTCTAGCTATTCATTCTTTATTGTCGAACGTGATTATTTGTTTGCTGAATGACTTCGAATGAATATAGATAAGTGATTTCTCAAAAAAGAGTACAATTATTTTATTTGTTTATTGGATTTGAAATGCATTATGTTTATAATACAAAATAATAAGGCGGTGTTTGGTTAACATAATTTTTAAGATGTTTAGATTAGGGTGTTTTTGGATTCCATCATATATTAATTATAATACAATTATTTTATTTCTTTTTATGTAATTATTTGGTTAAATTATTATTTTACCTCGGTTTTTATGAGATTTTTATTTTCAAAACCAAACGTACACATAAAATGAGGTAAAATAATTACGTTATAATTAAAATGCAATGGAATCCATACACACCCCAATAATAACTACTCCGTATAAGTCAAGCGAGTAGATTATAAGTGATGAAAACACAAATGAAAAGTGGGTCCCCTGCCACGTCCCCGTGGGGGAGATGAGCCACGCGTCTGATTGTTGGTTGGTCGGCGGTCTTACCTGGAGACCACTCTCCTATTATCTATCATAAATGGGGGGACCATGAGGACTTTTATAGGGTTGTAATGGGGCTTTGGTAGGAACATAAGACATGAGAAATATTTAGGCTTGTGGTGCTAAAAATCCGGGAAAAATGAACAACAACCAACCAGAACAACACCAAAACTTCCATACTTCACAAACCATTCTAATAACATAAACTCCAATACACATCAATAAGCACTATTCGATTTCAATAGCCATACAACTCATGCATTTTTTTCATTATGATGACTTCTTTTCTTTTCTTTTATGCTTACTTTTGCCCCTAGGTGAATTTTATCCTCCTTAGGTCCAAGCTTACTAGACTTTTACTCCTAAGTGAATTTTATCCTCCTTAGGCCCCTAGTAATAAGTCATCTCTACTATGCAAGAAGGGTTACCTTATTTCGACTATGCCTCTCACAATGCACAACCATACATATATCATCTCCACTCAAAGCAACTCCAACATAAAAAAATTTCACCAATTCTCCCACTAATTCCCGGATGGGGTCAGGCTAATCATTGGCTATGATATATTTTTGTGGAGCTATAAAAAAAATAGGCTTTAAGGCTCAGATGGGCTTCAAGCAAAGGATAATGCAAAGGGTAGATAAGGTATAATATGACTAAAGAAAACATGCCTCAATCATTTGAAATTCACAAGCAACAAACATGCGCAATACGGTCATGAAAAACAAGCATATGAAGAGTATAATCACACAATAAAAGCAAAAGGGAATAATATGTAAAGTCCCTATAAGGCCAACATCAAACTCACAATGGTTATATTTTTTTTTTAGATTTCAATTTAACCTCAACTATGAACCATACTTGCTCAATTATATTCTCAAATCATGCTCCAAAAATCATTTTCAAGCAATTCAATCAAATCATGAGATTTATGCAATGAGATCATAAAACTAAATTAGAGGACAAACTAAACCAAGATGGGTATCTTTAATAACACCTAAATGCAATGCATGATATTTTTGTGATTTTTTTTTCAAATGTGATATATGAGTAAAAATAAATATGAAAACATAAATAAACATGATATGCAAACTCTATTATGCAATGCAATCCCTCCCCCACACTTAAACCTTTCATTGTCCGCAATGAAACATAAAAGACAACAAAAAATAAAAACATAGAGAAAGAGATGAATAAAATACTCACAATCTGGTGGATGGGTCTCTATAGGTCGGATCTGAGCATTGCGGCGGGTTAAAGGCGGCGACCTTTCCTGAAAGGTTAGTCTATCCAAAAACTAAAAAAAACTATCTAATGCCTAATGGAAAACATAATTTATTGAAAAGAAAACTAGCTAACTAGGAATTGAAATAACTACAGCTTACCTCGGGTTGCCTCCCGAGAAGCGCCTTTCTTTAATGTCATTGGCTTGATTTATTCTCAATCTCAAGACCTTATCTCTCAGACATCGTCAAGGCTGTCAGTAGCATATCATATTCCTGTGCACACATCTTACAAGGCACATCATAGCACAATAAATTGAAAGCATAAAATGTGGAACTCAAGAACCCTTTCAATCTATCAAAGAGTGTAGCATTACTCTCTGCAGAAGGAATAAGATACCACCAACACAGTTCCGCTGGTGACTTTTCAAAATAGCAATCAAAAGGATAAACATATACACCATCAACTTCAAAATTGTAAAAGTTTACCTTTATTACCTCTTGAGCCTCAGCTGATGGCTCTAGACCTGGTTCATCAATAGGCGAGCTCAGAATGGATGTTGCAGATGGAGTAGGAGACACATCACATGTAACCTCATGCTATGACTCATGAGATTCCAAGTCAAGAAGCACTAGACCCTCTCTTCCATCGTCTAAGACACTATCGTTGTCTGCAACCAATTCCTCCTCTTCTTCTTCGAAGCTCCTTTCTTTCTCAACTTTTGCACATAAAATTCAAATGAGTTGGCTCATCTGATTCTCCAATTTTTTATAACGGCTCATTTGTTCCTCCAATTTTCCGATTCGGCTCATTTTTCCTTCCTCTAACTGCTGCACCACTTGAGTAAGAGTGTGCAATGGATCCTCCAGGTGTGTGATAGAGTCCTCCATCGGCGGAGAAGACGTAGCGAGCAATACTTCTTGTGCAACATGGTAATCCATATAACAGAAAAAATCCCACAACCCCGACAATCCTCCTAACCGCTTCAGGCCTCCGTTACTCAGGTGCTCAGCAAGCGCTCGTGTCTCAACAGTCATCCCATCAATTATTCACAAAATCATATCTCGGATGCTGAATTGGTAACCCCATGAACCAAGGTCGTCAACATACTCATGCAATCTACTGAAGTATTGGTGAAAGTTCTCACCTTCAAACTGCGCTAACCTCAACATCTTGAAAAAGTTAGTAGCAAGGGTGTTGTGAACCGTAAGATAGGTTCACAACAAAGTTAGATATATAAACAAAAATTAATAAATACACAAAACAAAAAAATAAACTTGATTCCCCGGAAACGGCGCCAATTTGATGGACGGTTTTTAGTCGCATAAACCGTATCAAAATAAAACTCAAACCTACAAACTAGTATAACAAGTAAGTAAGAGGTCGATCCCACAGAGAATCAAGTATTCCTTTGCAAAGTGTATTTACCAATTAGTGAAAGAGGGGTTTTTGGATGATTGAAACAAGAAAGAAAACAAAATAAACTATAAACAGATTGATGCACTAACAATTTAGAGAAGATCGATCTACCTACAACTATCCACTTTATTTTGTTGAATTGATATTGTAACTTCCTCTTGTCTTTTTAGTCTTCCTATGAATGCCCTTGTCCCGACCTAATATAGTTACTAGTCAAATCAGTCCTAGAAACCCTTATCAAACGAACAGTCCCTAAAGAAGGATTTAACCCAATTAATAGCCTTAAGTCCAGAGATTAACCAAGGTATTTGCAGTCCCTAAAGAGGGATTTAACAACACATCTAACTTCCTACTCATCCAATTAGTTCAATCAGCCCTAAAGGGACAAGTTTGCTACTTAGGTTAAGGTTCACAATCAGGAATCTACAAAACCTTAGCAATTGAATTGATCTAACAAGTTGGCCAGACAAGATAGAATAAAACAATAAACAATCAAGCACAAAGAAGTTAAAGCATTCAAATATAGGAAACAGGGAACAAGAATTAGAAACTCACAATCAATCCAAATAAAGCTTCAAATTGCAAATAGAACGAAGAGAGTTTAGTCGCTCATGGAGAACATCGCTCTCTCTCCAATTGTCTGATAGAACGTGGAATAGAATGGAAGTTCTGGAAAAATCACTAAAAGTCGGCCTTATAAGAACCCAAGTCGGCCATGAAAAAAACTAAAAGTATCTAGGATTTTTAGTAATCAAAACGCAGCGTTCACGCGCTGACGACCAATGCTGCGGCCGCGACATGGTTGCTGCGGCCGCGGCATCAGCAGCTCTCCCATATCCCGTTGCAGCGGCCATGGCGGCGGCCGCGACATGCATGCTGCGGCCGCTGCATCTGTCTTTCATGGAAATTCTGTCTCGAATTTGCTCTTCTTGTCAACAGGAAAGTTGTAGCTCTCTGAAAGAGCTTTCCAATGCTTGGTCATAATAGTCAATCGGACAACTGAGGCCTCCAAAACAAGTTCAGCATGTCTGGCGACAACTTCTGTAGACTTATTCTTCGTTTAGGCTCGCTTCTTCTTCTCAGGACCTCTTTAGATCTTAATTTAAGCTTCTTCGATCAACTAGACATTCTCATCTAATGCGTTATCAACCCATGTCTCCTCCTCGGATCCACAATTACCTGAAATAATCAATAAAAGTGTGTAGATTCCGACTCCACCAACGTAGAGAGCAAATATGCAAATTGTACTTAAACCATGCATGATATGCATCTTAACTAAGCTAAATGCAACCTATTATGCCTACCTAAATGCATGCTATCACCTGGATTCAACCACCGCGGTTGGCGGGTGGATTTTTACTAGTGCCACCTAACCTAGCGCTTGGCTCGTTCCACTTTCCCGGGCAATGGTCTCACCAAGGCCCTTCGGATGGGAGAAAATCAACCCTAGGTCTGAGAGAGAAGGAAAAGGATTCCCCGTAAGACCAACCCTGCGATACCTGTATCCGTACAACAAATCTCCTCTCTCACCGTGTTCAGGGGCTGCCCGTGGATCTCACATGTTCGGTTCCCTGTGGGCAGGTTTATTCCTTAGATTCCCTCTCTCTCTGTCTCCCCCGTGTTCACTCTCTTGTTCTCCAAAAAACCTTTCTTTTAGAGAGATTATCGGATTTTATAGTGGTAGTCGGCTTCTCTCCCAGGACACGTCGACTCACCTTCACGACCATTTGTCGTGACCCGATGGCCACGTGTCGTATAAAATAGGACAGGTGGATGGGGGGTATGTTGGACACCTTATCCTTGTCCATGCAGTCTCGGCAACAGTTTTTTCAGCCTTATCCTCTCTCGAACCTTTTCCATTTTCTGTTATTTATTTGGGCATCATCACAGCTCCTCAGTCCGCAGCCGGAGTCGAATGGTCGCGTCGCGTACTGACTTCATTTATGGGTTCTGCTGTCCTTTTATGCTCAGGTTAAAAAATGGAAAAACTAATGGGCTCTGAGTGGTCCTAGTTGGGCCTTGCCTCTACGGGCCCATTTAAATGATTGATGGACATCGAGGTTCGGACACGTGCATTGATGGCAAGGGAGGTGAAACGACGGTCGAGGGGGGCTATAAAAAGGGCTTCTTTACCCCTTTCTTTTTTACTGCCACTCGTTTTTACAGCCTCTACTCTTCGCAGTTGTATTCCTTCGCTTCTCCGATCTGTTTCAGGTAAATTCCTTCTTAATCTTTCTTCGCGTCTTCTTCGCCCCTCTCAGAGGTCCGTGTATATATGCAAGTCCCTTCTCTTTTTAGATTTCCGCTTGTGGATCGGGACAAGTCCTGAGTACTTCTATTTCTTCTTCCGATTTAGGTCATATCCCTAGCTATTCCTATCTAGGGTTTCCCAACTTGGCTTCTCATGTCGAATTCTCAAGAGAGCTCCGGTAGTAGGCGTATTGTCGACAATTCTCCCCCTCCTGGGACTTAATAAATTCTTCGATCCGGGAGGCATGTGCTACGACCGGATGCCCGACGCGGAGCAAGCTCCAGCGTCCTGGGACTTGATAAATTCTTCGATCCGGGAGGCTCGTGCTACGACCGGATGCCCGACGTGGAACAAGTTTCAGCGTCCCGAGACTTGATAAATTCTTCGATCAGGGAGGTTCGTGCTACCACCGGATGCCCGACGCGGAGCAAGCTCAAGCGTTCTGGTATTTGATAAATTCTTCGATCCGGGAAGCTCGTGCTACGAGTGAATGCCCGAGGCGGAGCATGCTCCAACGTCCTGGGGCTTGATAAATTCTTCGATCCAGGAGGCTCGTACTACGACCGGATGCCCGACGCGGAGCAAGCTCCCGCGTCCTGGGACTTCGCAATTTCAACAGATACAAAAAACACTTTTTAGAAAAGCACCCTCTAACTGCTTTGATTTATTTACTTCAGCGGGGGTTTCTTAGGTGATTTCCAAACAATAGTCAGTTACACATAGTACTTCTTAAGGTGCTCGGCGTTCCATGTCTTGTTGAGGACTACACCCTCGGGTGTTTGAAGTTTGTAGGCCTCGGTGTGGATGCATTCAAACACCGCATACGGGCCTTCCCATTTTGCATCTAGTTTTTCCACCGGTCAAGGCCAGGCGGAGTACTAAGTCCCCTTTCTTGAACCTGCGTAGGCTGAGACGTCGGTCGCGGTACTTCTCGGTCCTTCTCTTGTATTCTCGTGCCTTTAGTTCTGCCAGCATCCTCCTTTCCTCCCAAAGATGCAGTTCCACATCCAGGGCTTTGTCATTGGCTTTGGACTCATAGGCGAGGACTCGAACTGAGTAAACCAACCTTTCCACGGGGATGACCGCATCTGCCTCGAACACTAGTGCAAATGGTGTTTCTCTCGTGGGTGTTTTAGACGATTTCCGATATGATCAGAGCACCAAGGGAAGTAACTCTGCCCATCGGTCCTTGGTGGTCTCCGCTTGCCCATTGGTTTGGGGATGCGCCACTGACGAGAACTTCAAAGTGATGTTGAGACCTTCGCAAAAATCTCGGATTCCTTCACAGTCGAACTGAGTTCCATGGTCCATGATGATGGCTTCAAGGACTCTAAACCGACACCAAGTTCTTCCAGAGGAACCTCCGGACTTTCTCTACCGTGATCAAACCCATGGCCTCTGCCTCGACCCATTTGGTGAAATAATCCACCACTACGAGGATGTATATCAGTTGTCCTGGGGTCGTAGGGAAGGGTCCTAGTATGTCCATTCCCCATAGAGCGAAGGGGCAAGCTCCGTAAATGCTCTAGAGTGGTTCGGCGTGTATAGCTTTGACGTTCACATGCCTCTGGGAAGCATCGCAGCTCCGTACATGGCTGTGCACGCAAGCCCTCATCGTCGGCCAATAGTACCCTAGCCTCAGGATCTTCGTCGTCAGGGCTCTCCACCCCTGGTGATGTGCACATACCCCTGCGTACAGCTCTATGACGATGAGTTTTCCTTCATCCTCGGTGACGCACAGTAGGTCGGGAAAATTGAAACCCTTATTGTACAACCTTCCCTCGCGGACAGTGAAGCGCGTTGCTCAGTTGGCCACCTTCTTTGCTTCTGACTTGTCTGATGGGAGCGCTCCTTTCCCCAGGTATTCGGCAATCGGGGTTCGCCAGTCCCCCGCTCTCGTAGTTTGGACAGCGTAGACTTCATTGATAAGCCCTCGCTGCCCTTTCCCCAGCCTAGGGAGGCATGGCCGCCCCAATCCAAGCCAAAAGGTCTACCTGCTCATTCATCTCCTGAGGAACAGACTCAGATCGAAGTGCAGAAATTCTCTCTTCAGAGCCATGACTTTTCTCAAGTAATCCAGACACAGGCCGGTCCTGGGTTGATATTCTCCCTCGACCTGCTTCGCCATGACCTCAGATTCCGTGTATACGATCACTGCCCGGACTCCGCGGGTCAGGGCTAACTCAAGTCCAACGTTCAGGGCCTCATGCTCTGCTACATTGTTTGTTGCCTGAAAGTCTAGTTTGTGAGCAAAGCATGACTGTTCTTCTACTAGGGAGGTGAGAGTTATCCCGGCTCCGCAACCGTTCTTGTTTACGGCTCCATCAACTCTCATGGTCCACCTTTTCTGAACGTCACCCCTGTCATCTTCGAAGCTAGTCTCGAAGATGAAATCTGTCAGGACTTGTGCTAGGGCCGCCTTGCGAGGGACCTATGCTATTTCAAACTCGGAGAGCTCCACGGACCATTTCGTCATTCGTCTAGAGAGGCTGGGCGAGTGGAGAATTTGTCTCAATGGGAGATCCGTCAGTACTTCGATCACGTGATCTTCAAAATACGGCCGTAGCCTTCTGGCCGCAAATACCAAACACATAATCACCTTCTTCACTGGCTCATACCTAGTTTTTGCGTCTTGTAGTACCCTACTCATATAGTACAAGGGGTACCGGCCTTCTCTGGTGAGGACAACGCTAATAGTGACACCCTTTTTGGCTAAATAGAGTTGCAGGCATTCTTGTTTCTGGGGTTGATGTAGAGTAGGCAGGTGTTGTAGGAATGTCTTCAATTCTTCAAAGGCGCGTTTGAGTTTCGGTGTCCATTGTATTGGCCCTTTCTTTTTTAACAATGCGAAGAAAGGTAGCGACTTGTCAGCAAAGCATGAACAAAATCGCCCCAGGTAGTTCACCGCCTCCAGCAGTTTCTCTACTTCTTCTTTCGCTGCTCGAGATTTTTCAGGTGCCATCTTCCTCTTTTTCTAGGCTATGGGTCGGGCGTCGTGGTGGATCCGGGGTGTGTGGATCGCTACGAAAATGGGGATCCCCATTAAGTTTCTTGGTGACCAGGTAAATACGTCGCGTGAATGTCAGATTATTTCCAAAACACGCCCTCTCTCCTTTGGTCCCAGTGTCTGACTCATATAGATCCTCTCTTCAGCGTTGGAAAAGGCTGGTGGACGATTCTTTTACCCGCGGTCGGAATTTCTCTGTCCGCGGGCCGGACTTTGAGCTCTGCTTCCAGAGTTTCTTCTCATAGGCCGCTCGCCACTTCGCTTTTGGCTTGGAGATTTCCTTCCAGGTCTTCGATTTTGCTTTGATCCATCCTGTGTAAAAACATTACTTCCATCTTCTTACGAAGAGAGGTCATGTAGCAGCTCTTGCTCTCCGGTTGTTGACCACAGACTTCCCCAGTTCCTCCTCCGAGCACCGGGAATTTCCCTTTGAAGTGGTATATGGAGACGACCAGCTGAAATTTGTAAAGGGATACCCTGCCCAGGAGTACATTATAGGTGGTTGGTATTCTGACAACAATAAAAATAATGTTTTCCATCTGGCGGCTGGGTGCGGTCCCTAGGACCACAGTAAGTTCTATAGTGCTGGCTACCTATACTTCGTCTCCAGAGAAGGTTATCAGGGTTTCGTGATAAGGGTTCAGAGCCGTCGCGGAGACAACCAATTGCGAGAAGGCTGATGTCCGTATTTTATGCCATGTTTTATATCTACTTTTATATCGACTTCTGTATGCATTTCATGCATTTCGGTTAGATTTATACAAAATCTATGTAGTTTATTCTTAATTGCCAAATTGTAGAGTCTACACTAGTTTCTGTTTGATTTCGCAGAAATCGGACGCACTTTGGAGCTTAAAGGAAACTCATGGAGAAGCTAAGTATTGTGCAGCTTGAGAAAAGACCATATTTCGACATCCATCATTCTGAATCAAGCTTTGATGTCTGCATGTGAGTTGTAGCCCTCGAAAAGATCTTTCCAACGCATGCTCATATGCGTCAATCCGACGAACGAGGACTCGGAAAAGTGCGTTTAAAGAACAGAACGAGAAACTGAGCACAGGTCAATATCGACTCATACTAGTCAATATCGACTCAATCTGGTCGAAAATTCAAGAGTCAAACCGATATGGACCAGAAGCAAGAAGTGAAGAAAAAGAGCAAGTCGATATCGACTTCAGTAAGTCAATATCGACCAGAAAATCGACTCAATATCTTCCCCAGAAACCAAAACCGAGTCAGGACGGAAAGAAGCTGAAGATTCTACTCGATATCGACTTCACGGAGTCGATATCGACCAAAAATCAACTCAATATTTGTCCCAGGAGCCGAGATCGAGTGACTGAGTGAAGCCGAGGAAGATGACTCGATATCGACCAGACTTGGTCGATATCGACCAACTCACAGCGACGGGTCCGGGTCGATTCCGAGCTTTACTTAAAGTTTTATCCCGAATCCGATGGAGATATTTTCGAGAGGAGATTCCTTGCGCATGAAGACTTGAGAGATTTTATCTTTTTATCTTTTTATTTATCCTCAGGGTTAAAACAATTAAATTACCCTAAGGATTTATCTAGTTTTACTTATTTAGATATAATTATTTCTAGTAGAATTATATCTTCTATGGTAGATAGAGATATAGATAGAATTTCCTACCTTGATTAGCAAGGATTGGAAGCCTATAAATAAAGCCCATGGGGCTAGTTTTTCATTCATTCAATTTCAGAGAAGTAGGAGAGAGAGAGAGAGAGAGAGAGAGAGAGAGAGAGAGAGAGAGAGAGAGAGAGAGGAGGCCAGGAGGAGTTTGTGAAGCGAGAGCGGAATTGGCTTCCTTTGGTTGTAAACTCTGTTTGGTTTAATTTAATGCAAGTTGTTTCTTTTCAATCAACAATGTCTGTGATTGCGATGAGGTGCGAGTAGTCCACCTACTTCTAGGATTTGGGCGAGCCCGACGATAGTCATGCGTATTTGAGGTAAAGATCCGACCTTTATCATGTTTTGAGCATCTACTACCTTTTATGTGTTTATTACCCATTCAATGGAGATCCATCCTAACAACTTGGATTGTAAACATAAAATCGGTAGATACAATTAGGGTTTCTTGAAAGAGTTGTCTAACTGTTGGAAAAGGCGAAAGCTTGATCCTTCGATGCAATTTGCATGATTATCGTTATTTATCTTGCGTTATGCATGCTTGGTTATTGTCGTTGCTAACCCTGATCTTGGAAGTTTTCTTTTATATAAAGTTAATTCGGAAATTTACAAAAGCTTTGTTCTTTATTTTTCCTACTATTGCCCTACTCGATATTGACCTCCTATAGGTCGATATCGACTTCTGACCTTCGATCCAGAAAGATCACTGCTCGTTTTTGTTTCTGCACAACAGGTCGATTTCGAGGAGACACTAGTCGATATTGACTGACCTAAGTCAATATCGAGTGACCTGAGCAGAAATTGACTGCCTTGCTGAAAACTGCCCAAAATCGACTGAACTAAGTCAATATTGACTGCCTCTAGTCGATATTGAGTTGTTCCCTGGAGTCGAAATCGAGTGAGATTCTTCTGCTGCCTAGGATCCGCTGACACGCTTCCTCGAGGATCGATCCTGACTTCGCACTGCTAAATCGGGAGGAAGTCTTGAACATTATTTGCTCGGAACGGAATCGGTTTGCTTATTTTATTTACATTCTATTTGCAATTCTCGATTTCCTCCCTACAACGAATTGGCGCCGTTGCCGGGGAAGCAATCATTCGCGCCTTAGGTAGTTAAATCTCACGTTTGCTTTGAGTTACTTCACATATGTATGCGCCGTTCTGGTCAACCACCTGAGTTTGACGGCTTAGACGAACCGGAACGCCTTCTACACGTCCACGCTAAACTAAAAAGAGCCATGGTGGCCGCAGAAACACAAGAACAGCTGATTGAGAGGCTTAGGAGAGAACTAGCCGCCAAAGATACTGCTCTCACCACTGAGAGAGCATGCAGGGAACAGGAAGCTGAGCGAAGGAGGGAAGTGGAAGCTGAGCTTGTCCAATACCCAACCACTGCAGAGGATTACATGCACCCGACTCTCGTCGTGCCTGAATCGGCCATTCTAATCCCTCGGAAAATATTTGAAATTCTCACTCACTTCCTTATTGAACTTAAAAATAGTGCTTTTCATGGAAGATTTAATGAATGCCCTCTTGAACATATTACCAATTTTTCTGACATGTGGCGTACTCTTACTGAAGGTACTACTCTGGAATATGTCAAGATGAAGACTGAAACCAAGATCCCTCACCACATGGGCTCAAGTGGAGCAGGATTTCTCAATAAATTCTTTCCTCCTGCCAAGACAGCACTCCTCCGCTAGAAGATTACAGCTTTCAAACAGAAGCCTGGGGAACCACTGGCAAAAGAATGGGAACGATATAAGGAGCTGCTGCGATCTTGCCCTACTCATGGACAACCACCCTATGTCATTCAGGAGATATTCTTCAATTCTCTTGACCAGACCACTAAGGATAGGATCAACCAGTATACTCGCTATGAGTATCTGACGATGCCACCAACAAACGCATGGGGTATACTAGACAAGCTGACCAATTACGATAACAAGTATGAGGCTTCTACAAACTATGATGAGAATGCCTACAGCAGGCCAGCCCCATCCATGCCTCTCTATGAGCTTTCTAAAGAGATTGACCCAGATGTCAGGGAGCAGTACTACAGAGATCAGAACCGCAAGCTCCTCAAGCAAGTCAAGTATCTCTCTGTCAACCAGCCTTGCATCGAATGCGGATCACAGCGGCACACCACTACTGAGTGCCCACACACAAAGCAAGTCAGGATGGCAGAAACCCAAGAAGAGGTAGCTTATGTAGGAGGTCCAAATCGCTATATGGGGGATCAAAGATTTCAACAACCACAATGGAACCAAGGTGCCCCTAGGAACCCCCCGCCATATAGAGCTCCTGGACATCCAGAAAGGGATCAACGGAAGGACGATCTGCAACTTATCCTCGACGAAATGAGGAGAAATCAAGCACAAAACCAGCAGTCTACAAGCGCCATCAATAATCAGCTTCAAAGCATCACTACAAAATTTGGAGAGCTTGACATCTGGAAAACGAACAGAGAGACCTAGATGGGTCAATTCGCTGCACAAATTCCACGACTGACCGAACAACTCCCTGGGCAAACAGAACCAAATCCTAAAGGGAAGACCGGACACGTCACTACTGTAAAGCTATGGAGCAGTCACAAATTGCACGAACCAAAGAACGGAGAAGCAGACGGAACTACTGAACAGCAGTTCGATTTCGACCATACCTAGGTCGATATCGACCAAACAGTAGTCGATATTGACTCTGCAGCACCAGCCACCTCGACTTCGACTCCACCAGTCAATATCGAGGATCACAAGGTCAATATCGACCCACTTGAACTCAATATTGAGTCCCCTCTAGTCAATATCAACTTATCTACAGCACCTCCGACATCTGTTCTGGCTCCGAAAAAGGCGCTTCCTTTTCCTTCCAAGGCGCTGAAAGATCCCACTACAGGTAGGTTTAAAAGGTTTGTTAAGATGCTTCAAGAACTGAATGTTTCAATTCCTTTTACAGAAGCTCTTCAAGAGATGCCTGCATATGTCAAGTTCCTCAAGGAAATCCTTAGCAACAAGCAATCTATCTCGGAAATCGCCGACGAGTGCAAAAGAATGGACTTCCCTGAG
The DNA here is from genome assembly GCA_963922045.1 of Persicaria maculosa. Taxonomy (NCBI): domain Eukaryota; kingdom Viridiplantae; phylum Streptophyta; class Magnoliopsida; order Caryophyllales; family Polygonaceae; genus Persicaria; species Persicaria maculosa. The sequence goes on along the minus strand of OY998251.1, from coordinate 20,921,190 downwards.
AAGAGACCTAACCCTGGTAAGTTCTCTATTACTGTGGGATTTGGACAATATAAATATGAGTCCTTGTGTGATTTAGGAGCAAGTGTGAGTATCATGCCCTTATCAATTTGGCGAAAGGTAAAGATAGGGTCCATAGAGCCTGTGGATGCCAAGATATACATGGCAAACAATACGGTGGTTATCCCTACAGGTATGGTCGAGAACGTCCCTGTCCAGGTTGGTAAGTTCTATATTCCCGCTGATTTCCTGATTATAGATTGTGCCGAAGATCCTACTAGCCCTATTATTCTTGGTAGACCATTCCTAGCTACTGCAGATGCTAAAATCAGCGTAAAGCGGCGATTGCTCACCTTTATAATAGGCGACGAGATCTTAGATTTCTCTTTTGGCCCTACGAAAGAGGAAACTTCATGGCTAGAGGTGAAGAGCATCAGAAACCACGGGGACAAGCAAACAACAACGGAGGAAAGCACCAAGACACAACTCGAAATCGACATCACCAACTCGATATCGACCCCCCTGGTCGATATTGACCTCCTCTACTGAATACCCGACTTGCCAGAAGCCTGAGTATGGGGTCCCTGCACTCAATATTGACCCCTATCACTCGATATCGACTGACCCCCAGCCCGAGGATTTCTGTTTTGGGCCCGAAACGGTATGTTCAGGTATGATTTCTACTCCTCCTCAGTCCATCGATAAATTTAATAAGTATTTAAGGGGAGGTAAGGCCCCGTGGCGAGCTAATCTGCAAAGGATGAAAGCCGGAAAGAAGAAGAAATGAAAGGGAGACTATGCAAGCAACCACCTATCAGCCGAGCTTGCATACTACAATCAGGACCTAGATGATTCAGGAGAAGGGCCAAGCACAAGAGAGGCCCACATTAACGGTCCTTGAGCATAAGCGGAGAAGTCGGCCTAGCGACTCTAAAATCTAGAGCATGTACATAAAACTTTTGGATTTTTTTTTGGGACTTTGAAACTTTTGGTTTTGGTTTTGTTTTTGTTTTTGACTTTGAATACTTCATGTGGAATCTTATCTTTTTGCTGGAAAAACTAACAAATTCTGCAGGTCGAAAAAAAAAATTGGCGTCAAGCCAACCTGGTCAATATCGACCTAAATCAGTCAATATTGACCCCTGAGGTAGAAATCGACCCAGCAGCAGAAGAGACAAACCAGTCAATTTTGACCCAACTTACTCAATATCGAGTGAAGTTGGTCAATATCGACCTATCCACCCAATTTCGACCAGCTGCATACTTGGAATCGGGCAAATTGCAATCAATATCGACCTACACCTAGTGGATATCGACTCTTGGAAACCTACAACAGCCCTATTTCGACCCTACGGCGCGTTATACGGTGAGTTCCTTCCTTGACTCTTGTTTTATTTGATTTTCATACAGTGGGAACACTGTATATTCTAAGTATGGGGTGGGGGAAGAGCTCATTATTATTATATATTTTATTCTTGTTTTTGGTTTTACATGGTGAATTTTGAGTAAAATTTTAAATTTTGTGCTTAATTACTAAACTCAAAATTCTATGAGACATCTCCCAATGCTTGTAAATTGTTCAAAAAAATAGTGTCATGGAAGCTTTATTGAACTCGACGATGCAAAATTGGATTCGCTAGAGATATAGCATGAAATTGCCTACAACAGCCCTATTTCGACCCTACGGCGCGTTATACGGTGAGTTCCTTCCTTGACTCTTGTTTTATTTGATTTTCATACAGTGGGGACACTGTATATTCTAAGTATGGGGTGGGGGAAGAGCTCATTATTATTATATATTTTATTCGTGTTTTTGGTTTTACATGGTGAATTTTGAGTAAAATTTTAAATTTTGTGCTTAATTACTAAACTCAAAATTCTATGAGACATCTCACAATGCTTGTAAATTGTTCAAAAAAATAGTGTCATGGAAGCTTTATTGAACTCGACGATGCAAAATTGGATTCGTTAGAGATATAGCATGAAATTGCCTAGTAAAGGGAAGTCACAATGAAGTGCATATTTTATTGAAAACCGTATAGAAGGAGGTAAAATTTGAAGTTGCTTTTGACATGTTGCATGTTAAGAGGATAGAGGACTTTATATTTCCATACAATGCTCATTGTTTATATTCCTAGCCTTACCTATGCTTATGCATCACAAAAGCCATATATATGCCTTATTTCAGTCATTGCTCCACATGTTCTAAATATTGCCATTTTTTACCTTATTTCATATCCGGGGATTATGTTGAGAATGATGTTACATTATGGAGATGTTATATGGTGTTTGTGTTGTTGTTATCATTATTTGGAGTTCGGAAGGAATGTTTGAAATATATGGAAAATTTAATGAGTGAAAAAATCCGGTCACCTCAGGAGATAAAGGTAGATCGACCCAGCTTATTGAGATAATAGTTCAGTGAGATGGGACACACATGTGAGGAGTCCAAAGCACTATGTATCCGGGGTCATTCATGACACCCATGTTTGCGACTCACGAGAAGGCAGTGCCGAGGTTAGAGAGGTAAAAGCATTATTGTTGATAAAAGCATTATGAAAGGTGAGAAATCTTATGAAGAAAGAATGTGGTATGAAAGTTGGAAACTACTCCATTTCCCCGGATTATTAGCACCACATTGCCAAATATTACCCACCTTTAGCCTTTTACCAAATCTACTCCTTATTGAGCTTAATTAAAGTCCTCTTGATTATTAATGATTTGTCACATGAATTGTTTTTGCATAACCCTCCTTTTATGAGTAGATGTTGCTTTTGTTTGCACATGCATGGATTTGTGGCATAAGTACCTTTTCGATGATGGTAATTGATTGCAGGGTTATATGAGAATGAATCTATGATGTTGAGAGTTTTAAATTCTTCCCCTGAATGACAATTAAAAGTATTGCTTGAGGACAAGCAAGCTTAAGTATGGGGTGATTTCATGTCCATGTTTTATGCCATGTTTTATATCTACTTTTATATCGATTTCTGTATGTGACAAGAGGAAAACCTGTCGTTGTTCTTGCCAAAGAATACTCAAACTCACAACTAGTATAGTGTGCAAGCAAGAGATCGATCCACAGGGAAATCTATTAAATTCAAGTCTAATTCTAATTGCTAAGAGAGAAAAGGGGGAGTTTTTAGTGTGAAAAGATCCGCCTTTTAGGCAAAGCGGAAGCAAGCAAACAAAGTGAATTGGTTTAAGAATGCAGTGGAGAGAAATAGGTTCACCTACAATTTATCACTTCGATTGATGAATTCGATCCTTGTTTCGGCCTCTAGTTCTTGTCTTTTCCTATCAATGCCCTTGTCCAGATCTTATGTAAATTACTAGTCCTACGAGTCCTAGCAACCCTTATATCTAAATAACCCTAACACGGTTAAGATTTCACCTAGAGATAGCATTAAGAATATGAATTAATCAAGGTACATGCAATATCAAGCTACGAGTCGATATTTAACATATATTCAACTTCCTACACATCCAATTAGTCCTACGAGTCCTAAAGGGATATGATTGCCACTTGGGTTAAGGTTCGCTACGAGGAATCTGCAAAACCCTAGCAATTGAATGAATCTACTCTAACTAGTTGATCAGGCCAAAGAGAATAAAACACATTCAAGCAATTAAGCACAAAGAAGTCAAAACGTTGGAATAGGAATAAGAACTAGATTAGGAAACTCACAATTCAACAATCAAAACTGTAGGCGAAACCTCGAGAGTTTAGTTGCTCATGCTCAACGGCGCTCTCAACAATGGAATAATGTGCATAAGGTTAATGAAAGAATAACTAGAAAAGCCTTAACTAGTCTTATGAAAGTCGGACCAAAATAACTTAATAAAAACCCTAAGTAAAATCCAGAATCGATGTTTAGTTTCTGCACGGGCCGCGGGGCAGCCGGCGATCAGCGAAGTCTTCCGTTTCTCTCTTCGAGCGGCGGGGCGGCCAGCGATCTTGCGGGGCGGCCTGCGATTCTTCCGAGCTTCTTCTTCTTTGTTTCCAGCAGTTCCTATGTATTTCTTTAACTTGTTTTCGCTCTTTTCCAATCCATTTCACCTCCAATCTACTTTACCTGAAATAAACCAAAAAATCATGTAGATTCCGCCTCTTCTAACTCAACAAGTGATTATGTAAATTCAAATAAATATATGCAATATTCACAACTAAACTATGCTAAATGCACTCTATTATGCAACACTAAATATGCTCTATCAGTATGCATTTCATGCATTTGGGTTAGATTTATAAAGAATCTATGTAGTTTATGCTTAATTGCCAAATTATAGAGTCTACACTAGTTTCTGTTTGATTTCGCAGAAATCGGACGCAGTTTGGAGCTTAAGGGAAACTCATGGAGAAGTTAAGTATTGTGCAGCTGGAGAAAAGACCATATTTCGACATCCATCATTCCAAATCAAGCTTTGATGTCTTCATGAGAGTTGTAGCCCTCGAAAAGAGCTTTCCAACGCATGCTCATATGCATCAATCCGACGAACGAGGACTCGGGAAAGTGCGTTTAAAGAATAGAATGAGAAACTGAGCACAGGTCAATATCGACTCATACTAGTCAATATCGACTCAATCTGGTCGAAAATTCAAGAGTCAAACCGATATGGACATGAAGCAAGAAGTGAAGGAAAAGGGCAAGTCGATATTGACTTCAGTAAGTCAATATCGACCAGAAAATCGACTCAATATCTTCTCCAGAAACCAAAACCGAGTCAGGACGGAAAGAAGCTGAAGATTCTACTCGATATCGACTTCACTTAGTCGATATCGACCAAAAATCGACTCGATATTTGTCCCAGGAGCCGAGATCGAGTGACTGAGTGAAGCCGAGGAAGATGACTCGATATCGACCAGACTTGGTCGATATCGACCAACTCACAGCGACGGGTCCGGGTCGATTCCGAGCTTTACTTAAAGTTTTATCCCGAATCCGATGGAGATATTTTCGAGAGGAGATTCCTTGCGCATGAAGACTTGAGAGATTTTATCTTTTTATCTTTTTATTTATCCTAAGGGTTAAAACAATTAAATTACCCTATAGATTTATCTAGTTTTACTTATTTAGATATAATTATTTCTAGTAGAATTATATCTTCTATGGTAGATAGAGATATAGATAGAATTTCCTACCTTGATTAGCAAGGATTGAAAGCCTATAAATAAAGCCCATGGGGCTAGTTTTTCATTCATTCAATTTCAGAGAAGTAGGAGAGAGAGAGAGAGAGAGAGAGAGAGAGAGAGAGAGAGAGAGAGAGAGAGAGAGAGTGGAGGCCAAGAGGAGTTTGTGAAGCGAGAGCGGAATTGGCTTCCTTTGGTTGTAAACTCTGTTTGGTTTAATTTAATGCAAGTTGTTTCTTTTCAATCAACAATGTCTGTGATTGCGATGAGGCGCGAGTAGTCCACCTACTTCTAGGGTCGGGGGGAGCCCGACGATAGCAATGCGTATTTGAGGTAAAGATCCGACCTTTATCATGTTTTGAGCATCTACTACCTTTTATGTGTTTATTACCCATTCAATGGAGATCCATGCTAACAACTTGGATTGTAAACATAAAATCGGTAGATACAATTAGGGTTTCTTGAAAGAGTTGTCTAATTGTTGGAAAAAGCAAAAGCTTGATCCTTCGATGCAATTTGCATGATTATCGTTATTTATCTTGCCTTATCCATGCTTGGTTATTGTCGTTGCAAACCCTAATCTTGGAAGTTTTCTTTTATATAAAGTTAATTCCGAAATTTACAAAAGCTGTGTTCTTTATTTTTCCTACTGTTGCCCTACTCGATATTGACCTCCTATAGGTCGATATCGACTTCTGACCTTCGATCCAGAAAGATCGCTGCTCGTTTTTGTTTCTGCACAGAAGGTCGATTTCGAGGAGACACTAGTAGATATTGACTGAGCTAAGTCAATATCGAGTGACCTGAGCCGAAATTGACTGCCTTGTTGAAAACTGCCTAAAATCGACTGAACTAAGTCAATATTGACTGCCTCTAGTCGATATTGAGTTGTTCTCTGGAGTCAAAATCGAGTGAGATTCTTCAGCTGCCTAGGATCCGCTGACACGCTTCCTCGACGATTGATCCTGACTTCCCACTGCTACATCGGGAGGAAGTCTTGAACATTATTTGCTCGGAACGGAATCGGTTTGCTTATTTTATTTACATTCTATTTGCAATTCTCGATTTCCTCCCTACAACAAAGGCTTCCCAAGAGAAGATGTCTACCGACGACCCTATGTCAATAAACACTCTCTTCGCTGTCTTGGTTGCAATCCGAGCATGAATAACCAGCGGGTCCGCATGGGGCATGCAGACGTCTTTCGCGTCGGCCGTGGCGAAAATCACTTCAGGGTGCGATTGTAGGGCAATTCTTTGACCAGGCGTTGACAGAGGCTGCTTCGCCTCCCTTTCATAATTCTTTCTGTCTTGCTTGCTAACCGCTAAGACTGAGGGTCCCCCAGCCAAAGTGTCAATGAAGCCCTCTAGCTCAGGAATCAGGTTGACCCTTGACCCCTCGTGGTAGGTCTCATTTCGAGGGACTTGATTGAGCAACCGCTGCGCCGGTTGGGCTTTGCCTTTTCAGCCGCCTCTCCATTTGCGCCCCACCCCTTGCCTTGGTTGGGGGGGGGGGGGGGTAGTGCACCCGTCCGTCTATCATCGTAGCCTTCATTCCGCCAGTGATGGGGTTCATGACGAGGCCGCCCTTGATCGCGTCGCTCCTCATTCCTTCGGGGGGAGGTGTGTTCTCCTTTACCTCGCGCTCCCCGATCATGTTCCCTTTGGTTCGGGGCTGGCTTCCTCCGCGACCGTGATAGAGTTCAAGTCCCGTAGGGTCTCATTTGGCCCTTGTGTGATAGAGTTCAAGTCCCGTAGGGTCTTCTTACGCGACCGTGAGCTCCTGAAGTGGGATTTGAAGACTTGAGAGAGCTGTGAGAAGCTGGGAATTGAGTTTTGGGGCAGGTTGGTGAACCAGGTCAAGGCTATCTTCGTGAGAGTTGAAGGGAAGGTGCGACACAGCATCGTGTCATTGTATTCGTTTATCCCCATGGCTGTTACGAAGTGGCACATATGGTCATCGGGATCAGTTGTGTCGTCATACTTCATGAGATTAATGTCCCTCCAACGTATGGGGACAGGGGCCCTACAAATCTCACCGGTGAAGACAAACGGTATGAAATCTGATCATTCCGCTCATGCAGGGAGGGGGTTAGTCTTTGTCGGCGTGGAGATGTCGGAGGAATGTTCACCACGGTGATATTTGCTAGCGTGCTGATCCTCAAAGTGGTATGACTGGGGTGTTTGAAACCCCTCAGCTGATGATAGTCGTAATGAACGTTGTTGTACATGTTATGGGGGAAGCCGGTGTACGGGTACCCCTTCTGGTACGTCTAGTACCTTTCGTGTCCATAGAAGAAGGCATGCTCCGGTTCGAAGGATGGAAGTAATGGTCCCCGTTCACTAATCCTGGTTTCCCGAAATGGTAGGGCACGTAAGGCGAGAACCAAGGGGAAGTGGGGGCTTCGGAAGGGTATGCAGAGACATCATGCGTGCTGGATTCCGCAAACCCTTCGGCATCCTAGATCATCATGTTGGATGCATCATCTATATGTTCACTAATTTTCTGTATATAAACAAAATTCATGGCCAGTGGCAAATCTTGTTCGAGACATAATCTTGTCACTGTACCTCAGGACCTCTTAGTGTGAGAGGTTCCCACAGATGGCGCCAGTGATGAAACTACAAATGAAAAGTGGATCCCCTGCCACGTCCCCGTGAGGGAGATGAGCAACGCGTTTGATTGTCGGTTGGTTGGCGGTCTTACCTAGAACCCCCCTCCTATTATCTATCCTAAATGGGGGGACCATGACTTTGTACTGCAGAGACCAGAGTCATGTGAACGGTCTTACCTGGATTCAACCACCCTGGCTGACGGGTGGATTTTTACCAGTGCCGCCCAACCTAGCGCTCGGCTAGCTCGTTCCACCTCCCGGACAATGGCCTCACCAAGGCCCTTCGAATGGGAGAAAATCAACCCTAGGTCTGAGAGAGAAGAAAAAGGATTCCCCGTAAGACCAAACCTGCGATACCTGTATCCGTAAAGCCAATCTCCTCTCTCACCGTGTTCATGGGCTGCTCGCGGATCTCACAAGTTCGGTTCCTTATGAGCAGGTTTATTCCTTAGATTTCCTCTCTCTCTCTCTCTCCCCCCGGTGTTCTCCCTCTTGTTCTCCAAAAAGCCCTTCTTTTATAGAGATTCTCAGATTTTATAGTGGTAGTCGGCTTCTCCCCCAGGACACGTCGACTCACCTTCACGGCCATTTGTCGTGACCCGATCGCCACGTGTCGTATAAAAGAGGACACATGGATGGGGGACATGTTGGACACCTTATCTTTGTCCATGCAGTCTTCGCGGTAGATTTTTCAGCCTTATCCTCTCCTCTGACATTTTCCATTTTCTGTTACTCCCTCCGTTCGGCAAAACTTGTCATTTTAGGGTGTTATTTTTGTTCAAAAAAAACTTGTCATTTTAGGTATTTTGCCCTTCACTTTACAAAAATGCCCTTGATATGATTAATTGTTTGTTAGTTGTAGTTTTCGATAAAGTAAAAAAGGATGGTAATAATTGATGGTAAATTGGTAAATTTGTTAATTGCCTTAAAACTTGTGAAAGAAGCCAAAATGACAAGTTTTACCGAACGGATGGAGTATTTATTTGGACATTATCAATAAGTAGTTGGTTGTAAACAATTCAAGTAATTTCCAAGTTAGTTGTATACTCCGTCTGTCTCAAAATACATGTCTTTTTAGGATGTAGCACGGGAATTAAAAAATAGGATAAGTGTAATGATTAGATGTAAAAAATAGGTTAAATGTAATGATTAGACTTTGGTGTAAGAGTATTTGTTTATTTTTTAAAAAAAAATTGTGAGGAGGAGAGTAAGGGTGATGTAAATATTAGAGTAATGATTAGATGTAAAAGTAGGTTAAGTTTAATGATTAAATCTAAAAAGACATGTATTTTTGACAAAATTAAATGAGTTAAAAAGACATATATTTTAAGACGGAGGGAGTATTAAATTGCTCAAATATAACATATATACCTTGAAAATTATTTGCAATTCGGTGTTAGACTTTAAGCGTTTCATCGATTTGCTGAAGGACCAATTTGTCTTTGCCATTTGTAAAAACAAAGAGAATTAAAATCCGAGTTTTGCAGTGTTGTTCACTTCGGGTTTTTAATTCAGTTCGATTCATTAATTAAGACGTACATGTCTGGTTTATTAAAAGTTTAAAAATCGACAAACAGACTAATTATAACCATACTAGCTAGATAATCAGAAAATTGGTTTCGTATGAAAAAATACGAAATGGTAAGAAATATCTTAATGTTTCCAAATGAGGAAAACTTGAACTAGTTGTTAAACAAAACATTGGAAAGATTTCGACCACAAAAAAAAAAAAAAAAAAAAAAAAAAAAAAAGTTTGAGAACAAATTAACGAAATAATGAGACCCAACGCGCGGAATTGATGGAATTAATTAAGGATGACGGTACATGCCGCCAAAGATCAGGTTGTTAGCCCTCAAACTATACAAGGTTTGAAGCTGTTGCTGTCAAGCTTTATTGGTTGTACGAGAGTTCATAAGTTAGTTTATACGTAACAACCATTCGATGTTGATCCTTTAATTAGAGGAGACAACCATGTCCATCACAAAAAGGAGGAGACAACCATGTCCATCATAAAAAAGAGGAGACAACCATTCGATGTTAATTGAATGAAGAAATCAACGATGATATATTAATGCACCTACGTATCTGGAATATATGTTTCCAAAAGTTAAATAAACAAAATAAAAAAATGTTAAAATCCATTAAAATAAATTTATCCATGTACGTCCCAACTATTTAAATTTTAAAATATTTAAAACCTGAAACTAATAACTAAAATCTGTGTTATATTTTTTTTTTATGTAAGTGTTATATTTTTAAAACTTGAATTTTCAGAAATTCGATTAAATAAAAGCCAAATCTTAACTAAAAGAAACCTTTTTTTTTTGTCTTTTTTCAGTAGAATGTCTTTCACAAGCTAAAGATCATCCGATATATAAGATAACTAGTGTAGATCCCGTCCCATGTACGGATAATGCGTTAATTTAAATATAAATTATTTTTTCCTCCAAAAAATAATATAAATATAAATAAAATTAGTTCAACAGGTTATATATAATCTAAATATCTTTTAATTAGATTCTCTCAAAATATAAATAAAATTCACATTTATAAGGTATTATGTAAAAGTTTATTTTCTAATCTATGGTTAACTAAATCTAGTGTAATTTAATTAGATAGTTGATTTTTAAAAATATTTTAATATTCCTTTTTATTAAATATGTAGTATATATTTATTACTTAGTTTACTAAAATATCTATGTACGGATGGATTGTGGCTACATATATGGCTATATAATATTTTAATTATTTATTTTGGCGTCAAAAAAATATAGATAGGTATGAAATAACAATTATTAAATGATTGATTTTGATATAAATAATTATTTCCACCAAAAAATAAACTAAATATAAATAAAATAGCACCTATCAAATATTACTTATTTATCTATTAATATTTTTGGTAAGTATGACTATGAAAATTAATTTTATTAATTATTTTTATTATTACTACTACTACGTTTAATTATATTGATATAGTTTTTTCCTTATATATTATTCACTCTTTTATAAGATATTCCATCTATCCAATTATATGTGTTAATGGTAAAATAAAATAATTGTTTTTATTAGATTTCCTTTTTGACGGGAGAAAGCTTTGTGAGACGCACTCACGCGCCGCCACGCAGGCACCAATGCATCGGTTTTGGTATATGTATATAGATAGATGATACATAGCTCCCTATTCGAAGAGAGTGTTCAAATTAAAAATACAGCTAGCCTTCGCTATATAGTCGGCACTCTGGTTTGATTCTCTCTCTCTATATATAGCAGTATCTGACTTGGGTGCTCAAGAATTTACTTCTCATTACATGAATTTCTTCAATCGTCTTGAGGATCTCTAACTACACTTTGTTAGAGTTCCCAATAGCATTGACTACAATCGTACCATCCCCTTCGATAATAATGTTCCTTATATCTTTTTCATGTCCTACCCTTAAGCCAATACAGAAAGCTGAAGCTTTAATTCGTCTGTAGTACTGATCCTGACTAGATCCTAAACTGAAATATATCAATAACCTGACCATTGTGATCCCTAATGACATAAGTGGTTTTTAATGTCTTTCAACAAATCACGATGCTTTTATATTTTACTTAATTTGATATTTTGGTAATATAATTCAACACAAGGGCTTCGAAATAAGAGGTTATATTACTAAATTCGATAATTATATAAGAAATTATGCAAGTTTAAAGTTTGTATATCTTGTTACATGTTATTGTATGCTAAAAGAACAAGTTACATACCAACTTTGTTGGTTTCAAACGATATATTTTTAGACGGAAAAAATGTTGCTATAGATTAAAAGGCTAAAACGACATCATTTTTTTCCTTTAAAGAGAAGAAATATATAACAACTAATGAGTAATGACACAGTTTTAAAATAAAACACTAGCATTTTGAACAAAAAAACATTGTGTTCTTAACTAAAAAATGTGTATTAAACTAAAATATCATCGTTTAATAAAAAATATCATAGTTTTGATTCGCTAAACTATAGAAAAATCTATTGAAGAGTGGATCAGCAATTTGTACATGACAAAACTTCCCCCCCCCCCCCCCCCCCCCGATAAAGTTCTGGCTCCATCCCTACCCAATGATTCATCCTACACCACATGAGCCAGATCGAGCTTTTGAAAGAACCATCTACGTTTAGTTTGTAGATGCATGACTCTAGGTGAGCGCTCCCACTTGGTAGTTTGTTGGTTGATTTATTAAATTTTATTTCCTTTTATTTGGGCCTGATTTCAAGTATTTGTTATTTTCTTAATCATTTATGTAATTGGTTTAAGAGGGCCGAACCTGAGATTCTAATGGCCCGAAGCAAAATATGAAAATGAGCCCCTAGATCATATATTGATTATTTTTATTTCCCTAAGAAAAAAATATGTATATAATAATTAATATAATTCTTATAGAATAGGTTTAAGGTTAAAATAAAAATTAATAAAGTCTTATAGATTTTGTAGCATACCACTTCAGTTGTAATTTATTAGAATTTTTTTCGAAACTTTGAATAATACTTATGACTAAGTATATTTAATTAGTGGACAAATAAGTGATTTTTATAGATTTGAGCGATATATGCATCAATTTCGGAATGGTATATACTGTTGTGAGCTGAATCTGCCATGTTTTACAGTAACTTTTATATCGTTTTCTGCATACATTTCATGCATTTGGGCGAGAATAGTACAGAATCTATGTAGTTTATGTTTATTTGCCAAATTATGGAATCTACACATGTTTCTGTTTAATTTAGCAGAATTGGAGGCAAATTACAGCAATTCTGAGAAAGGTCGGAAAAGCTCGGAAATCAACTACAGAAGTCCAAGGTAAAGAAGCAGCAGAACCAATCGAATCAAGCTAGGAGCCCAGCTTAACTCGATCTCGAGTTAGCTTACTCGATCTAGAGGAAAGTTGTCCGAGCACACCTAGTCGAGCAGACCATGATCGAGAAACTGAGTCAGAGACAACCTGACTCCTGGAAGCCAACTCGATCTCAAGTAAATTTTGTCGAGATCGACAACACTGTGATGCCATGTCCGGAGTTGAGGAGCTGTGCCAAGTCGAGAAGCCGAGGACAGAAGACGCTGAGGACCCAGTTACTCGATCTCGACAAACCAGAAGCGTCAGTCCGAGTCCGTGCCTAGGAGGAGCTACTTGACAACACCAGGCCACACAGAAGTCAACATGTCTACTCGATCTCGAAGGATTTCCTCGATCTCGAGGACCCAGCACCGCACCTGTCCGAGCATGTCGAGGAAGAGCAACCCGAGACGTCAAGCGAAGCGAAATCGACGACCAATTCTACTCGATCTCGAGGAGGCTTGGTCGAGATCGAGGAACGCCATGTCCGGGAGCGCGTTACGCAGTTTTGCTGTCCTACTCGGATTGGAAGTCCTTGGATCCGATTCTATCCAAATTTGGCCGAGATCTATCCTACATCTATCAAGTTCTATCTATGGAGAAGATTTACCACACATGGAAGATATTCTACCGATTTTAGATTTATTTCCCCCTTTTAGATTTAATTCTTTAGTTACATTTATTTATATTTTAAGCTTTTTAGATATAGATAGATATATTCTATCCTTGAATTGCAAGGAATAGAAGGATATAAATAAAGCCTTAGGGGCTGAGCATTAGGCATCTTATTCCAATTCAATTTCAGAGAGAAGAAGTAAGTAGTAGAGAGAAAGAGAGTTTGTGGCAAGCAAGGTGGAAAGGCGAAAGCAGATTTGGCTTGTTTGGTTGTAAGCTTTCTTTTATTTAATTCAAGGCAAGTTAGTTTCTTTTGTTTTTTAATGTCTTTCTTGATAATGAAGAGCGAGTAGTCTACCCACTTCTGGGGCTGGGGTGAGCCCGACGGTGGCCATGTGCGGTGAAGCGGTAAAGGTACAATCTTGTTATGCAATTCATCTTCTATCCTTGTGAGCATGATTCTTTTGCGAGAGTTGAAGGTGATCCTTGTTTGTATTATTGAAGCAAAAGTGATCTTAATGCAACTTGGGTTAATTATGTGAAAAGGGTTAGTAACAATTAAGGTTTATGGGAAAGCCTCTATATGCCTATTTGTTAGTAACGAAAGTTATTTTGATGGAAAACATGATCTTTTATGCCTTTATGTGTTACTTTGCATGGTTATCGTTGTGGCGTTGATACCCTGGCTTTGGAAGTTCTTTATATATTGATTTTATTTCGTCTGAAATCTGAATTCTGTGTTCGAGATCTGCAATTTGAGGTTTTTTGTGTTTTAGTCGATCTAGAGGAAAGGTTTGTCAATCTCGAGTAGGCTGTTGTCGAGATCGAGTTACTGTTGGTCTAGATCGAGTTGTGTTTTTGAGAATCTGAGTTTTCTGTGGTCGCTGTTTTTAGTCTATCTCGAGTTACTGTTAGTCGAGATCGACAAGTTTGTGTCTTTGCTTTTATTTCTTGCTTTCGTTTGTCTTTCTTTCTTTGTTTCTTTGTTTCTGTCTTCTGTTTGCTTTTCTGTGAGATTTACAGCTACCTAGGATACGCTGACACGCTTCCTCGTGGATCGATCTTGACTTTCTCTTACTACATTGGAGGGAGTCTTGTAATTATTTGCTGGGGCACGAATCTGGTTTGATCTATTTCATTATATTTCATACTCGATTTCCTCCTTACAACAAATTGGCGCCGTTGCCGGGAAGCAATCATTCGCGCCTTAGGTAGTCAGTTCTCACTTTTCTCTTGAGTTACTTTGCAGATATATGCGCCGTTCTAGTCGAACACCTGAGTTTGACGCCTTAGACGAACCGGAGCGCCTTATACACATCCAAGCAAAACTTAAAAGAGCCATGGCAGCTGCAGAGACACAGGAACAGCTGATCGAGAGGCTCACGAGGGATCTAGCCGCCAGGGATGCTGCTCTCGCCACTAAGAGAGCAGGCAGGCAACAGGAAGCTGAGCGTGCGAGGCAAGTAGAAGCTGAGCTTGCCCTATACCCAACCAGTGTAGAGGATTATATGCACCCAACTCTCGTCGTGCCTGAATCGACCATTCTAATCCCTGAAAACAACTATGAAATTCGCACTCAATTCCTTATTGAAATTAAAAATCATGCTTTTCATGGTAGATTTAATGAGTGCCCTATAAGGCATATTACCAACTTTACTGACATGTGTCATACTCTTTTTGAAGGTACCACCTTGGAGTACATCCTGATGAAAGCTTTCCGTTGGTCTCTGGCTGGTCCTGCATTAAAATGGTTGGAAGGGCTGAAACCACGATCTCTCACGACATGGGCTCAAGTGAAGCAGGAATTTCTGAACAAATTCTTTCCTCCTGCCAAGACAGCACTCCTGCGCCAGAAGATCACATCTTTCAAACAGCAGCCTGGGGAGCCGCTGGGCAAAGGCTTGGGAACGCTATAAGGATCTACTGCGATCATGCCCAACACATGGACAGCAACCCTGCGTAGTTCAAGAGATCTTCTTCAATTCTCTAGACTTGGCTGCAAAGGACAGAATCAACACATATACCCACTATGAGTATGTGACAATGCCGCCTGCTGACGCATGGGCTGCTCTCGACAAGCTGACCAACTATGATAACAAGTATGGGACTCCAGTCAACTATGAGGAGAACCCTTACGCCAGGCCAGCACCATCCATGCCCCTCTATGAGCCCCCTAAGGAGATTGATCCAGATGTTAGGGAGCAGTACTACAGAGACCAGAATAAGAAGCTCCTCAAACAAGTACACCACTACTGAGTGCCCACACACTGAGCAAGTCAGGCTAGCAGAATACCATGAAGAGGCAGCTTACGTAGGGGGTCCCAATCGCTACATGGGGGACCAAAGGTTTCAGCAACCCCAATGGAACCAAGGTGCCCCTAGAAACCCCCCACCCTACAGAGCTCCAGGACATCCAAAAAGAGACCAGAAAAAGGATGATCTATAGACTGTCTTAGAGGAAATAAGGAGAAATCATACAGAAACCAGGCAATCCTTCAACTCAGTCTACACTCAGATTTAGGGCGTCAACTCTAGGCTTGGGGAGATTGATATATGGCGGAAATCAGTTGATACACAAATTGGCCAGCTAGCAGCAGGAGTCCCCAAACAGTCAGCTTCGCTCCCTGGATCTTCAGAACCAAATCCCAGAGGAAAGACTGGACACATCGCTGCTGTAAAACTCAGAAGCGGCCATCAACTGCAAGAGCTAGAGGTCAGAGAGCAGCAAAACGAAGGAGAACAGCAAGTCGACCAGCAGCAAGTCGATATCGACAAACACTTAGTCGATCTCGAGGAACAATTGGGCGACCCTTCGTCTGCACAACACAACAACTCGACACCACAGAAACTGGTCGAGATCGAGAAGAAACTGGTCGAGATCGAGGAAGACCAAGTCGAGATCGAGGAAGCTACAGCACCTCTGACATCTGTTCTGACTCCGAATCATAAAAAGAAGCTACCATTCCCAACAAAATCTCCAAAAGGACCCAGCAGAGAAGAAATTTCAGCGCTTCATCAAGATGCTTCAGAAGCTCAATGTCACCATCCCCTTCACAGATGCTCTCAATGAAATGCCGTCCTATGTCAAATTCTTGAAGGAGATTCTGAGCAAAAAGAGGTCAATGGCTGAAATTACAGAGGAGTGCAACCATTTGGGCATACTAGAGAAGAGGCCAGATCCAGGTAAGTTTGCTATATCCATTGGATTTGGTCTATACAAAATTAATGCTTTATGTGATCTTGGAGCTAGTGTGAGCATAATGCCTTTAACAATTTGGTCCAAGATTAAGATAGGTGCCCTAGAGCCTGTGGATGCTAGACTTTATATGGCCAACAACATGGTGGTCATTCCAACAGGCATGGTGGACAATGTGCCAGTACAAGTAGGTAAATTCTTTGTCCCTGCTGATTTCTTAGTTGTTGATATGCAAGAAGACCCTGCTTGTCCAATTATTCTAGGAAGACCCTTTTGGCGACGGTTGATGCCAACATAAGCGTGAGGAAAGGAGTGCTCACTTTCAACATCAGCGATGAGGTAATTGAGTATTCCTTTAATAAAACTGAAAGGCATACAGGTCTAATGGAAGAGGTAAAATATATCTTAGCTGGCTACATCACCTGCGGGGAACCCAAGGTAAGAAATATGACCCCTGAGGAGCTGAAAGAAAGGGATATGGAGGCCCAGGTGGAGGAGATCATGGCCATCCTAAAGGAGGAAATAGAGAATCCAATTGACACAAACCAAGGTACATCGTTATGGACTAACTATTTTTCAGATGCCTTGACAGGAACCAAGTATGGGGTCATAGTCGACCAAGATTCCTCGATATCGAGGACTCTAGTCGATCTCGACCAAAACCAGAAACCTCCACCAGCAACACTGAAGCACCAGACTCCTCG
This sequence comes from Persicaria maculosa, assembly GCA_963922045.1. Classification (NCBI taxonomy): domain Eukaryota; kingdom Viridiplantae; phylum Streptophyta; class Magnoliopsida; order Caryophyllales; family Polygonaceae; genus Persicaria; species Persicaria maculosa. Next base: position 20,904,065 of record OY998251.1, on the reverse strand, counting down.
AGATCGAGTACCCTACTCGAGATCGACCAAGACTCTGCTGCCTCGACTTCGCCTTCCTCGACGCTAATTCCACCAGAAGGCCAGAACTCCTCGAGATCGACCAAGCTAGTCGAGATCGACCAAACCTCCCCAGCACCTGCATCCTCGAGCAGTCCACCACCCGAAGCTGAAAGTTCATCGAGATCGAGTACCCCTACTCGAGATCGACCAAACACCGTGGTCCCCGATTCCATCTCTGCGAAGGTAAGCCAAGGTATGGATCTTTCTTCTCCTATTTCCATTAAAGATTTATCTATACATGGGAGAGGTTTGCCTTGGTATATGCGCTTATGTAGGATATCCAATGATGAGCCCAAAGAGTATGAAGTTGGAGACAAGCTCTATGTCTCTAAATCAAAGGATCATTGGTTCCCTAACAAATTCAACAAGAAGAGGATGGGAACTTTCGTGGTGAACAAGATCCATTCTGGAGGATTACAGCTGATGGAGAAGAATGGAGTCCTATTTGAAGCCTAAGCTACATGGGCCCTGCAAATGCCACCTTGAGCTTAATGAAGAAGTCGGCCTAGCGACTATAAAATCTAGAGCTTGTACATAGACATTTATTTTTGGGACTTTTTGGACATTGATTTGTTTGTTTTTGGTTTTGAACTTTTAGTTTTTCTATTGTGGGTATATGTCTTCTATATTTTTCAGATCCATGGGGATAGAAGCAAGCTAAATTGGACTTGGCCCAGGCATCTACACTCGACATTTTGAAGTCCTGCACACCTGTCTAGTGAGTTTCTTTCTTTACCATTGTTTTTATACAGTGAGGACACTGTAATGTTTAAGTATGGGGTGGGGGAAGGGCTTACTTTGTGCATATTTACCATATTTGACATTATTTGTGCATATTTAGAATTTATTTCTTTGAATTGCTACATGGATATTTTGGAATGCATTATTGATTTATGTGCTTATATGCATGTTTTCCAAAAGTTTGAAAAATGACCCCCATTGAAATTTTGAATAATGTCATGGAAGCTTTATATACTCGACGATGCAAAATTGGATTCATTAGGAATATAGCATGAAATTGCCTAGTAAAGGGAAGTCACAATGAAATGCATATTTTCTTGAAAACCATGAAAGGAGGTAAAATTTGATGTTGCTTTTGACATGTTGCATGATAAGAGGATGGAGGACTTTATATTTCCATATAATGCTCATTGTTTAAATTCCTAGCCTTACCTATGCTTATGCATCACAAAAGCCATAATATGTCTTATTTCATATATTGCTCCACATGATTTAAATATTTGCCATTCTTTACCTTATTCGGGGATTATGTTGAGAATGATGTTACATTATGGAGATGTTATATGGTTGTTGTGTTACTATCATTATTATTGGAGTTTGGAAGGATTGTTTGAAATATATGGAAAATTTAATGAGTGAAAGAAAATCCGATCAAAGATCGACCCTGCTCGCTGAGATAATAGTTTGGCGAGATGGGACACCAGGTGAGGAGTCCGACGCACTAAGTATCCGGGGCCATTCAGGACACCCATGTTTGCGACTCGCGAGAAGGCAGTGCAGAGGTTAGAGAGGTAAAAGCATTATTATTGAAAAAAGCATTATGAAAGGTGATGAATCATATGAAAAAGGAGTGTGGTATGAAAAGTTTGGAAATACTCCATTTCCCCGGATAATTAGCACCACATTGCCAAAAATTGCCCACCTTTAGCCTTTTACCAATTCTACTCCTTATTTGAGCTTAAATTAAAGTCTTCTTGATTATTAATGCTTTGTCACAAATGAATGTTTTTTGCATAACCCTTCTTTTGTGAGTAGATGTTGCTTTTTAATTGCACATACATGGATTTGTGACATTAGTACCTTTTTGAGGATGGTAATTGACTGCAGGGATATATGAGAATGAATCTGATATGTTGAGAGTTTTGATTTCTTACCCTGAATGACAAATAAAAGTATTGCTTGAGGACAAGCAAGCTTAAGTATAGGGTGTTTGTTGTGAGCTGAATCTGTCATGTTTTACAGTAACTTTTATATCGTTTTCTGCATACATTTCATGCATTTGGGCTAGAATAGTACAGAATCTATGTAATTTATGTTTATTTGCCAAATGATGGAATCTACACCAGTTTCTGTTTAATTTCGCAGAATTGGAGGCAAATTACAGCAGTTCTGAGAAAGGTCGGAAAAGCTCGGAAATCAACTACAGAAGTCCAAGGTAAAGAAGCAGCGGAACCAGTCGAATCAAGCTAGGAGCCTAGCTTAACTCGATCTCGAGTTAGCTTACTCGATCTAGAGGAAAGTTGTCCGAGCACACCTAGTGGAGCAGACCATGATCGAGAAACTCAGTCAGAGACAACCCGACTCCCGGAAGCCAACTCGATCTCGGGTAAATTTTGTCGAGATCGACAACACTGTGATGCCATGTCCGGAGTCGAGGAGCTGTGCCAAGTCGAGAAGCCGAGGACGGAAGACGCTGAGCACCCAGTTACTCGATCTCGAGTTCTTTACTCGATCTCGACAAACCAGAAGCGTCAGTCCGAGTCCGTGCCGAGGAGGAGCTACTCGACAACACCAGGCCACACAGAAGTCAACACCTCTACTCCATCTCGAGGAATTTCCTCGATCTCGAGGACCCAGCACCGCACCTATCCGAGCATGTCGAGGAAGAGCAACCCGAGACGTCCAGCGAAGCGAAATCGTCGACCAATTCTACTCGATCTCGAGGAGGCTTGGTCGAGATCGAGGAACGCCATGTCCGGGAGCGCGTTACGCGGTTTTGCTGTCCTACTCGGATTGGAAGTCCTTGGATCCGATTCTATCCAAATTTGGTCGAGATCTATCCTACATCTATCAAGTTCTATCTATGGAGAAGATTTACCACACATGGAAGATATTCTACCTATTTTAGATTTATTTCCCCTTTTTAGATTTAATTCTTTAATTACATTTATTTATCTTTTAAGCTTTTTAGATATAGATAGATATATTCTATCCTTGAATAGCAAGGAATAGAAGGCTATAAATAAAGCCTTAGGGGCTGAGCATTAGGCATCTTATTCCAATTCAATTTCAGAGAGAAGAAGTAAGTAGTAGAGAGAAAGAGAGTTTGTGGCAAGCAAGGTGGAAAGGCAAAAGCGGATTTGGCTTGTTTGGTTGTAAGATTTCTTTTATTTAATTCAATGCAAGTTAGTTTCTTTTGTTTTTTAATGTCTTTCTTGATAATGAAGAGCGAGTAGTCCACCCACTTCTGGGGCTGGGGTGAGCCCGACGGTGGCCATGTGCGGTGAAGCGGTAAAGGTACAATCTTGTTATGCAATTCATCTTCTATCCCTGTGAGCATGATTCTTTTGCGAGAGTTAAAGGTGATCCTTGTTTGCATTATTGAAGCGAAAGTGATCTTAATGCAACTTGGGTTAATTATGTGAAAAGGGTTAGTAACAATTAGGGTTTATGCAAAAGCCTCTATATGCCTATTTGTTAGTAACGAAAGTTATTTTGATGGAAAGCATGATCTTTTATGCCTTTATGTGTTACTTTGCATGGTTATCGTTGTGGCATTGATACCCTGGCTTTGGAAGTTCTTTATATATTGAGTTTATTTCGTCTGAAATCTGAATTCTGTGTTCGAGATCTGCAATTTGAGGTTTTCTGTGTTTTAGTTGATCTAGAGGAAAGGTTTGTCGATCTCGAGTAGGCTGTTGTCGAGATCGAGTTGTGTTTCTGAGAATCTGAGTTACTGTTGGTCTAGATCGAGTTGTGTTTCTGAGAATCTGAGTTTTCTGTCGTCGCTGTTTTTAGTCTATCTCGATTTACTGTTAGTCGAGATCGACAAGTCTGTGTCTTTGCTTTTCTTTCTTGCTTTCGTTTGTCTTTCTTTCTTTGTTTCTTTGTTTCTGTCTTCTGTTTGCTTTTCTGTGAGATTTACAGCTACCTGGGATACGCTGACACGCTTCCTCGTGGATCGATCTTGACTTTCTCTTACTATATTGGAGGGAGTCTTGTAATTATTTGCTGGGGCACGAATCTGGTTTGATCTATTTCATTATATTTCATACTCGATTTCCTCCTTACAACATATACTCCGTAGCAGATAATTTTTCTTTTTTAAAACTAGTTGGTCTAGATTTTGGTTTGGATTTTCGGTAGATCTAAAATAAAAAGTAAAAACAAAATAGGCTTAAATGGGGTATTGTAATTTTCCTCACAATCACATTGAGCATTTAAAACAAAAATGAAAATGAGCTTAAACAAGTTAAACCTCAACTTGAAAGTTCCAATAGAATGATCGATAAGTCCTATTCCCAGACTTCTTCATTTTTATTTTTATACTATGGCCCCCCTACAGCTACTGGGCCTGAGGTGATGGCATGTACGTTGGGCCTCACCACAGGTCCGACCTTGTCGTTTAACTCACTTTTTATTTATTAAAAATGATAATATTTCTCAATTCTCAAAGTGCATGCCGTATGAAACATAGATCTTTAAAGCATGGGCCTCACCTCTAGGTTGTCTATAAAGTTGTGTTAGCATTTTGTATTGAAATGTACTTGTTTATAGATTATTCATATTTCCCTATCATTGCTTTCGTTATTGTAACCGCCCAGATATAAATAGCCGGGTTACGTTTCGAAGGTCGGATACCTTCGTTCGAATCTTACAATCAAGGTACGGGTCGAGATTTTAAACCTCTATAAACATTTGTATTAAAGCAGGGATTTCGAACCCCAAAATCATCATAGGGCCGTTGGGTACCCTTAACCTGTCCTAAGGTCTAATTCGCGGAAATTCATTTAAGGAAAGCGGAACGGAAAGTGAAAGTAAATATAACTTGTCACGGCGGAGCCGGGTCAAAACCAAAACCATGAGTTTAATTGATTACCACTTAGCCATGTTAGCGGGTGAGACCAGCTCTTAGATTTCGCCCAAGGAGTTTTCCCGCCATAGAAGCATGGAGCAAGCAAAAAGCAATTACTTAACAATATCCACAAAGTCAGGCCCAGTAATCGCCTGCGGGCCCTAATGACCGCGCTGAGGCCATATAACATGCCTATACCTAAATAAAGGATGGTCTAATGCAATACAAAGCATGCTTTAATCAGATATAATAATATTTGGAAAAACTATAAAAGGGCCCCAAACAATGCGAAGTGGCATATCCCTCTCCTACTCCGCCCCCTTTTTCATGAGCGGACCTGGCCAGTACGGTACCCATTTCATCGTATGTGTGCAAATATCATCATAGCATGCTCATCATCATATCATCAGATCATACCATCATCTCATCGCCTGCCCGATGGTGATGGGCTATCATATCATATCATCATCTCATCGCTTGCCCGATGGTGCTGGGCTATCATATCATGCTCATATCAACGCGATTGACTCAAGGAAAACCCGATGAGGCTGGGCTACCCTATGACCCTAGCAAATACTCTAGGATTTCACAGATAACGACCGTTCTGTTTTCAAACACACCAAGTAGCCAAATGCTCATTCACAAGTGCAATCCTAGCATGATACTATATGACATGCTTTTATGCATATGCAACATCTACACACTCCATGACACATCAGGCAGGAGGTCCAGGTTGCTGAGTAAGTCCCGTAGGATACTTACTTGGAAGTGCCGAACAACAAGAGATAACACAAGCGTATTCCAATAAGGTACAATCACCTATAATCACACAGATGCCATAAGCTACTACACTAACAACCATGGACATAGAAATCAAGTCCCCCAAAACGTTTCCAAACCAAGCGAGAGTAAAACCATTTCAAAATCCTTCAAGTACATCCACCCAAACCAAAGCAATTTCAAAGTCTGTCCGATATGATAAACATTGATGTCTACTAAAATAGCCATGTTGAGATGCACATTTTAGCTCTATATTCTATACACTTTGCATATTTCGGGATGGGAATATGTCGAATTTATGTAGTATATGCTTATTTGCAAGAAATGAAGATCTACATAAGTTTTGGTTTTGAATTAGAGAATTTGGAGCCATTCCGGGACAAAACCAAGAAGCGAAGACGGAGGCTGCACTTTACTCGATATCGAGTATTTTTCCTCGATATCGACAAAGAAGTCTGAGCATGGCAAGATCGAGGACACGCAATATCGAGAAGCTGAAAGACGAAGCCAACCCGACTCCGGAGCTCTACTCGATATCGAGTAGTTTACTCGATATCGACAACAACCTGAAGACATGCCCATGATCGAGGAAGAATGCTGAGTCGAGAAGCCGAGGACTGGACATGCCGAGCAGCCTTTACTCGATATCGACCACTCCAGAGACACCTGTCCGAGCCAGATCGAGAACCAGCTACTCGAGATGCCTAGCCAAGCCAAGTCGACGACACACAGTTACTCGATATCAAGTACTTTACTCGATATCGAGGAGAGATTTCTGGGGCCGCGTTACGGGGTGAGCTGTCCGACGCGATTTGGGATTACTTGGAGCCGAAGGAGTCCGATTCTATCCAAGATCTATCAAGTTCTATCTATGGAGAGGAGATTTACCCACACATGGAGGATTTACCTTTTTGGATTTATTTATTTTATTTCATTTATTTATCTTTAAGTAACTAGATATTTGGATATAGATATAGATAGGATCTTCTTTCCTAATTAGAGAGGGAATGAAGCCTATAAATAAAGCCTTAGGGGCTGGAATTTAGTCATTCAATTTCAGTAGGAGAAGTAGTAGTATAGAGAGAAAGAGAGGCCGAGTGGAGCAAAGGAGCGAAAGTGATCTGGCTTTGTTCGGTTTGTACTTTCTTCAGTTTGGTTTAATGAAAGTTATTTCCTTTCAATCAACAATGTCTGCGATTGCAATGAGGCGCGAGTAGTCCACCTACTTCTAGGGTTGGGGTGAGCCCAACGATAGCCCTGCGTGTTGAGGTAAAGATCCGACTTTTATCATGTCTTGAGCATCTACTACTTGTTATATGTTTATTACCTATCTAATGGAGGTCCATGCTAACAACTTGGATTGTGAACATAAAATCAGTAGATACAATTAGGGTTTCTTGAAAGAGTTGTCTAATTGTTGGAAAAGGCGAGAGCTTGGTCCTTCGATGCGATTTACATGATTATCTGTTTTATTCTTGCCTTATTCATGCTTGGTTATTGTTGTCGTAAACCCCAATCTTGGAAGTTTTCACACATATAGTTTATTTCGAACCCCGCAAGCTTTGTTCTTTATTTATTTTCGTTTTAAGTTCTCTATCTCCTCGATATCGACTAAGTTTAGTCGATATCGACTATTGATCTTCGGTCAAAGAGACTGCTGTTGCTTCTGTGTCTGAATCCAGGAACCCGACGTCGACGAAGGTTTACTCGATATCGAGTAACCTCTGCTCGATATCGACCAAAACCGGGAGCCAGCTGCTGCTTTGTTCGACTTGTCCGATCTTCTGTCGACTAACCCTAGTCGAGATCTAGGACATCTGTAGTCGACTTCTGTTCCTGAGATTCATCCGCTGCCTAGGATCCGCTGACATGCTTCCTCGTGGATCGATTCTGACTTCCCACTGCTGCATCGGGAGGAAGTCTTGTAATCATTTGCAAGGGACGGAATCTGGTTTGCTTTGATTTATTTATATTTTTTATTGCAATTCTAGATTTCCTCCTACAACAAACATCAACAAGGCCATTCGATAAATCTCATCAACAACATTCCCAAACTCATTTCCAAAACCGAAATCGATCATAAAACCAAGTTAAAAAATCCCGACAAGAAAATGAAATCCTTCAATACATTTTACAAGCATAAAACCCAATAGTTCAAACTCCGTCAAAAATCCCATAAATATTTAATAATAAAATAATATCCCAAGATCCCGCTTCTAAAATCATCCGTTATCTAAAACATATTCGAAAAAGATCGGGTCAAAAACCAACAAGTAACCCAACGGAGGCAAGGTGTGACTTGGCCAAGTCACCGAGGACATCTCGCGGTCGTGAGAAGGCCGGTCGCGACCGCGAGATGCTCCTGATTTCTCACCGGGAGAGGATGGTCTTCGCTAGCCGCGATACAAGGATCTCGCGGTCGCGAAACCCGCGTTCACGGTCGCGAAAGGTCATCCTTACCACTGGAATCTGGGTTCATCCTTGCCGCAGCAACCATGGTTTCGCCGCGGCGAGACTCGAACCCAACCTTGTTTGTTTTTGCTCATTCTTGCTTGTTCTAAATCTATTTTTGTTAAAACTTATTTTAAAAAGTTTCTAACTCAAAATACAACCCAAATAACACAAAAACGATTCCAATAGACACAAAAAAGACCTCAAACAAGGACTAGAGGGGGGAGTGGAAGAGGGATTACCTAGCCTCTTAGAGACTCTTCGAAATTTTGAAGGAAGGGAGTCCTTTGGCTTCAATTCGACAATATCTTGTAGGGACAAGACCTAGGAGAGGTATATCTAGCTTAAAAGAAGACCTTTACAAGGATTTAGACCCAGAACGAGAAGATTTGAAGAGAGACAACTCACCTTGCCCAACACCTATGAGAAAGGAGGGAATGGGCTCAGATCTACCTCCAAAGATGTTACATATGACTTTTTCTTGACATAATAAGGTAGAGAGGGAAGTGAAGAGCAAGTAGAAACAAACAGGGATGAAAAAAAAGTTGAAACGAGGGAGAACGAAGGATTTTACCGAGACGTCACCAAATCTGGGCTCGGAGTCACGACGACAAAATTACTATTCGCGGAGGCGAACATGACCTCGAGACGGCGAACATGAACTTGTTCTTTTAGGTTCATACTCGCGGCGGCGACAGAGCCTAGTCGCGGCGGCGAGATTGCCCAAAAACATCCTTTTTCGATGGAAACAACGACTTGGATCTGATTTTGGGGTTGTTTTCTTAAGAGGAGATCTACTTGAGGGAGTTTAGAGACTATCTAGGGTATGAAAAATAAGAAATGGAAGATGAGAGGAGAGAGACATGGATTTCAGAAGGGGGGGGGGGGGTTATCTACAAGTCGGGATCTAAGGGCTAGGGTTTCTTGGGGTGGCTCGGAATTTTGTGGCTTGAGAATCCCCTTGGGGATTTGTGCTTCTTATATAGGGGAGAAGGAGAGGCCCATTAGGATTTTAATTAGCTAGAAGACCAAACACATAAAGAGGAGAGAGAGTGTGTATGTGTGATGTGAGGGAGGAGAGAGAGAGTGATTCCGCTCTTCCGACATCCCATCCCGACATCCAACATCCCGAAATCCGACACCCCGAAATCTGACGTTTCGAAAATCCTATCGGGATTCCAAATTCATTTCAAACGACACTCAAAATCCTCAAAATCGAAATCCGATAAATAAGATTTAGAATCTGTCAAATTGAATATTAAAAGCATATCGGGATATTTTTCAAGGACTTTCCGAAAATAGAAATTTCTCGAGGACGGATTTTTCCGAAACTTTCGCTTTTTAGAAATTTCCAAAATCCGGTCGTTACATTCATCTACCTCTAAAAACAAGTCTCTTCCCCGAGACCAAAGGTTCAAAACCTTACAATTCATTCAACTAAGAAGTTCGCTTTTTCCCAAAACCGTTTCAAAACCTCCCAATCCCGAATCGGCCACCTAAGCCAAAACTCGAGAGTTGGATACATCCACCTCCAAGGGCTAACCCCTCATTTCCTTCCTAGCTTCCAGAAGCATTCAATCATCATTCTCAACTCAATATGAACATAAGTAAATCAACTCATCAACTCATAATATCATCAGCCACCTCTCTTATGGAAAATCTCAACATCAATCATGATAATCTCAACCAATCGACATCTCAACCGCATAACATGTTTACCCATAACATAAATCATACAATCCTCTCAGACACGCAAAAAGCAATAACAAAGTCTCAACATCATATCACGAGTCATAAAGTATATCTATATCATACTGAAGGCATCGTAAAAGTGCATCATCGAATTCTCGTAACTTATTACGCAAGCACACATGTCAAGAGATCAATGTGTTAGGTGTCATGGATTTAGTATGTCACTACAAGTCCAATCTCACGATCTCATATTAAAATCGCAATACCAGTAGAACCAGTCACAACAGGGGTTTTTTATTTAATGAACACATAACTCACATAATCATCTTATCAACCTATCCAAATTCTATTCCGCATTGCCATAACAGATTTATCATGTCAGCCATTAGCATTATAAAGGTATCCATAGCGAATTTCATCATAAGATGAACGAACCAAACTGATTGTCAACACATTAACACAACAAGGTCCTGCTATTCAAGATTCAGTAAAAGGGAAGATCTAACCATATACCAAGCATCAAAATGTTAACATGCTCACAAAACATCATTTCAACTCATTATAATGCCACATAATGATCATTTAACAATCATGCACCATTATCTCATATATACAAGTCATAGTCATACTCCAAGTCATAGTCATCATTCAACATATCTTATAATCATGCTTGCCAACCTTATAATACAACATTATGCTTATTACCACATAATAAAACATCATGCTTCCACAAAATAACACATCATTATCTCATAGTTCATATATCATATCACAACGCATCCTAACATGCTTCTAAAACAACATAACAGGACAGCATGGTATCTATATGTCATGATAGCACTTGTCACTTTCAACTAGATTTCAATATTGCATAGAAACATGTAATACCATTTCATATCAGGTTCATCATGGTTGTCATCTAACATCATGCCATTAAATATTGACAAGTCACATAATCAAGAAAATTTTCACATCATACCAATCAAAATAAAACGCAATACCAGCTCACTCGATTCCAATTCCCAAGCCAAGACCAACCTTCTCCTAGACTCACCAACACTAACTCTGTCAAAATCCCCTAAAGAAATCTGAATTCATTTCGATACTCCAATCTCGCCCCTCATTCCACCAAGCACTCCCACACACCATCCACCTCTAAGAACCCAACTCCTATCTCTAACTTCACACCCGAGCACCCTCTCATACTATATCCCCAATTCTCTTGAAGCCATTTCTTACACTTCCCACACTTCCCAATACACCACAAGCATCATGCCCCGATAGTCACAACTTCTCTACAAAAATTCCTCGATCACCGCCCAGCCGATCTATTCCTAACTGTACCCCCACCCGAGTCTCACCTAAAAGCTCATCGGAACCACCAAGAATTACCTCTTATAAATCCAAAAACTCACTCGGTTACTTAAGACAACATCCCTCTCTTGTGACTTAGATCATAATACCATCGATCATCCTAAGCGCCCAAATTTCTTTCACCACCTATCAACCACTTCACAAGTGAACCTCATCCACATGATCAAAGAAGAAGCAATAATGAACATTATTACACATAAGGTCTACGATATATCACTAGCATTCATAATAATAGCATCATGGGTTCATCATCAATTATTGCAACTATCTCAACAAGCATCAATTTACCATCATGCTCAATATTTATTACAAGACATCATGTATTAAAATAATTAAATCAAGTTATCAAGTTTCATCATAACTTTATCAAATAAACAAGAGTAAATTACACATAACCACCCTTAAATTAGTCTAGTTTTCACATAAACACCCATAAAATTATGAATTACAGAAAACCACCCATAAATTACATTTATTTTCAAAAGACCACCCATCCATTAAACCTCTATTTGTTTTGTTTTAAAAGACTAAAATACCCCTAATTCTAACTTATTTTTTTAAAGGAAAGACTGAGGTGGCAATTGGGCGGGTCACGTTGGATTCAGTTAGTCGGGTTTCGGGTCATTCGGGTTTCGGGTAATGTCTAATAATTTTGTTATTTGGTTGGGTCGGGTTCAGGTTTCGGTTGTATCGGGTTTCGATTGTCTCAGGTTTTAGTTATTTCGGGTTTGGATTGTCTCAAGTTTTCATTATTTCAATATTCATTTTAAATTTTTTACTAGAATGTATCTTAAAATTCGAGTTATTTCGGATTTTGGTTATAATGGGTGTGAGTCTTAATGGGTTTCTGTTGAATTGGGTTCAACTCATTCAGATTTGGGTGAGTTCCGGTTATCGATTATACGAATTTGGTTTCGGGTTGGGTTTTGCCAGCTCTAGGGTTATTGTATGTATTTTATGATTTATTTTGACATTTTACCTTGAAAAAAGCAATGAACTTAAGCATTGTAGAACATATATAAATGCTCGAACCAATATATATGCATCAGATTTGCAATGTGAAGAGTAGATATTTGCAATTGCATGTAGTTTATTATTTACTCATGTTTTTTAGAATGATAAAATATCCATTTTTATACACATTTTTAACAATTCCATATTTATTAACAATAACTATCAAATTATATATTATTAAAAAATATAAAAATAGAATATTCTATTTAGTTTTTACCGTCTTAGAAAAACGTACGTGAATAGTAAACGACATGTTTTGCCGAACTAATAGAGTACTTAAAAAAGCCCAAATTATTACTTTTAAAAAACTAAGATATGTGGGCATTTTTGTCTTTACAAATGAAAAAAAATGGACATTTAACAAATGGGAGGTCTTTTGAAAACAAATAAAATTTATGGGTGGTTTTCTGTAATTTATAATTTTATGGGTGGTTATGTGAAAACTAATCTAATTTACGGGTGGTTATGTGTAATTTACCTAATAAACAATTCAAGTTTCTCAGCAATTGAGTTCATACTTATAGGCAAGGAATTTAGATCATGCTTGACAACTCATAATAGCAACACATCAAGACATCATGACACGTTAGAATTGTAAGGCATCGAATCACATCATCACGAACAATTGACAATCAAGCAATACTTATTACCAAGTTAGCACATCAACACGTTAACTTCATCGCCAAGTCAGTACAATATCGCCATCAACATATTCAGAAAGGGTTAGAAATTCAAACGGAGGACACTTTTGCTCACATGTCATTCGTACTCAGTAACCACCCACGAAATGTGCTTGTCCCACCGACACCGTTGATCATGAGGCCCATGGGTTATGGGCACACCCTTTCGCCGTGCTACACTATCGCTATCCAACTTCCCATTTTCTCTTCCATGCGGTCGCTCATCCAATGTAGCGTGTAGGAGTCCAAGTTAGCGGTGATAGGGGAGGGACAAGAGCGGACAAACCCAATGTTTCTTTCAGAAACAAACACGGACCAACACTAAAGACGACAACTAGAGACAAAACTCCAACCCGAGAATAGCAACGTTGCCCTTATGGAAGTCTGTTAGGTTATAATCGCGACAAGCAAACACGGATCATGTAGCATATCAATCATATTAATCCACACTAACATGTACCTATCTCAAGGGGGACAACATTTGTATTCGTTTCTAAAGATACAATCGAGTCCTACACTGATGCATGCGAGACAAGATAGTAGTCTATTATTCAATGAAACAAATATGCCTAGTAACTTTAAGCAAGATATGCGGGATTTAATAGGCATTACAACTATCACATATATGAACAATGAACGAGCATGGTGTATACATCAACAAGCGAGGTCAAATATAGTATGGCGAGGTATATCATATCAATCGGACTAAGCATCATACGAGAACATATAAGAGCAACATAGTAACTATCTCATCTGATACAATGATCATATAATAGGTCAAGCATGACACATAATGATACGATGAGATACATTTAGAAAGCATAGGTCCTACATGATGCTAGCGATACATGATAAGACATGGGCATAGTCAAGCGTGATTTAAATGAGTTCAACATAATGTCCACAAAACATGAGGCATCACCAAAAGTAACCAAGAGAACTGATAACTCCACTCCCTTGATGAAAATCGAAAATGGTTTCAAAGGCTTTGACACACAACTTGTGTCAAAGGTCCTGAATTACAACTATGTTGATGAAACACAAAACCTGTATTATGTGCATATTATGTCCGAATATTATTATATGTTATTATATTTTATTTCCATATATTATTGTATGTTTTATACACTAACATATGCAGCAAGTTTTCAAATACTATCTCCTTCCTTAAGCTTGAATTCGAGAAGATTTAAATTGGAGATCATGGCTTCCGAGTTTCCACAAATAGAAGATCATGGAGATTTCTTCTCAAGCCATAATCTATTCTAGCCGTTGAAGAAGATCCTTAGGCGCCGATTTGATCTGTATAAGACGGAGATGAAGAAAAGAGGACAGACACATTCGTTGAACACAAGCTTTCATTCGCTCTCAAGCCTTCAAGTCAATCTATCTTCTTCGTGTGATCTCTTCTAGTTCTTAAGAGTCATATATTTTGTTTCAAAGCATTTGAGAGTTACACAGTGAGCTTATAGGATATATTTTGAGTGAGTGTTATACTCGAGAGTTTGTAACTCAGGAAGTGGACACTAGGCGATTGATTCACTAAGTGTAAGAGGATTGCACTAGATAGCTGAGAGAGGTGGGGCTCTTCTAGATTGGTCTAGGACTCCAAGGGAACGTGAGTTGACTAGATTGCAATTGTATAGGAGAGAGGCTTCTCGGTGAGCTATTATGATCCTAAGTCTTGTAAATCAATAAAAGCCGGTTGAATCCTAGGTTTGTGGAAGAACCCTAGGCGGGGACGTAGGCCAAGTTCGTGCCGAACGTCGTCAACAATTCATTGTGTCCTTTACTTATTGCTTTACCATATTTCCGCACTTGTTTCGAATTGTATAACTCTGTTGTGATTCAGGTTTTCCAAAAGGAAGAATTATGTCTAATCTCAAAGGGTTTTGCAAGCGTTTCAAAAGTCTTGAGATTATCTGCGAATAGCCGGTATACTCTATTCAACCCCCCTTCTAGAGTATCTTTATATTACTTTGTTATACATTATCGAACCTTCCATTGGTATCAGAGCCTTACTCACTACTTTTGATCTAACAATCTTGTGAGTTTTTTATCATGTCTGGTGAAGTAAGCGGAAGATTTGCACAAGGGAGGTCTACCAGTAGACCACCACTCTTTGTAGGAAACAACTTCGTCCACTGTAGGTCCTTGATGAAAATGTTCATTATAGATCAAGATCTGGAACTTTGGAACATTGTAGAGAATGGTCCGAAGGTTCCAGAGAAAGACGGACCAAATGGAACCAAAGTCGCGAAGACCGAGGCTGAATACATCCAAGCGGATCTTGAACTCGTCTCCAAAAACTACAAGGCCATTAACTTACTATATTGTGGTCTTAGCACTGATGAGTTTAACCGTATTTCATCTTGTAGATCAGTTAAAAAGATTTGGGACAAGCTGGTTGTCACCTATGAAGGAACTAGCCAAGTGAAGAACACCAAGATCAGTATCTTCCTTCGAAAATATGAATTTTTCAAAATGAAGCCTGATGAGTCTATCAAGTCCATGTTCACATGGTTCACTAAAATCACCAACAACCTTGACTCTCTTGGTAAGACCTTTAAGAACGTTGAGAAAGTGAGAAAGATATTGAGGTGCCTCCCAAAAGACAAATAGGGCCCTAAAGTGACAGCTATAGACGAAGTTCAAGATCTCACCACTCTACCCCTTGATGACTTGCTTGGGAAGCTGATCACACATGAGATGATTCTCAATGAAGACGATGGAGAACTCCCAGCAAGCACTAAGAACTTGGCGCTCAAGTATAAGAAGGATGAGCCCAAAGATGTGTCTGATTCTGAAGATGAGGATGACGATGAGGATGATCCTTTTGCTCTTATCACAAGAGGCATTTCTCGAATCCTCAAAATGAAGAAGCAATTCAACAACAAGGATGGATCAGAGTCTTCTAAATTTCGAGGTAAGTCTCAATTGAACAAATATGACAAGAAGACTAAACCTTTGTCTTGTTTTGAATGTGGTGAAACAGACCATCTTGTGAAAGACTGCTCTCAAAAGACGAAGAGCCAGTCCAAGAAAGGTGATAGATGGAAAAAGAAAGCCATGGTGGCAACTTGGAACGATTCTGACACAGACTCCGATGATGAGAAGGCCAATGTCTGTCTTATGGCCTCAGGAGATGAATCCCACGATGAGAAGCTTGAGGTAATTGTAAGAGAGCTTATGGCAAGTCCAAAAGATGTATTATCGGAATTCCTTTCTAATATGATTGCCAATGAAGAGAAACTTATTGCCCAAACTAACACCCTTATTAAGAAAACTGTGGACCAGGAAAGAACTATTGAGGATCTGTCTATGAGGGTCAAAAGTCTTGAAACTTCTTATTCAGGTCTTGACATTAAAGTGAAGACTCTTGACTCGGAGAAATCTGAACTCAAGCAAGATCTCTCCTCTCTAAGAAATGAACATAATGACTTAGAGAACGAGAAGATCTCCCTAAATAAAAAGATTCAAGACCAACAGACATCCCTCATAAGTTTTACCAAATCCAAAGGCACTCTTGATAGGATGTTGGGTGAGCAACAAAGCTCTCTAAACAAAAGTGGTATTGGTTACAATCCAAGGTTTTTAAAGAAGCGGAACATTACCACATTTGTAAAGGCAAAAGGAAGCAGAACCTCTTCTATATGTCACCACTGTGCGAGAAAGGGACATGTAAAAGAGACCTGCCCCTATAGAAGAAAGGATCCACATATCATTCGTAATACATTTCCTGTTCACTTGAGAAAAGAACTGATAACGCAAGTTTGGGTCCCCAAAGGCACTATTTTACCAAATATGGTTTATCCCAATAATGGATCTAAATTTGCTTATTGGTCTAGCCACAAAGGTTGATGTTTGTCTTGCAAGAGATCACCATGGTGAAAGAGCAAAAATGGATTATTGATAGCGGATGCTCGAGACATATGAGTGGGAAGAGTTCTCTCTTTCATGATCTAAAGAAGCAATCCACTGGAACAATCACTCTTGGTGACAAAGGAAAGTGTGACATCGTTGGTATTGGTAGTATTGGGAGTGATCCTAACCATAGTATTAAAAATGTTTATCTTGTTAATGGTTTGAAGTATAATCTGCTTAGTGTTTCCCTACTATGTGATAGTGGTAATAATGTTGGATTTAACAAGAAAAGATGTCTAGTGCGCAGAGAAAATACAGGTGAAGTAGTTCTAACTGCCTATCGTTATAACAACATCTATGCTGTGAATGCTGAGCAAGTGGCACAAGGAAGCTTAACCTGTCTAAAGGCTTTGACGGACGATCCAAAGCTCTAGCACAGGAGACTCGGTCATGTGAGCCCACATACACTACAGTAGCTTGTGTCTAAAGGGCTTGTAAGAGGACTACTTGAGATGGACTTTAAAGGTATTGAGATGTGAAAAGCATGCACACGAGGTAAACAAACACGTAGCTCTTTCAAACCCAAAAGGTTGTAAGTTCTTCTAGACCCCTTGAACTTTTACATATGGATTTATGTGGTCCTATGCGAGTCAAATCTCCCAATGGTAAAAAGTACATGCTTGTTGTTATTGATTATTTTTCGAGATATACTTGGGTTGCATTTTTAAAAGAAAAATCAGAGGCCTTATTTGAGTTTTCAAAACTTTGTAAGGAGTTGCAAACTTTAAGAAACGAGCCCATAGTGTCAATTCGAAGTGATCATGGTAGGGAGTTTGATCAACTTCAGTTTGATTTATTTTGTGCTAAATATGGCATCTCCCATAATTTTTCTGCTCCTAGGACACCTCAACAAAATGGAGTTGTGGAACGAAAGAACCGCACCCTAGAGGACATGGCTAGGACTATGCTTTTAGAAAATGCATTACATAAAACCTATTGGACTGAAGCTGTTAACACAGCTAACTATATTTTGAATCGTTGTCTTATTCGTTCCATCTTAAAGAAAACTCCTTATGAACTTTTCAAAGGCAGCAAACCACTTATATCATATTTTAAACCCTTTGGCTGTACTTGTTTTGTTCATAACAATGGAAAAGATAACCTTGGGAAATTTGATGCGCGTAGTGATGAAGGTATATTTCTTGGCTATTCCACAAGTAGCAAAGCATATAGAATCTTCAACAAAAGGACCAAGTTAGTTGAGGAAAGTATACATGTTATATTTGATGAATGCAATGACGGTTCTTTGAGTGAAAGTGTTGCAGATTTAGATCTTAACATATATACAAAGAACGAGGATGGTGATGATGCTGCTACCAAGAACATAGAGAACAGGAACACGCAGGATCAGATTCTCAACACTGAAGAATTGGCCCAAGGTGTTGAAGCTTCGTCCAAAGCCCTTGGTGACCAATCCAAAAGTGTTGAAACGTCAGAAACTGCTGTAACTGGACCTAACAGATCCATGGAGTCAGATGTACCACAAATTAATCCTGCTGGTGTGACTAATCAAGGAGCTGACACTAGCAAAAGAAAATTCAAATATTCTTCATCACACTCATTAAAGGATATCATCTCTGACCCTACATCTAGTGTTCAAACTCGTTCTAAACTTAAAGATCTTTGTGCTTTTCACGCGTTTGTCTCTCTTATAGAACCAAAGAAGGTAGATGAGGCCCTTCAAGAGCCAGACTGGATCATTGCCATGCAAAGTGAGCTTAACGAATTTGAAATGAACAAAGTCTGGACCTTGAAGCCTAAGCCAAAGCATCAATCAGTCATTGGCACACGTTGGGTATTTCGAAACAAGCTAGATGAGAATGGTAAGATCGCGAGGAACAAAGCTAGGCTTGTTGCTCAAGGCTACAATCAAGAGGAAGGTATTGACTACGAGGAGACTTTTGCTCCCGTAGCCAGGCTTGAAGCCATTCGCATTTTACTAGCATTTGCATCTTTTATGGGCATTAAATTATATCAAATGGATGTCAAGTGTGCTTTTTTTAATGGTTTCTTAGAGGAAGATGTCTATGTGGCTCAAACCCCAAGCTTTGAAAGTTCGGAATTTCCTAATCATGTTAACAAACTAGACAAAGCGCTATATGGTTTGAAACAAGCCCCAAGAGCTTGGTATGAGCGCTTGTAAAAATATCTTTTAGAAAATGATTTTAAAAGAGGGTTGATCGACAAGACTCTTTTTATCAAGACCAAAGGAAAGGACATTTTGGTTATTCAAATATATGTTGATGATATATTGTTTGGAGCTACTAACACATCTTTGTGCAAGGAATTTTCTGACATTATGTGCAGTGAATTTGAGATGAGCTTGATGGGAGAACTCAACTTCTTTTTGGGATTACAAGTTCATCAATCTAAGAAAGGGATCTTCATCACCAAAGCAAGTACACTAAGGATCTCTTGAAGAAGTTCAAGATGGATCAATCCAAAGCAGCCAAGACACCCATGAGCTCAACTTTGTCTCTAGATCAAGACAATACCGGAAAGAGTGTCAATCAAAAGGAGTATCGAGGGATGATTGGATCTTTATTATATCTTAAGGCTAGTAGACCTGACATCATGTTTAGTGTTTGCATGTGTGCTAGGTTTCAAGCTGACCCTAAAGAATCTCACCTCGTGGCTGTGAAGAGGGTCTTTCGATATCTCAATGGCGCTAAGGAGCTTGGCTTATGGTACCCAAAGCAAAGAGAGTTTACATAATCGGGTATTCTGATGCTGATTTTGCAGGCTATAAGGTGGATAGGAAGAGCACGTTGGGATGTTGCCAATTCTTAGGAGCATCCTTGATCAGTTGGCACTCAAAGAAACAAAACTCAGTTGCTCTATCCACTGCCGAAACCGAATACATAGCAGCTGGAGCATGTTGCTCCCAAATCCTTTGGATAGCTCAACAAATGAGAGATCTTGGCATCAATCTCAAAGGCATTCCAATTAAGTGTGACAATACAAGTGCCATATCTATCACAAAGAATCTTGTTCAACATTCAAGGACCAAACATATTGATGTAAGAAATCATTTCATTAGAGACCATGTTGAAAAATGTGATGTGTTTATATCCTTTATTTCAACTGATTATCAATGGGCTGACATTTTTACTAAGCCTTTGGCAGAGGACAGGTTCACCTTCATTAGACGTGAGATTGGAATGCTTAACAGGGATGCACTTTCGTAGGGGGTGTTTTCCCTTTACGAAAGATAAATTCTACTAAGTGTCAAGACCTTTGAGATTTATGTAAAAGTTTGTGAGCTGAATGGTAGAGCACCTATAACGGATCATATATTTGGTTAATATCTTATAAGATATTTGATCAAATATATTTTTTATGATTTTTAACCTTCTTTATGCGGTACACATTTTATTTTCCGAAAATTCTTATACCCGAGTATATTTATGGAAAATATATTTTCGAAAATACTCCTTCTTGAAATTGAAGTGTAATAAGATGGTTTGAATTTTGAATTGTTTTTGGAAATCAAATCTTTTCAAAATGGCAGTGAGATGATTACTATCCTTGGAACCCTAAACCCGTCCCATCAAATTACCCCTCTCACCCCTTTTATACCACACACTTTACCCTAACTATTCCTCACCTCTCCAGAACTACCTAAACCCTCTCTTAAACTCCTTCTTCAACCTTTTTCTAGAAGCTTAGCCGAATCTCATCCATGGCACCCAAATCCAAGAAGACCTCAACACCCAAACGCCTTGGCGCTACCCCCAAGGGACGCCAGGCCATTGTTATTTCCCCTCAACCCGAACCCACTCCTCAAGCTATTGTCCCAGCCACTGTCCCGAGCACCGTCCCTGAAAGCACTATTGCTGAAATCAAGCGGTCCCTAAATCGCCCGACGAAGAAATCTCTCAGTGTCAAGCAAAAAGGGAAAAGGAAAATCATTGCTGAGGAAGAGGAGGAAGAGGAGGATCTTGATGAGATTCTAGAGCGAGGTGTTGCAAAGGAGGCCGAGGAAGAGGCCCAGAGAAAGAAAAAGGTCGAGGAAGAGGCTAAGCAAGAAAGGAAAAAGAGCCAAGGAAGAAGCTGAGAAAGCTAGAAAAGAGGCTGAGGAAGAGGCTCGAAGAGCTGCAGAGAAGGAGGTTCCCCTTGAAGAGGAACCAGAGGAAAAGGAAGAGGAGGACAACGAGACTGCAGACGACGACGAGGAGGCTTAGGGAGACGATGCTGAAGGGTCTGCTGAGGACTCGGGGTCTGAGGAAGAAGAGGAAGAGGAGCCAGAACGTGTTCCCTCTCCTACTCCTCCTCCTCATCCTTCCCCATCTCCGAAGAAGCGCAAAGCCACTGCAGCAAAGCCTCCATCTCCCAAGCGCACAAGGAAAGGCACTCTCAAAAGCCTTGCCGCGCCTGTCAAGCGGACTGCTCCCACAAAAGCTCGCAGGAAGAACGTCGATCCGGCTGCACTTATCCAGGTAAACCAATCCTTACCCTCCTCCTGGTTTGAGAATGTTGAGTTGGCTGGAAAGTGGGTAGATGAGTTTAGAACTCGTAAGATATGTTGTTCTGATTTCATTGATCTTGAGTTGTTAGAAGCTTTGAACCTACCCTGCATCTCTCTCCTCAAACAAACCTCTGCCTGGACCCTTCTAAACCTTGAATCTGTTTAGTATCCCCAACCCACCCGTCTATTTTACATAAACCTAAAAGCCAAACACAATGCTTATGGTTGGTCTTTGGAATCAGTCGTCAAGGGAGTTAGAATCACCTTCAACTCCATTGACTTCGCTGATCTCCTTGGCCTTCCTAGACCTTGTCCACCCTCTCCTAAAACACCCACAAAAGAACAGTGCGTTGCTCATGCCCGATCCAAAAATACTTGTTCCCCGAAGCATCCAACAACACCACAAAACAGCTTACCCACTCGTCCCTTACTCTTGAGGCAAAAATCATTTTCAACATCATTGTGAGATGCCTTTTACCCCGAATCAACTCTGGCTCCCTCCTAAATGACAATGCTATGGTCCTTCTATACCGAATTTTGAATGGCCATGATCTTGATCTGGCCAATACCATCCTAGGATCCATGGCTCACACCCGCAAAGCCAGAAAAGGAACTCCCCTCCCCTTCGCAAACCTTTTGACCCATGTCTTCAAAGCTTCTGAAATCGATTTTAAAAATGAAGAACAGCAGTATCATATGGGTAAATTCGACTCCAAGAGCTTTGAGAAGATTGGCATCACTCAGTCCCCCCAAGGGACTTCGAGTCTTGCCTCTCCCTCAAAAACTCTTCCCACTGCCTCTGCCATTGATGAGCGCATGGAAAACCTGGAGTTGGGCTTGGAGGAAGTTCCCCTGGACATCAAGGAGCTGCATAGAGAGTTTTCGCTGGAGATGAGTTGGGTGGCTAAGCTGTTGCATGAGCTGAGGTTGTTGTTCACGGATGGTGCTCCTGATGATAAATCCTAAATCCTTACCCTACCCTACCCTAACCCTTAATCTGAACACTGCTGCTTTTGGTTACTGTTTTAAAACTTTTGGTTACCGTTTTACCCTCCTCCCTTTGTTGAAAGACAAAAAGGTGAAGATGATCTGATGATGGTTTAGACTTTAAAACTGCTGTGAACCAAGGGTCTTGGAAGACCTTGTTTTATTTTACTTTGTTGGATATTTCTCGTTGACTTTTAAAATTATGATCCAACATTTATCTAACCCATGCAGGTACTTAGTCCGATTTTGCTTATGATATATCTGCTTGACTAAGTTGCAGGGATGCACAGGTTTTGTCTTTCATCAAGGGGGAGATTGATAGCTCTACTCCCTTGATGAAAATCGGAAATGGTTTCAAAGGCTTTGACAAACAGCTTGTGTCAAAGGTCTTGAAGCTACAGCTGTGTTGATGAAACACAAAACCTGTGTTATGTGCATATTATGTTCGAATATTATTATATGTTATTATATTTTATTACCAGATATTATTGTATGTTTTATACACTAACATATGCAGCAAGTTTTCAAATACTATCTCCTTCCTTAAGCTTGAATTCGAGAAGATTCAAATTGGAGATCATGGCTTCCGAGTATCCACAAATAGAAAATCATGGAGATTTCTTCTCAAGCCATAATCGGTTCTAGCTGTTGAAGAAGATCCTTAGGCGCCGATTTGATCTGTATAAGAAGGAGATGAAGAAAAGATGGCAGAAACCTTTGTTGAACACAAGCTTTCATTCGTTCTCAAGCCTTTACACTACTAAAAACGCAGGAAATAGCTACGAAAAATAGCCACGGCGTTGGCCACGAATGACCGTGGCTAACCGGTTTAGCCATGGAAATAGCCACGGGTGGGCCGTCCGTAGCCATATGCCTCGTGACTAATAGCGACAGCTGTTTAGCAATGGATTTAGCAACGAATTGTCAGGTCATGGCTAAGCCCGTGGCTGGTGATGGACATTTGAATCTCGTGGCTGAGGCAACAAAATCAGCTTCGGAATTAGGCCATTGCTGAATTTGTGGCTACGGTCGTGGTTGATTTCGTTGCTGCAAATAAGGCATGGGTGTAGCTAAAATCGTGGCTAAGTTCGTGTCATTGCTATTTTTGAGGCTAAAGTCGTAGCTAATGCCGATTTTCATTTGTTTCATGATTTTGTAGCAAATTTCGTATCCTCGTATTTTGGAAACATTGTATATATACATATGATATGGAAAATATATAAATACATAAAATGAATTTCATACATTATAAGTAGGTCAAAAAAATATTAATGGAAACACAAACCAAACTCATTGAGTACAGACCAACCTTGCAAAAAAAAATTGCAATAATCTAATTTAAGAGAGCTGATTTTATCTAAATGTGAAATCCTCCAAAATGCATATCAAATTCAACAAACCAAATCAACACACCAAAAAATCAGAAAAGCCCCAAACTTATAATACACAAATAGACCAAAATCTCCGGTGGTTGCTCTGACGCGGAAACAAGGCTAATTTGGGGCAGCAACAGTAGTTTTGGTCCCTTTGGATCTTTAGCGCCGGCAAGGGTGAAGGACGACGGACCTCAGGCACGAAGGTACATCGGCGGCGCGGTGCTGCTCTGTTCGAAACCCCAATAACCCTACATCGGGCCGTCTGTTCGTCCCACCATTGGCGGTGCTGCTGTGTTCGAAACCCCAATAGTTTATTCAGCCAAATAAAAAAATAGACAAAAACCAAAGAACACATATTGGGTGCTGGTCTGTTCATCCCAACAGCCCATTGTGGCTTTCTCTCTCAGGCAAAAGAAAGGGAGAAAAAACAACTTACAAATGTCAAATTTGGAACCCCAACTCGACGGTACATCGGCGGTTGCTCCGATTGGGAGGAGGAAATGGTGAAGTTCTCCATCTGCTAAATTCGGAACCCCAACTCGGATTTCCTGGCAATCTCGTTTCCAGGTCGTTGTGAGATTTGAAACCCCAACAACCATACATTGGGCCGTCAGTGTCACCCCCCATCCCGGCGTCGATCAGTGTTCCCGCTGCACTTCGATGATAGGCGACAGAAGACACGAGAGGGCGAGGTAGAGGACAACCATGGGAGAAGCGGAGTAAAAGGGCGGGGAAGTGGGATACATAGGGTGGAGTTTCATACTTGAAGAGGGAGAAATTTAGCCATGGGAGGTCGGAGGTCGAGGGTAGAGAGAAGAGAAGTTTTCAGATCTGAGAAATGAAGGAGAGGCGGTGGAAACGGAACAAGAGGGATTAGGGTTAGAAAGTGTAAAAGTTCCCTTTTATACCCACCTTGGGCCACCCATCTAAAATTCTAAATTTTCAAAGTGCGGGAAGTTTCCCCCCAAATTTATGTTATACCGCCTAAAAAATTTTACTAAGCGCCAATTCCACAAAAATTTCGATAGAAAATTTTTCAACATATATTCACTTTTTCTATATATATGATTTTTCTATTTTGAAACAAACTAGCTAGTACAATATAAAATATTAATATTATAAAATACTAATAAAAGTTCAAATATCCATTAAAATAAGAACAAAGTCAAATACTCTTCAAAATTTTATTGGAAATTGTAAGAATAAAATTACTTGTATATTATTCTCGTAAAAATTAATTAATTAATTAACATAAAAATTTTATATGAATTTTCCTCAAAACTTACTCTTATACTATTCTCATTAAAATTTATTAGTTAGTATATGGTTTTATTAAACATTTATTCGTTAATTATGTGAGTTTTATCAAAATATACTCTTATAGTATTCTAATAAGAATTTATTAGATAATATAAGGTCTTATTAAACATTTATTAGTTACTTATAAGAGTTTTCCTCAAAATATATCCTTATAGTATTCCAATAAGAATTTATTACTTAATATAATGTTATATTAAACATTTATTAGACACTTATATGAGTTTTCCTCAAAAACATACCCTAGCTTATAGTATTCTAATAAGAATTTATTAGATAATATAATGTTTTATTAAACATTTATTAGATACTTATATGAGTTTTCCTCAAAACATACCCTTATAGTATTCTAATAAGAATTTATTAGATAATATAAGGTCTTATTAAACATTTATTAGTTACTTATATGAGTTTTCCTCAAAACATATATCCTTATAATATTCTAATAAGAATTTATTACTTAATATAATGTTTTATTAAACATTTATTAGACAGTTATATGAGTTTTCCTCAAAAACATACCCTTATAGTATTATAATAAGAATTTATTACTTAATATAAGGTTTTATTAGCTACTTATATGAGTTTTACTCAAAACAAACTCTTATAGTATTATAATAAGAATTTATTACTTAATATAAAGTTTTATTAGCTACTTATACGAGTTTTACTCAAAACATACTCTTAGAGTATTCTAATAAGAATTTATTAGTTAATATAACGTTTTATTAGTTACTTATATGAGTTTTCTTCAAAACATAACCTTATAGTATTATAATAAGAATTTGTTACTTAATATAGGATTTTATTAGCTACTTATATGAGTTTTACTCAAAACATATTCTTATAGTATTATAATAAGAATTTATTACTTCATATAAGGTTTTATTAGCTACTTATATGAGTTTTACTCAAAACATACTCTTATAGTATTCTAATAAGAATTTATTAGATAATATAAGGTCTTATTAAAGATTTATTAGTTACTTATAAGAGTTTTCCTCAAAATATATCCTTATAGTATTCCAATAAGAATTTATTTCTTAATATAATGTTATATCAAACATTTATTAGACACTTATATGATCGAGTTTTCCTCAAAAACATACCCTAGCTTATAGTATTTTAATAAAAATTTATTAGATAATATAATGTTTTATTAAACATTTATTAGATACTTATATGAGTTTTCCTCAAAACATACCCTTATAGTATTCTAATAAGAATTTATTAGATAATATAAGGTCTTATTAAACATTTATTAGTTACTTATATGAGTTTTCCTCAAAACATATATCCTTATAATATTCTAATAAGAATTTATTACTTAACATAATGTTTTATTAAACATTTATTAGACACTTATATGAGTTTTCCTCAAAAACATACCCTTATAGTATTACAATAAGAATTTATTAGTTAATATAAGGTTTTATTAGTTACTTATATGAGTTTTCTTCAAAACTTAACCTTATAGTATTATAATAAGAATTTTTTACTTAATATAGGGTTTTATTAGCTACTTATACGAGTTTTACTCAAAACATACTGTTATAGTATCATAATAAGAATTTATTACTTAATATAAGGTTTTCTTAGCGTCTTATATGGGTTTTACTCAAAACATACTTTTAGAGTATTCCAATAAGAATTTATTAGTCAATATAAGGTTTTATTAGTTACTTATATGAGTTTTACTCAAAACACACTTAAAACACACTCTTAGAGTATTATAATAAGAATTTATTACTTAGTATAAGATTTTATTAGTTACTTATATGAGTTTTACTCAAAACATACTCTTAGAGTATTCTAATAAGAATTTATTACTCAATATAAGGTTTTATTAGTTACTTATATGAGTTTTCGTCAAAACTCATAGATCTATGCATGGGTCCTCATAACACACCCTTATAATATTCTAATAAGAATTTATTGGTTAATATAAGATCTTATTAAACTTTTATTAGTTACTTATATGAGTTTTCCTCAAAACATACCTTTATAGTATTTTAATAAGAATTTATTACTTACTATAATGTTTTATTAAACATTTATTAGACACTTACATGAGTTTTTCTCAAAACACCCTCATAATATTCTAATAAGAATTTATTAGTCAATATAAGGTTTTATTAAACATTTATTAGTAACTTATATCAATTTTCCTCAAAACATACTCTTATAGTGTTCTAATAAGAATTTATTACTTAATATAAGGTTTTATTAAACATTTATTAGTCACTTATATGAATTTTTCTCAAAACATATCCTTATAATATTCTCATAAGAATTTTTTAATATATTTTTTTTCAACACTTGTCAATTTATATAAAAAAAATTTCATTGGCATATTTGGGCCCGTCAATGGGCCAATCGGGGAAAATAGTCATATTTGGGCTTATTTAGCCACGGATTTAGCGACGGATTCAATTTTCGCTAAATCACCACTTCATCAAATGGACTGAGATAAGATAATTGGGCTTTCACTCACTAGTAGAAAAAACACCTTTTAGCCCGGGCGTTTTTGGGAATATAGCCCGGATATAGGCACAATGAGGTCCGGGCAATTGGTCTTCGTGATATTAGGTATATAGCCCGGACCAAAAAAAAACACGCCCGGGCTATTTGGTTCAACCAAGACCCATGGAAATAGATTATACAGCCCGGAGATTTTGGGATCCGGGCTATTTGACCCATCATTAAACCCATGGAAACAGGTCATATAACCCGTAATTTATTAGGTCCGGGCTATTTGGTCCATCATTATTCACAAAAAAAAAAATACTAATAACCCAGCCACTTTTGATCCGGGCTATTTGGTGTGTTTTTTTTAAATGATCATTTTATTTTCTTCATAATCCACCTGTTTTTACAAACCATGCACAAGCATAAATTCCACACATGATCAACCCAAAAACTTTGAAAACCACAAGCATAAACCAAATGCAATGATTTCGAGATAAAGTTACACCAGTTTCCTTGAACACTAAAAATTATGATAAAGTATTTCACTACAATAGTAATATAAAGATCCCCACATTTCAAAAAATACAGTTACACATTCAAGGTCGTGACTGACTTGCTTCCATACATTTTATCTTTTAACAAATAAAGTTTCGAAAGGCCAGGAATTCAGATATGTATAAAAGACCTTTAGATAGATGGCCGAATTCATAAGAGCGTCCAAACGATCCTTGCTATCCACATCTTCAATGATCGGTTTACGCATGCTTTCAAGCTGGAAGAAAGAACCAACAAAGGTATTAATAATGAATTCATAAGAGTTGTGTTTATTTTTAAAATCTGTAAAAATAGCAAGTTGTAGACTTATAAATTCAGATTTAAAATCAGTATTAGGTCCGGTTCTTATGCCCCAAAACTAAATGATGTGGTGTATTTAGGATTATAAACGGATGAAGTTAAAATAAAAATCACAAATTAGTTGTGTACTTTGGATTATAAACTTATCAAGTTAAAATAAAAAATCAGAAACTAGACGCCCTCTCAAATCATGTTAATTAGAAACAGAAACTTGAGGCTTAAGGCTAAAAAATAGGCATGCTCACAACAAAGAGACTATAAATATGCAATTGTACTGATCCACAGTCTAAGGCAAAATAATCTAAAGTGAGGGTTGGCAACATGCTGAAAAGTGTGATGCTGGGTGCAGTGGTGTGTATGACAGCTAGTGCACTATGAAAATTGAAAATCACAAAGGAAAGAATAATGCAAAAAAAAAAAAAAAAATAGGACTATGGATGTGCGAGTGTGATGTTTAACCTGTCCACTAGCTAAGTCAACAGCGAGATCAGCAATAAAGTTGCCCTCTGTCTCACCACTGCGGTGACTAACCATAACACCCCATCCAGCGACATTAGAATCCAAAGCTGCTTGAATTGATTTAGTAATTGTTCTAATTTGGTTTACCTGCAATCCAATGGCTAAGTGCAATGAGTAAGTAGTACTCGAAATAAAAATAATCTAAACATTTCCGGAGGGATATTATATTAGCATGGCTTTAGTGTCTTCATAACCTATATATTCATTGGAGCACCAAAATGAACTAGTGTCTTCATAACCTATAAAAAGGTAATTGCACCAATTGATTTAATTTTTTCTTTTCTTCTTCTCACTAAATAAAATAACATGAACAATCTGTCCAGGCAAAAGGAGACATCATCAAACAAAGCATGCAAGTATATTTCATGGCTACTATTAAGAGAACTACTCTCACCGTTTGGACACTGTCGTCATTCTTCCCTATTCTAGTTACGAGTTTTCCATCACTCCAAGTACCTGCACCACCCTGCCACACACATAAGTCCTTTTCAAACCGCTCAAAATTATTAAAATATCAATCCGCTCCACAAGATGTGAACTGGCATTAGTAAATGATATATGTGAAAAAAAATTGAACATATTTTATCAAATAAAAAAAGACTAACTATAATATGTCAAAGTTGTCCCAGTAGATGCAAATTAATACAAAAAAATCTTACAGCTAATGCAAAAAAGGCTAACTATAATATGTCAAGGGCTTGTCACATGTCTCACAAAGAGCGGGAACTTGTCCCATAGAAGTCCACAACCCTTCTACCTAAACCGGAGAATTGTTCAATCAACACGATCTCAGAAGGTCCGGATCAAGTCCACCATTCACATTGTACTGAATCGGTAATAATCCTAGCTAGCTAATATATGCTCAACTTGATCGAGAATATATGTAATTGTTATGTATTGTATACAATCGTTTATCTTTAATACAAATGATTTTTTTTTTTAAATCAAACTTTGTAAATGCCCTAATTTCATCAAAATCAGATACCAACAGTGATCTGCAATGAATTTCAAATTGATCTGCAATAAAATAAATCATTAAAGATGAACTGAAATTCAGATTGATTGCTGTCTGT
Source organism: Persicaria maculosa (assembly GCA_963922045.1). Taxonomy (NCBI): domain Eukaryota; kingdom Viridiplantae; phylum Streptophyta; class Magnoliopsida; order Caryophyllales; family Polygonaceae; genus Persicaria; species Persicaria maculosa. Next base: position 20,874,210 of record OY998251.1, on the reverse strand, counting down.
AGGAAATTACCTGCCTCTCCCAATTGCTGCTTGCTAGGGTTCGAGAAAGCATCAAGGCGTGCCAACCGTCAATAATGGAGCATTATAACACAAACATCTGTACCAAGTTCTGCAAGGACAAGAGTTGCTCAACACTTAAGCAACTGATTTCCCCAATTCAACAGCAAAACACTTCAAGTTTCGACATGATAGCAACGAATACCCCTTCCTGTTTCGGAAACCTTAAGTTACGCAAAGGATGTCGATATTAGAGTTCAAACTAACCGGAAACCTGAGAACTTCAGCAATTTGCTCGAGGAGAGGATAAAAAATCCCCAGAAAATCCTTCCCGGGGTCCCTGTCAACCTCGACTCCCCGCCTAGACAGCCTCCAAACCCCCTGGAATTTGTCGTTAACACCAATCTTCTGCTTATTGATTTCTTTGAGCTTCTTCTTCTCCGAAGGGAACCAAAATTTCCCCGTCCTCTACGACCTCCTCGCGCATCGGATAGAGCCACAATTGAGAAACAAAAGAGATCTAGAGAGAGAATCTGAACAACCTCTGATTCAATTTCAACCCTGCCTCTCCTAATTGTTGCCTGCTAGGGTTCCAGATCTGGAGGAGCGCCCAAGCAGCCGAAGTGGGTAAAGGGAGAGAGAATTCGGGGAAGATGAATGGCTTATTCAATTTGGGGAAAAATAGAAGCTACACGATAATTAAATTTCAACCCTAATAAGTAATAACCCGGATATAGATAGGTGAGGGAACGCCCGGGCCATTAATTTGGACCCTTTGGTGGGCACATGCACTAACAACCCGGAGATAGATTGGTGAGCGCACGCCCGGGCTATTAGCTTTACATAATAACCCGGATATAATAGCTCTGGGGTATTTGATGTGAGGTGTTGAGAAATTTTTTACTTATAATAGCCCGGGCGTACAATATATCTGGGCTATATTCTATTTTCAGTTTTCAGAAAAAAAAAGAAAATACATATTTGTCAATTTTAATCCTATTAGAACCCGGATTTTTCAGATCCGGCCTATTATATAACGGGTTAAAAACTCATTTTTCTACTAGTGACTATCTTCTATTGGGCCGAGCCCAGAAACTTTGGGAGAGTTTGTATCCAGATTTAGCCACGGATTGAGTGTCATCGGATAGCCCATTCTTGATATATATCCGGCCTACCTACAATTAGTGTCCCAAGGCCCACTCACCACATATGTTAATTCATTTGATTTCCAATGATTAATAGCCACGGATTTAGCGACAGATATTGTGTTGTGGCTATATCAGCGTCGAAAACAGCCATGACAATCCTATTCGTGGCTACGTTCTTGGCTATTTACTGACATTGACGCATATCAAGCCACGAAATCAGCTACGGACATTTGAGTCGTTGCTAATAGCCACGAATGTTTTGGCATGTCATACCAGGATGAGTATTAGCCACGAATATAGCCACGGTCAGGAACAGTCGTGGCCAATGTCATCGCTAATGGCCACGAATACAAGGTCGCCTATAATCCGTGGCTAACCATCTGTAGCTATTTCCTGTTTTTTTAGTAGTGTTAAGTCAATCTGTCTTCTTCGTGTGCTCTCTGCTAGTTCTTAAGAGTCGTATATTTTGTTTCAAAGCATTTGAGAGTTACATAGTGAGCTTATAGGATATATTTCGAGTGGGTGTTATACTCGAGAGTTTGTAACTCAGGAAGTGGACACTAGGCGATTGATTCACTAAGTGTAAGAGGATTGTACTAGATAGCTGAGAGAGGTGGGGCTCTTCTAGATTGGTCTAGGACTCCAAGGGAACGTGACTTGACTAGATTGCAATTGTATAGGAGAAAGGCTTCTCGGTGAGCTATTAGGATCCTAAGTCTTGTGAATCAATAAAAGCCGGCTGAATCCTAGGGTTGTGGAAGAACCCTAGGCGGGGACGTTGGCCAAGTTCGTGTCGAACCTCGTCAACAATTCATTGTGTCCTTTACTTATTGCTTTACCATATTTCCGCACTTGTTTCGAATTGTATAACTCTGTTGTGATTCAGGTTTTCCAGAATGAATAATTACGTCTAATCTCAAAGGGTTTTGCAAGCGTTTCAAAAGTCTTGAGATTATCTGCGAAAAGCCGGCATACTCTATTCAGCCCCCCTTCTAGAGTATCTTTATATTACTTTGTTATACATTATCGAACATTCAAGAACATCTTGGGCAATCGATCATAGGCTAGGAAGGAATCGTCATAGGAGCACATAAAACGGTACAATAATTATCACATAGTAGAACAAGCCTGTTCACACAATGGATCAAGTACAACAGGTCACCATTTAGCGGGTCACATTGGAAATCATAAGCCCTATAGGATACTGTTAGTTCATATCGAAACATGGGTACATTCAAGGCAATTCGACTAGATTCATTCTAACATTCATGCATCATACGTATGCGAAATCATGATATAGCGTGGTGCGTGATCATGCGAGGTGCTAAGTCACACATATATGCAGCACAAGAGGATATCATAGAGTAATCGGGAAACACTACCGAGCGTTAACATGTAAGCATGCTAGGATTAACCATTACGGAAAGCAAGTCAATTATTGAATTCACATTAATCTAATCAAGATGAGTAAAACAATTTAAGGTTATAGGGAGAGGGAATAACCACACTATCAGTGACCTCGCTCAAGAGAGAATTAGCAGTAATGTGGGCAAGATATAAATTTGCACAAGTCACAACCAAAGATCCTACATGATGCCAAAGGCCCAACATAACATACGATACATGCATGCAACTAATCATGACGATACGTAACAAATCAATTCAATCACATTCCAAGGATATAGAAGCGTGAGGAAAGTTTAACAATGTACAATACGAGTCCAAGTAATGGGCAATATGACTAGAATACAGGGACATGAGCTCAAATCAAATCATACTAGGATAAAACATGTATTCATCAAGAGTCAATTATACGACATATTCTCCATCCAACGCAAGTAATCACACAACAATATTAATTGCAAGACAACCAACAATTGTTAATATGACGAATACAGAATAGATGGGCATGCAATAGATTCTTGTTACAAAAGAAATAATAACAATCGACACGTCATCATCCATCATGCCAAGGGGATCATTTACAAGCATTCATACAAAGAAGAGTTGATCACACTATCATGGACCTAATCCAAGAGAAAATAACAATCATATAGGTTCATATCATACGGTTCATGCTTCCAATCAGTCATACGATCAATAGGCCAAGTAAACATGCTATGACAACATATAATTATGATTGAAAGCAACGGATAACACGAGACCTAAGAAATGTAACTAATCATAGGTGCAACAACATGAATAGCTTTTTATTAATGGTCATTTGCAAGGCATATGCGGGAGAATACACAATCATGTCATGCAATTCAGAGAGAGCCACCATACAATCAGACAGAGATCCCTAAGGGCAACCATTGACATTTCCCAACTGACTCACTACCCCTCTTTTCCGTGGGACTCTGGTACGACTCATGTGGCGAGAAGACACTTGTTGGTCATCATACGAATCGAGAAGGGTAGCCCCCGAAAAAACTTACTTTCTGACTCAGAATTACGTCAAGAACCATCTTCCAATACTCACTCGGACAACCCTCATGTCCACACAAGATTCCCGACACAATGTGTTTTCCAACCCAATTTCCCATACAGGACACAGACATCCGGGAGAAAAATTCGATAAAATCATCAAGGGGTTAATATAGTTGAAGGGTTTGTTCCATACAAACTGGGCTTGAACATATAGAAACAAGGGTACTCCCGACCGGTGTCTCGTTGCACAGATCAGTAAATACACATTTCATTGTTAGGGCATACCAATCAGATCTTTAGCATATCAAGCACTTACCATAGAATCAGTCAATGATATTTAAAGCACATAAAGCTATCTGATGCCGCTCTTTGAGGAGTGTTGTAGGAGGAAAATCGAGTTCGAAATATAAAATATAAATCAAACCAGATTCGTGCCCACGCAAATGATTACAAGACTTCCTCCCGATGTAGCAGTGGGAAGTTAGGATCGATTCTCGAGGAAGGGTGTCAGCGGATCTCAAGTAGCAGAGGAATCTCACAGGCAAAAAATCAACCAGACAGACAGAAATAACAAAGAAAAACAGAAACAAAAGCAAAGCAGCAATTTTTGGTCGATATTGACTACCAGTACTTGATATCGAGTAAGAAAATCAACTACAGAAACTCAATATCGACTGCCAGAAAGCAAAACTCAGCAAAATAACTCAATTTCGACAAAACTCAACTCGACATCGACCAGTTTCCTCGATGTCGACCAAATCTTCTCGAAATTGACTAACACATAAACTAAAATTTGCAACTTTTCAAATGAAAACGAATTTAAAAACGAAATTAACTCAATAAACTAAAGAGTTCCAAGATCAGGGTTTCAACACCACAACGATAACCATGTAGGATAACACAGAAAGGCATAAAAGATCATGCTTTTCATCAAATAACTTTCGTTATTAACAAGTAGGAATATAGAGGCTTTCGCATAAACCCTAATTGTTACTAATCCCTTTCACATAATTAATCCAAGTTGTATTAAGATCACTTTCCCTTCAATAACACAAACAAGGATCACTTTCAACTTTCGCAAAAGAATCATGCTGTCAGGGATAGAAGACGAATTGCATAAAAAGCTTGTACCTTTACCACATCACCCCACATGGCTACCGTCGGGCTCGCCCCCACCATAGAAGTGGGTGGACTACTCACTCTTCATCATGAATAAACTCATCATAGGTTCCAGGAAAATAAAGTGCATTAAAAATAACCAAAACTTACAACCGATCGAAGCCAAAACCGCTTTCGCAAACTCCAACTCTTCTCAGCTACAAGCTCTCTCTCTCTCTCTACTTACTACCTCTTCTCCTTCTCTAGAATTCAATGAATAGAAATCAGCCCCTAAGGCTTTATTTATAGGCTTCCAATCCTTGCTAATCAAGGAAGGAAATTCTATCTATATCTATATCTATCTATCTAATAACTAAAGATAAAAACATGGAAATACAGAAATAAATCTACTAGGAGTATATCTAATTGTGGATAAATCCTCCTTGGACTTAATAGCACTTGATAGATCTTGATGGAATTTGCTCTCGAAAATATCTCCATCGGATGCAGGATAGAAACTTAACAAGATCCGGACTACTCGATTTCTGCCGCCTGGGATCAACTCGATATCGAGTAGTGTTACTCGATATCGACCAAGTTTTTCTCCGTCTTCAGCTTCTTGACTCGATCTCGGCTCCAGGAAGTGAAAATCGACTTGTGTTTACTCGATATCGAGTAAGGGCCCTCGATATCGACTAGAATCATTTAGCTCCAGATTTCTTGACTCGATTCCCGGATATTGACTCGGTATGGATTACTCGATATCGAGTTGAGTTCCTCGATATCGACCAACTTCTTCAGCTTTGCTCGATTCTCGTCAACTCTGGTGGAAATCGGCTTGACATCACTCGATATCGACATGCAGTACTCGATATCGACCAAGCTATGTTGACTCGATTTTCTTGCTTTCAACTCGATTTGTCTTGGTTCCGCTGCTCCTTGACTTCGGAATTTTGTAGTTGACTTCGCGCTTTTCCTCTTTTCTCAGAATTGCTGTAAATCGCTTCGATTTCTGCAAAAATTAAACAAAAACTGGTGTAGATTCCATAATTTGGCAAATAAGCATAAACTACATAGATTCTGTAATATTCTAGCCCAAATGTATGAAATGCATGCAGAAAACGGTATAAAAGTAAGTGTAAAACATGGCAAATTAGGCTCACAACAAACACCTCATACTTAAGCTTGCTTGTCCTCAAGCAATACTTTTAAATGTCATACAGGGGAAGAAATCAAAACTCTCAACATATTAGATTCATTGTCATATATCCCTGCAATCAATTACCATCCTCGAAAAAGGTACTAGTGTCACAAATCCATACATGTGCAATTAAAAAGCAACATCTACTCATAAAAGGAGGGTTGTGCAAAAACAATCCATGTGACAAAGCATTAATAATCAAGAGGACTTTAATTAAGCTCAATAAGGAGTAGATTGGTAAAAGGCTAAAGGTGGGCAATATTTGGCAATGTGGTGCTAATAATCCAGGGAAATGGAGCATTTCCAAATTGAATTTCCACATTCCTTCTTCCTTTGATTTCTCACCTTTCACTCATTCGCTCAATGCTTTTTTCAATATTATGCCTTTACCTCTCTAACCTCAGCACTGCCTTCTCGCGAGTCGCAAACATGGGTGTCAGGAATGACCCCGGATACTTAGTGCTGTGGACTCCTCACCTGTGTGTCCCATCTCACTGAACTATTATCTCAGCAAGCAGGGTCGATCTATCTTTATCTCCTAAGGTGATCGGATTTTCTTTCACTCATTAAATTTTCCATATATTTCAAACATTCCTTCCAAACTCCAAATATGATAATAACAACACAACAACCATATAGTATTCTCCATAATGTAACATCATTCTCAACATAATCCCCGGATAAGGTAAAGAATGGAAATATTTGGATCATGTGGAGCAAATATGAAATAAGGCATAATTATGGCTTTTGTGATGCATAAGCATAGGTAATGCTAGGATATAAACAATATGAGCATTATATGGAAATATAAAGTCCTCCATCCTCTTATCATGCAACATGTCAAAAGCAACATCTAATTTTACCTCCTTTCATGGTTTTCAAGAAAATATGCACTTCATTGTGACTTCCCTTTACTAGAAAATTTCATGCTATATCTCTAATGAATCCAATTTTTCATCATCGAGTTCAATATAAGCTTCCATGACACTAATCAAAATTTTTTATTGGGGGTCATTTTTTCAAACTTCGGAAAACATGCATGTAAGCACATAAATCAATAATGAATTCCAAAATATCCATGTATAAGCAATTCAAGAAATATGCCTAAAATATGCACAAATATGTCAAATAGATCAAATATGCATGACGTAAGCCCTTCCCCCACCCCTTACTTAAACATTATAGTGTCCTCACTGCATAAAAAATAAGGGCAAAGAAAGAAACTCACTAGACAGATGTGCAGGGCTTCAAAATATCGAGTGAAAATATTGCTAGCCCCTGGTCGATTTCGGCTGCTTCTATCCTCCATGGACCTGAAAAATTTAGAAGAGAAATACCCAAAATAGAAAATAATGTCCAAAAACCAAAAACAAAAGCAACAATGTCAAAAAATCCAAAAAATAAATGTCTATTTACAAGCTCTAGATTTTATAGTCGCTAGGCCGACTTTCTCCATGAAGCTCAAGGTGGCATTTGCAGGGCCCATGTAGCTTGGGCTTCAAATAGGACTATATTCTTGTCCATCAGCTGTAATCCTCCTGCATGGATCTTGTTCACCGTGAAGGGCCCCATCTTCTTCTTGTTGAATTTGTTGGGAAACCAATGATCCTTTGATTTGACAACATAGACTTTGTCACCAACTTCATACTCCTTGGGCTCATCATTGGAAATCCTACATAAGCGCACATACCAAGGCAAACCTCTCCAATGTATAGATAGATCTTTAATGGAAATAAGATAAGAAAGATCCATACCTTTGCATAATCGGATTTTGGGACCTCAGATTCTACTCGACATCGAGCAAGATTACTCGACAGCGAGGAGTTTCCTTCTTCTGGTGGGCTGCTGGTCGAGGAAGGTGAAGTCGACGAAGTAGTGGTTTGGTCGATGTCGAGTTGTCCTCGGCTTCGAGTGGATTGCTCGACGCTACTGCTGTTGGTGGAGAACTTTGAGTCTGGTCGACGTCGACCACGTTACTCGACGTCGAGTAACTTTGGTCGACTTCGACCCCATACTTGAATCCTATCAAGGCATCCGAAAAGAAGTTAGTTGACGTCGACTATCCTCTGTGTCGTCCATCAGAATGGCCATGATCTCCTCCACCTGGGCTTCCATATCCCTCTTTTCCAGCTCTTCGGGAGTCATATTTCTTACCTTAGGCTCCCCGCAAGTAATGTAACCAGCTAATATAGACTTTACCTCTTCCATAGGACCTATATGACTTTCAGTTTTATTAAAGGAATACTCAATTACCTCATCACTGATGTTGAGAGTGAACACTCCATTCCTTACGCTTATGCTGGCATCCACCGGTGCCAAGAAGGGCCTTCCTAGAATAATTGGACAAGCAGGGTCTTCCGCCATATCAATAACTAAGAAATCAGTAGGGACGAAGAACTTACGTACTTGTACTGGCACATTGTCCAACATGCCTGTTGGTATGACCACCGTGTTGTTTGCCATATAAAGCTTTGCATCCACAGGCTCTAAGGCACCTATCTTAATCTTGGACCATATTGACAGAGGCATTATACTTACCCTAGCTCCAAGATCACATAATACATTAAATTTATATTGACCAAATCCAATGGTTATAGCAAACTTACCTGGATCTGGCCTTTTCTCTAGTATGTCCATTTGGCTGCACTCCTCTGGGATCTCAGCCATTGATCTCTTTTTGCTTAGGATCTCCTTGAGGAACTTGACGTATGATGTCATCTCATTCAGAGCTTCTGTGAATGGTATGGTGACATTGAGCCTCTGAAGCATCTTGATGAAGCGCTGGAATTTCTTTTCTGTTGGATCCTTTGGAGATTTCGTCGGGAAAGGCAGCTTCTTTTTCTGCTTCGGAGCCAGAACAGATGTCGGAGGTGTTGCAACGTCCTCGATGTCGAGTTGATTCTCCTTGACGTGACTTGTTGTTGCTCGACATCGACCATTGTAGTCGATTTCGAGTTCGAGTGCTGTGCAGACGAATCTTGGCCAAGCTGTTTCTCGATGTCGACTTGATGTTGCTTGACATCGACCAAATTTTGGTCGACATCGACTTGTTGTTGGTCGATATCGAGTTGTTTCTCAGCTTCTTCCTGCTGCTTTCCGACCTCTGGCTCGCGTAGTTTGTACCCGCTCCTGAGCTTTACGGTTGCGACGTGTCCGGTCTTCCCCTTAGGATTTGGTTCTGTTTGCCCAGGAAGTTGCCCAGTCGGTCATGGAATTTGTGCTGCGAATTGACCCATCTGGGTCTCTATGTTCCTTTTCCAGATGTCCAGCTCTCCAATTCTTGTATTGACGTTCTGGAGCTGATTGTTGATGGTGCTTGTAGACTGCTGTTGTTGTGCCTGATTCCGGCGCATCTCATCTATGATCATTTGTAGATCATCCTTCCGTTCCCATGCTTTTGCTAGCGGCTCCCCAGGATTCTGTTTGAAAGCTGTAATTTTCTGGCGGAGGAGCGTTGTCTTTGTAGGAGGAAAGAATTTGTTGAGAAATTCCTGCCTTACTGCAGCCCACGTTGTGAGGGATCATGGAGGGAGACCTTCAAGCCACTTCAATGCTGGACCGGCCAGAGACCAACAAAAAGCCTTCTTCATGACATATTCCAAAGTGGTACCTTCAGCAAGAGTATGTCACATGTCAGAAAAGTTGGTAATATGTTGAAGAGGACATTCATTAAATCTTCCATATAAGGCATTATTTTTAATCTCAATCAGGAAAGGAGTGCAAATTTCAAAATTATTTTCAGGGATTAGAATGTCCGATTCAGGCACGACGAGAGTCGGGTGCATGTAATCCTCTGCAGTGGTAGGGTATTGGGCAAGCTCAGCTTCCACCTGCCTCCTTCACTCTGCTTCCTGCATAGTGTGTGCGCTCTCAGTGGTGAGAGCAGTATCCTTGGCTTGTAACTCAGCTTGAAGCCTCTCTATCAGCTAGAACGGCGTTCCGGATCGTCTAAGCCGTCAAACTCAGATGATTGACTAGAACGGCGCATACACCTGCAAAGTAACTCAAGGAAACCGTGAGATCTAACTACCTAAGACGCGAATGATTGCTTCCCCGGCAACGGCGCCAATTTGTTGTAGGAGGAAAATCGAGTTCGAAATATAAAATATAAATCAAACCAGATTCGTGCCCACGCAAATGATTACAAGACTTCCTCCCGATGTAGCAGTGGTAAGTCAGGATTGATCCTCAAGGAAGCATATCAGCGGATCTCAAGTAGCAGCGGATCTCACAGGCAAAAAATCAATCAGACAGAAAAAAATTATAGAAAAAAATAGAAACAAAAGCAAAGCAGCAATTTTTGGTCGATATCGACTACCAGTACTCGATATCAAGTAAGAAAATCGACTACAGAAACTCAATATCGACTGCCAGAAAGCAAAACACAGCAAAATAACTCGATTTCAACAAAACTCAACTCGACATCGACAAGTTTCCTCGATGTCGACCAAATCTTCTCGAAATCGAGTTACACAGAAACTAAACTTTGCAACTTTTCAAATGAAAACGAATGTAAACACGAAATTAACTCGATAAACTAAAGACTTCCAAGATGAGGGTTTCAACACCACAACGATAACCATGTAGGATAACACATAAAGGCATAAAAGATCATGCTTTTTATCAAATAACTTTCGTTATTAACAAGTAGAAAAGAGGCTTTCGTATAAACCCTAACTGTTACTAACCCTTTTCACATAATTAATCCAAGTTGTATTAAGATCACTTTCCCTTCAATAACACAACACAAGGATCACCTTCAACTTTCGCAAAAGAATCATGCTTTCAGAGATAGAAGACGAATTGCATAAAAAGCTTGTACCTTTACCGCATCACCCCACATGGCTACCGTCGGGCTTTCCCCGACCCTAGAAGTGGGTGGACTACTCACTCTTCATCATGAATAAACTCATCAAAGATTTCAGGAAAATAAATTGCATTGAAAATAACCAAAACTTACAACCGAACGAAGCTAAAACCGCTTTCGCAAACTCCAACTCTTCTCGGCTACAAGCTCTCTCTCTCTCTCTACTTACTACCTCTTCTCCTTCTCTAGAATTCAATGAATGGAAATCAGCCCCTAAGGCTTTATTTATAGGCTTCCAATCCTTGCTAATCAAGGAAGGAAATTCTATCTATATCTATATCTATCTATCTAATAACTAAAGATAAAAACATGGAAATAAACAAATAAATCTACTAGGACTATATCTAATTGTGGATAAATCCTCCTTGGACTTGATAGCACTTGATAGATCTTGATGGAATTTGCTCTCAAAAATATCTCCATCGGATTCGGGATAGAAACTTAACAAGATCCGGACTACTCGATTTCTGCCGCCTGGGATCAACTCGATATCGAGTAGTGTTACTCGATATCGACCAAGGTTTTCTCCGTCTTCAGCTTCTTGACTCGATCTGGGCTCCAGGAAGTGAAAATCGACTTGTGTTTACTTGATATTGAGTAAGGGTCCTCGATATCGGCTAGAATCATTCAGCTCCAGATTTCTTGACTCGATTCCCGGATATTGGCTTGGTATGGGTTACTCGATATGGAGTTGAGTTCCTCGATATCGACCAACTTCTCCAGCTTTGCTCGATTCTGGTCAACTCTGGTGGAAAACGGCTTGACATCACTCGATATCGACATGCAGTACTCGATATCGACCAAGCTGTGTTAACTCGATTTTCTTGTTTTCAGCTCGATTTGTCCTGGTTCCGCTACTCCTTGACTTTGGACTTCTGTAGTTGACTTCGAGATTTTCCTCTTTTCTAAAAACTGCTGTAAATCGCTTCAATTTCTGCGAAATTAAACAGAAACTGGTGTAGATTCCATAATTTGGCAAATAAGCATAAACTATATAGATTATGTAATATTCTAGCCCAAATGTATGAAATGCATGCAGAAAACGATATATAAGTAAGTGTAAAACATGGAAAATTAGGCTCACAACAAGGAGCAACAGACCGAAGGGGCAAAACCTCACGATCTCTACCTAACTCGCCACTCCAACCACCTCCGTGCATTTCCTTGGAGTCTTCCAGACCCATCTGTAAAGATCAAACAAATATTTTGCCTACCTCTTCCCAACTTCATCCAATATAGATAGTCTAACACCGTTTCTACCACTCGATCCCCTTTGTTGATCCATCATATTTAATAAAACGAGTTCATATTTAATCCATTTGAGTTAGGCATATTATGTTCATTTTTCCCCATTAAAACACTTTCAATTCCTTCGACTCTTGTGTACCCTAATTGCAAAACCTCGTCTCTGATACCAACTTTGTAACGACCCCGATATAAATACCCGGGTTACGTTTTGAAGGTCGGATACATTCGTTCGGATCTTACAATCTAGGTACGGGTCGAGGTTTTAAACTTCTTTAAAATCATTATTAAAGCTGGGATTTCGAACCCTAAAATCATCATACGACCGTTGGGTACCCTTAACCTGTCGTAAGGTCTAATTCGCGAAAATTTATTTAAGGAAAGCGGAACGGAAACTGAAAGTAAATACAACTTGCCACAGCGGAGCCGGGTGAAAACCAAAATCATGAGTTTAATTGATTACCACTTAGCCAAGTTAGCGGGTTAGACCAGTTCTTCGATTTCGCCCAAGGAGAATTCCCGCCATAGAAGCATGGAGCAAGCAAGAAGCAAGTACCTAACACTATCCACGAAGTCAGCCCCATTAATCGCCCGCGGGCCCTAAAGATCGCGCTGAGGCCGTATAACATGCTTATACCTAAATAAAGGATGGTCTAATGCAGTACAGGATTTAAAAACACAAGCATGCTTTCATCAGATATAATAATATCCGGAAAAACTCTAAAGGGCCCCAGACAATGCCAAGTGGCATATCCCTCTCCTACTACACCCCCTTTTTCATGAGCAGACATGGACAATATGGTACCCATTTCATGATATGTGTGCACATATCATGATATCATGCTCATCATCATATCATCATATCGTATCATCATCTCATCGCTTGCCCGATGGTGCTGGGCTATCATATCATGCTCATATCGACACGACTGACTCGGGGAAAACTCGATGAGGCTGGGCTACCCTATGACCCTAGCAAAGACTCTAGGACTTCACATATAACGACCGTTTTGTTTTCAAACACACCAAGTAGCCAAATGCTTATTCACAAGTGCATTCCTAGCGTGATACTATATGACATGCTTTTATGCATATGCAACACCTACACACTCTATGACACATTAGGAAAGAGGTCCAGGTTGCTGAGTAAGTTCCATATGATACTTACCTGGAAGTGCCAAACAACAAGAGATAACGTAAGCATAGTCCAATAAGCTACAATCACCTATAATCACATAGATACCATAAGCTACTACACTAACAACCATGCACATAGAAATCAAGTCCCCCAAAACGTTTCCAAAACCAAACGAGAGTAAAACCATTTCAAAATCCTCAAGTACATCCACCCCAACAAAAGCCATTTCAAAGTCTGTCTGATCTGATAAACATCAACAAGGCCATTTGATAAATCTCGTCAACAATATTTCCTAACTCATTTTCAAAATCAAACTCGATCATAAAACCAAGTTAAAGAATCCCGACAAGAAAATGAAATCCTTCAATACATTTTCCAAGCATAAAACCCAATAGTTCAAACTCCGTAAAAAATCCTATAAATATTTAATAAAAAAATAATATCCCAAGATCCCGCTTCTAAAATCATCTGTTATCCAAAACATATTCGAAAGGAATCAGGTCAAAAACCAACAATGAACCCAACGGAGGCAAGGTGTGACTCGGCCAAGTCACTGGGGACATCTCGCGGTCGCGAGAGGGCCGGTCGTGGCCGTGAGACGCTACTGATTTCTCACCACGAGAGGATGGACTTCGCTAGCCGCGACAAAAGGATCTCGCGGTCGCGACCGCGAAAGGTCATCTTCACCAATGGAATCTGGGTTCATCCTCGTCGCGACGACCATGCCCGGACTTTACTAACAATCTTAATTAGGAGTCTTGATTCCCGAATTTTATTAAGCACCATATAGCCAAATAATTCCATACCCTTTATTTTTTACCAAGCCCCATTACAACCCCGCCGAATGGAGTCTTCTTTGAAGTCTTCCTTTGAGCGAAGTCCTCCTGATGGTTCTTATTTGCATTTACATAATTGGTTGCGAAGTGGATTTAATTTTAAATTGCAATGTTTATGAGTTTGGATATGGAATTGAGTTGAGAGTTGTTCTTTATAGCCTAAACACATTGAGAGTTGAGTGTAAACACATTATCCTTCTTGTGAGGTTGGATTTATATTGCCTATGCTTATGGATCACTCATATATGTGTGATGGCGTTAAATTCACTTGCCTTGCTTTGCTACGACTTTATGATGTTGCTTTTGACAAGGGCGAAGACTTGAAGGATTTGTTGTAGGTATTGGTTATTGCTTGGCTATTTCTTGAGGACAAGCAAGTCTAAGTATGGGGTATTTTGATGTGCATGTTTTTAGTCATATTTTTTCATATGTTTTATCATTAATTTGAGTAATTTTCATAAGTTTTGCATTGAGTTTCGTGTCTTTTGCATAAGTTTTCATATTTCATGGGAAATAGTTGTCTACACTAGCTTTTGTATCTTTTACACGATTTTGGGAGCTGTTTTTGAAGAAACTTTCAAGAGAGAAAAGATGCGGAAAAAAAATAAGGAACGGATAGGAAAAAAAACGGAAGCAATTGGAGTTCAAAGGAAGGAGATGTGGGCATTTGTCTGAGCCGTACCGACCTTTTACCAACCCCACCTTGGTCGGTACCGAGGCCTCGTCTGGACAAGCAAGACAAGATGAGCAACAGTGGTCATACCGACCCTAAGGGGGGTCGGTACCGAGGTCCTCCGCATTGGTATGGGCCCCAGCAAAGCTGATATATCCGAATTTAATTATTTTTACCCATTTTTCTTAGATAGACTTTAGATAAAATTGATATATATTTTTTATTTCCTTATTAGGTTTATGGGCTATTAAGTATAAATAGGATTTTTAGGGATTGGAGGAGTTTGTCTTACCGCCTCTTTTTCAGCACACATTTAGAATTCTCAACACACGTTTAGACAGCGTTTTTGAGAGCTTTTTGAAGTGATTTCTACGGCGAAAGTTGGAGAACATTTTGTGAGGCTTTTGGGACGCTTTGTTGACGTTATTCTCAGGTTTTTATGCAATTTGAATTTCTGATTTTTATTTATTTCATGAATTTTACAATGTCTACCATGTCTATGTGTGATTAGTCGCCTTTTCTAGGGCTGGGGTGATCCAAACGATAGTTATGCTTGGAATTTTGCTATGAATTGATGAATTGATTGATTTTATCTATTTTATGTGCTTAAGTACTCAATGAAATTTGGGGAATTTTTTTTTTTGCAATTAAATTGAAAAATTAGTTTGTGAATTGGATAGTAATTAGGGTTTTGAAATGCAAGTTTGATAACCTAATTAAGATTGTTAGTAAAGTTTATTAATTTGTGAAAATAAATTGATTGCTTTGCTAGGGTTGATGCAAGTTGACTTATTTAATAGATAAAAACATGATTTTTACTTGAATCATTGCAATGTTTGTATCATTATCGTTGTGGTGATCCCTACGCCCTAGACTTTTATTATTATTGATTTTTCCTTAAAATCCAAGCAGCCCACAAACCCCTAAAATTCTATAATTTTCCATCTCTTCTTGTTTTTTCTTGCTCTTTGGTAACTAGAGTTGAATCACTGACTTTCTTCCTACGGATGAACTTGATCCTACTATACTATAGCGGGGTTTCGATCTTATAAATTTATTTGTTTGAAAATCAACCCTTCATCACCGCTTCAAGCCTCCGTTACTCGATCAGGTGCTCAGCAAGCACTCGCGTCTCAACAGCCATCCCATCAATTATGCACATAATCATATCTTGGGTCCTGAATTGATCACCCCATGAACCAAGATCGCCAACACACTCATGCAATCTAGTGAAGTATTGGTGAAAGTTCTCACCTTGAAACTGCGCTAACCTCAATATCTTGAAAAAGTTAGTAGCAAAGGCGTCGTGAACCGTAAGATAGGATCACAACGGGTTAGATATATCCACAAAAATCAATAAATACACAAAATAAAGAAATAAACTTGATTGCCCGGCAATGGCGCCAATTTGATGGACGATTTTTAGTCACCTAAATCGAATCAAAAGTAAACTCAAACCTACAAACTATTATAGCAAGTATGTAAGAGGTCGATCCCACAGAGAATCAAGTATTCTTTTGCAATGTGTATTGACCAATTAGTAGAAAGGGGGGTTTTGGTTGATTGAGATTGAAAAGAAAACAAAATAAAATAAAAACAAATGATGCAAAAACAATTTAGAGACGATCACTCTACCTACAACTATCCATTTTATTTGGTTGAATTGATATTGTAACTTCCTATTGCCCTTTTATGATTCCAATTGATGTCCTTGTCCCGACCTAATATAGTTACTAGTCCAATCAGTCCTAGAAACCCTTATCAATTGAACAGTCCCTAAAGAAGG
Source organism: Persicaria maculosa (assembly GCA_963922045.1). Taxonomy (NCBI): domain Eukaryota; kingdom Viridiplantae; phylum Streptophyta; class Magnoliopsida; order Caryophyllales; family Polygonaceae; genus Persicaria; species Persicaria maculosa. The sequence continues at coordinate 20,857,791 of OY998251.1, read as the reverse complement.
ATTTAACCCAATTGATAGCTTTATGTTCAGAGATTAACCAAGATACGTGCAGTTCCTAAAGAGGGATTTAACAACACATCCAACTTCCCACTATCCAATTAGTTCAATCAGCCCTAAAGGGACAAGTTTGCTACTGGGGTTAAGGTTCGCAATCAGGAATCTACAAAACCCTAGCAATTGAATTGATCTAACTAGTTGGCCAGACAAGATAGAACAAAACAATAAACAATCAATAAGCGCAAAGAAGTTGAAACATTCAATATAGGAAATAAGGAACAAGATTCAGAAACTCACAATCAATCCAAATAAAGCTTCAAATTGCAAGTAGAACGAAGAGAGTTTTAGCACTCCATAAAAATAAAACAACCTAATTAGGGTTAAGAGTGGTCACGATTAGTCACAGCCCATTTTCCGTCTGAATGAACGTCTATATATATAATATAAACTACGGAGTAATCTCCTAACCTAAATCTATCTAAACTAACATATCCTAATTTATATAATATTAATACAATTCTATCTAACCTAATTTCTAATTAAATGATGGAAAAACATTAAAAGTTAAAACTCTAAAAGTAATACTAGCAGCACGCACAAGCCGTATGTGGGCTCCTCTCACGTTCCAAGTCAGATGTTCGGCATTTGCACCCAAAAAGATCGGTCCGATTGTAATACCATTGGCGCAATAACTAGCTCAATATTCCTCGTGAAATATGTTTAGAACTTGATCCGCTCTTCCTTGTGCTTACAGTAATGACATTGAACAATTTCTTCCAAAATACCTGAATTATAATAAAATACAAGTATAGACTCCGAAAACAAAATAATACAAATAAGCTATAAAATATGTAAAAATGCTCTAAATTAATATGCAAATCTATACATAAAAAATGACTAAAATAGACCCTATCAAACTACCTCATGCTTAGACTTTTGCTTGTCCCCAAGCAAACTATCGCAAATAAAAGACAACTTAAAAATAAAGACAAAGACTCAAAAGAGATTTCTACGAATGATACTCATCAATATGGTTCTCATGGCTACTGGAGTATTTATTATGTTAAGCTCAAAATAGTTATGACACTATGAGACCCACATCAAACCCTTCATACTCATTGCTTAAACTTCTATTAGGTTCAGGGGATGCTTGCATTCAGAATGTATTGAGCAATCAAATTCATTAACCGTTTAAAAATTGCCATAAACACCCATAGATTACTAGACCTTTTCTACTTCGGAGTTTCAATAAAGCTTAGATTTTTTCCTTTATCCTCCTCGAACATTTCTATCAAGCTTGGTTTATTGATGATTCTTTTCACTCGAATGAATTTTATCCTCCTCGAGTGGTGTAAGTGAATTTTATCATCCTTACACTCATCAACCCAACCAATATATCAAATCACATCAAAAATCACATCAAATAGATAACCGAATTTACTAGTGCTTTTCATCAGGGGTTTAGACATATACAATAGAAATCATATAAAAAGTTTTTAAAATTGCTCTATACTGAACATCCAACCAATAATCAAGTTATAACTAAAGCTTATAATCCAGATTATCTATGGGAATCTCACAAGTGTCGTTATTCAATTAAAATTCAAATTTATTAACTCTTAAGCCATGAAAAACCATATATCATCATCGAGGTCATACCAATAATAGAAACATCTCTCTATCTCAACTAATAACAAATAATAATAAAAAATGAAGACTCCATAACTTAATACGACCACGGGATAATTATCAAATATAAATATCTATAATGCAACCTATAATGAAATACAATGCATAAAAAAAATTGAAAAAGAAAATGACAACAATCATATATATATATATATATCAGACATCGTTAAGGCTCTCAGCAGTCTGTCATATTCCTGTGCACACATCTTACAAAGAACATCATATCATACTAGATTGAAAGCATAAAATAAGGAATTTAAAAACCCTTTCAATCTATCAAAGAGTTTAGCATGACTCTCTGCTGAAGGAATATGATACCACCAACACCATTTCACTGGTGGCTTCTCAAAATAGCAATAAAAAAGATCAAAATAATCACCATTACCTTCAAAATTGCAAAGGTTTACCTTTATTACCTCTTGAGCCCTAACTGATGGCTCTAGACTTGGTTCATCAATGAGCGAGCTCAGAATGGATGTTTCAGATGGAGTAAGAGACACGTCACATGTAACCTCGTGTGTCGACTGATGAGATTCCAAGTCAGGAAGCACTAGACCCTCTCCTCCATCGTCGAAGAAACTATCGTTGTCTCCAACCAATTCCTCCTCATTCGACATATCATTATCATGTTCAAACCTCATAGGAGGGAATGAATCCAGCACAATGACTTTGATAGGATCTTCCCCTCTTGCATCCTTTAAAGCCTTAGGGGGTGGTGGGATGGGTTCTTGAGAATCAAGAGAAGAAGACAACAATGGGGGCTCGTTAGTAGCACTGCGGCGGTCGCCGCCCTCCTTAAAATTTTCACCCTCCATCATATTTCCATCTTCTTCTTCGAAGCTCCTTCCTTTCTCACATTTTGCATTTAACACGTACTTTAAGGAGTTGGTTCATCTGTTCCTCCAATTTCCCATTTCGGCTCATATTCACGTCCTCCAACTGTTGTATCACTTGTGTTAGAGTGTGAAACGGATCCTCCATGTCTGTGACAGAATCCTCCATTGGCAGAGACAACGTGGCGATCAATTCTTCCTGTGAAGTATGTTAATCCATATAACAGAAAAAATCCCACAACCCTGACAATCCTCCTAACCGCTTCAAGCCTCTGTTACTCAGGTGCGCGCTCAGCAAGTGCTCGTGTCTCAACAATCATCCCATCAATTATGCACATAATTGTATCTCGGGTGCTGAATTGATAACCCCATGAACCGAGGTCGCCAACATACTCATGCAATCTAGTGAAGTATTAATGAAATTTCTCACATTCTAACTGCGCTAACCTCAACATCTTGAAAAAGTTAGTAGCAAAGGCATCGTAAACCGTAAGATAGGATCACAACGGGTTAGATATATGCACAAAAATCAATAAATACACAAAACAAAAAAAATAAATTGATTCCCCGGCAACGGCGTCAATTTGATGGACAATTTTTAGTCACGTAAACCGTATCAAAAGTAAAATCAAACCTACAAACTAGTATAGCAAGTAAGTAAGAGGTCGATCCTACAGAGAATCAAGTATTCTTTTGCAATGTGTATTTACCAATTAGTAGAAAGGGGGTTTTGGGTGATTGAGATTGAAAAGAAAACAAAATAAAATAAAAACAAATGATGCAAAACAATTTAGAGAAGATCGTTCTACCTACAATTATCCACTTTATTTGGTTGAATTGATAATGTAACTTCCTATTTCCCTTTTATGATTCCTATTGATGTCCTTGTCCCGACCTAATATAGTTACTAGTCCAATCAATCCTAGAAACCCTTATCAATTGAACAGTCCCTAAAGAATGATTTTACCCAATTGATACCATTAAGTTCAGAGATTAACTAAGGTATTTGCAGTCCTTAAAGAGGGATTTAACAACACATCCAACTTCCTACCCATCCATTTAGTTCAATCAGCCCTAAAGGGACAAGTTTGCTACTTGGGTTAAGGTTCGCAATCAGGAATCTACAAAACCCTAGCAATTGAATTGATCTAATTAGTTGGCCAGACAAGATAGAACAAAATAATAAACAATCAATAAGCGCAAAGAAGTTGAAAAATTCAATATAGGAAATAAGGAAAAGGATTCAGAAACTCACAATCAATCCAAACAAAGCTTCAAATTGCGAGTAGAGCGAAAAGAGTTTTAGCACTCCATAAAAATAAAACAACGTAATTAGGGTTAAGAGTGGTCACGATTAGTCACACACCCTTTTCGGTTTGAATGAACGTCTATATATATAATATAAACTACGGAGTAATCTCTTAACCTAGACCTGTCTAAACTAAGATATCCTAATTTATATAATACATTAATACAATTCTATCTACCCTAATTTCTAATTAAATGATCGCAAATCACTACAACTCTAAAAGTAATAATAGCAGCACGCACAAGCTGTATGTGGGCTCCTCCCACGTTCCAAGTCCGATGTTCGGCCTTTGCACCCAAAAAGCTCGGTCCGATTGTAATAGCATTGGCGCAATAACTAGCTCAATATTCCTCGTGAAATATATTTAGAACTTGATCCGCTCTTCCTTATGCTCACCGTAATGACAATCAACAATTTCTTCCAAAATACCTGAATTATAATAAAATACGAGTGTAGACTCCGAAAACCAAATAATACAAATTAAGCTATTAAATATGTAAAAATGCTCTAAATTAATATGCAAATCTATACCTAAAACATGAATAATTGGGAATCTTGGTGACTTTTATACATGGAAAATCTCTGTCATCAGGTTTCTAAAAGACATAACTTTACGCAAAATACGCCTTGAGATTTATGGCGTTCCATGAGATTGCGAGGATGGCTCCTTCTGAATTCTTAAGCTTGAAGGAACCTCTGCCCACTTCTTTATGAATGACGTAAGGGACCTCCCATTTTGGTTCAAGCTTTCCTCCTATTGTTGCTTGTCAAAGGACCAAGTCTCCTTTTTGTATAGAGCGTAGGAAGACGCGTTTGTTGTACCCCTCAGCCAGTCAATATTGATACTCGTTCGCTTCGAGAAAAACTGTGTCTCTCCTTTCTTCTCGCAAGTGAAGTTCCAGTTCAAGGGCCTCATCGTTGGTGTTGATAATTCATATTTTATATAGTCGTTTATAGGTAGTCTTAGGTGCAATAGGTATTCTTATTGCGTGTATTATAAGCTTATTCATATTCTTGGTCATTTGGTATTCGAAGATCCGAATCTACGGTTTCTAGTGTTTATTTGTAGGTTATAAGATCTGGCCTCGAAAGGTGGAGAAAGAATGGAGCAAAATGGACAAAGAAGAGCTAAAGACCAAAAGCGAAAATGGAGAACATGGAGAAATCCCATCTTTAAGGTTCTGAGAAGTTGAAATTAGCTTTTAAGATCTTCATAAGAATTGTAGTGCATGGAAAGATCTTTCCAATGCATATTTATATTTATCAATCGGAGAAAGGATGACTCCAAAAGGTGCATTATAAGTTCAGTCTGCCAAAGTTGTCAGCACTGTAGGAACGGCGCCCACCGCCATTTCCACGGCGCCCGCCGCATCGTCAGATCCTGAATTTATGATACGCGGCCCAATCTATCTTTATGGGAAATCTTATCTATCTTTCGTAAGGTTTTTGGCCGACGAAAGAAGGCTATATTAGACATATTTCTAGTTTTCATTCAATCAACTAATTGAGAACTAACATTCTATTCCCCATAAACTCTAATAGACATGAGAGGATTTAAGTTTAGGGATTTGAGGCACGTTATGCTTGCCTAGAATTCTTGTGGTTTTGCTATGATTCAACACTTGATTGATTGATTGTGAGACTCGATATCTATATTATTCATGAGTTTATTTATTATCTTGTTCTTGATGTTATATTTGTGTTCTTTTCCATGACTGGCCATCTAGTTAGGAATTGCATCTTTGCTATGAATCCATTGTTGGTTTCTCGATAGTAAACGAAGTCATTGATTTAGTGATATTTCTATGCCTTTGTAGTGGATGATAACAATTGATCTATGTTGCGTAGATTTGATTAGGGCTAAGTTCGGTTTACGCCTATCTATCTTAATTGCATTGAATCAATGTGCCAATTGGTCCAAGTAATTTAGTTCTTAATGCTATTTCTTAGTGATATTGAATAAGATGAGTGAATCTCTGCGGATCTCTCAACCTTAGTCAAGTCGACATAGGCTTAGGAATGATATTGATATCAACTCAAGGATCAAGCAATCAACCAATGTTGCGAATCGTATGCGAAACCATATGCTCTATTCTTTTATCTTTAATTCGCTCTTACTAACATCTTTGTCTTAGTTTATTTGCCTTGTTTACTTTCATTCGTGTTCCTAGTCCTTTGTTAGTGTCATAATTGATAAACACATATTACATTGAAGTACTTGTTTCTCTGTGGGTTCGACCCCTTACTTATCCGCTATACTACATTACTAGTTAAGTTGTTTGTTTGGGTTATTACTTTTGGTGAGGTGAAACACACGACATTTCATCCCATCGGGTGTCTTTGTTAAAGTCAACTATTATGGCCGACGGCACCAATAATTCTACCGGAATGATCACGTTGACCCCAAAGGCCATTGCGAATGGTATTTCTACAGTTGGGCTCTTGGCCGAGTTTCTGTATGACTTTAGTACCGGAGGAAAAGTTTCGGCCCACTCCCCATTAGTTGTCCCCAACCTTCTTTTCAAGGTGTTTAAAATCTGGCGATTCGTGGTTTCAGCTTGTTCGTTGGATTGCAGCTGGGTAGGCCACTGATGAGAAACGGAAATCAATGTGGAGCCCGAAAAAGAAATGACGGATCCTTTCACATTCGAATCGAGGGCCGTGGTCGGTGATAATGGCCTGTGGGACCCCAAATCTACAGATCATATTTTTCCAGAAGAACTTGCGTACCTTCTCTACTGTAATAGTGGTCATGGCCTCGGCCTCTACCCACTTTGTAAAGTAATCAACTATCACAATGACAAAGCAAAGTTTCCCTGGTGCTATAGAGAAGGGGCCTAAAATATCCATCCCCCAAATGGCAAAAGCACAAGGTGTCGATATACATTTCAACGGATGGTGATGCCGGTGATTGAGTGACGCATGTCACTGGAAGGAGTCACATATATCAATAATCATTTCAGCTAGAGGCGGATCCACGGGGGGGCTCGCGGTGGCTGAAGCCCCCCCCCCCCCCCCCCCCAAATCGTGAAAAGAAAGTCTATATATTTGTATATATATCTGTTTGTTTTGGAATAAAATTAAGCAAGTGAATAAGAAAACAAGGAAAACGTGTTGGCTCACTGGCACGGGATGGAATAAACATACTCGGGGGAGTCTACAGATCCAGGTTCGACTCCCCGTTTTCCTCCTTTTCTATCTTTTTTTTAGAACTTCAACAGCCCATTTACAGTTCATTTTTTTTAGGCATGTCCGCCCGACCTCCCTCTCGAAACCACAGACAGGCGCCGCAAGCGAGAACCTCCACATCAGGGCTGGCTGAGGCTGACCATGGCACCGGTGCGGCGGTGCCGACCTACACAGCCGCAACCGCATCCACATCTTCCCAGCCCCTCGGCGGCGAAACTTGTGAGCCTATTTCGCCATGTTTTATACTTACTTTTATATCGTTTTCTGCATGCATTTCATACATTTGGGCTATAATAGTACAGAATCTACGTAGTTTATGTTTATTTGCCAAATTATGGAACCTACACCAGTTTCTGTTTAATTTTGCAGAAATCGAGGCAATTTACAGCAGTTCAGAGAAAGGAGGAAAAGCTCGAAGTCAAATACAGAAAGTCCGAGGTCAAGGAGCAGCGGAACCAGGACAAATCGAGCTGGAAACAAGAAAAACGAGTAAACACCATCTGGTCGATATCGAGTACCTTAAGTCGATATCGAGTCAAGAAGTCGATTTCCACCAGAATTGGCCAGAATCGAGTGAAGAAGACACAGTTGGTCGATATCGACTACGACATGTCGATATCGAATTGCCCAATATCGAGTCAGGATCCCAGGAATCGACAAGCAAGCTGAGCAAGAAGGAAGCTGGTCGATATCGAGTACCAACAAGTCCATTTTTACTCCCAAGGGCAAGATCGAGTAGCTGAGCTGAAGCTGAGAAAATGTTGGTCGATATCGAGTAACACTAGTCGATATCGACTTGACCACAGTGGCCGAAGTCGAGCTAGTCCGAGTTCTTTTTAAGGTTTTATCCCGAATCCAATGGAGATATCCACAAGAGCAAATTATATCAAGATCTATCAAGTTGGAAGAGATATTTACCTACATTAGATATAATTCCTTGTTGATTTATTTCTTTTATTCCATTTTTAATCTTTAAGTAAGTAGATAGATAGATATAGATATAGATAGAGTTTCTTTCCTAGATTAGCTTGGAATGAAGCATATAAATAGAGTCTTAGGGGCTGATTTAAATTAATTCAATTCAAGTTACAATTAGTTACATAGAGAGTAGAGAAGAGAGCTTGTGAAGAGAGCAAGGTGGAAAGGCGAGAGCTGATTTGGCTTGTTCGGTTGTAAGCTTTCTTTTATTTCATTAATGCAAGTTACTTCCTTTTGTTATTCAGTGAGTTTCTTTATGATGAAGAGCGAGTAGTCACCAAACTTCTATGGTCGGGGTGAGCCCGACGGTAGCCAAGTAAGATGACGCAGTAAAGGTTAAATCTTTTGAGGCAATTCGTCTTCTATCCCTGCGAGCATGATTCTTTTGCGAAAGTTGAAGGTCATCCTTGTTTGTATTATTGAAGCGAAAGTGATCTTAATACAACTTGGGTTAATTATGTGAAAAGGGTTAGAAACAATTAGGGTTTATGCGAAAGCCTCTATATTACTATTTGTTAATAACGAAAGTTATTTGATGAAAAGCATGATCTTTTATGCCTTTATGTGTTACTTTACATGGTTATCATTGTGGTGTTGAAACCCTGATCTTGGAAGTCTTTTATTTCATTGATTTATTTCACAAAATTTCGGTTTTACAGTTTCTGTCAAGTCGAAATCGAGTTTCTATTAGTCGGTTTTCCTAGTCGATATCGAGTTACTTAAGTCAATATCGACCAAAATTTCTGCCTTGTGTTCTATTTCTTTTTTGAGTCGAAATTGAGTGTTGTTGGTCAATTTGCTGAGTCGATATCGAGTAACAGTGGTCGATATCGACCAAGTTTTCTGCTTTCGTTTCGTTTCTGCTTTTCTCTTTTATTTCTGCTTTCTTCTGTGTTTTACTGTTTCAGTTGAGTTTTAGAACTGAAAAGGCGGGCGCTGACACGCTTCCTCGTGGATCGATCTTGACTACCCTCTACTACAACGGGAGGAAGTCTTGTATTTATTTACTGAGATATGGAGTCAGTCTGATTTTATATTTATATTTATTTCATACTTGACCATCCTCCTGCAACAACAAAATGGCGCCGTTGTCGGGTAGGCTATCAATCGCGCCCTTTTTAGTTCTATTTCTTTTCTTTAAAATTGCTTTATCTTTTTAGTTTCTTTTTACTATTTTATTTCTGTTTCAGTTTCTCAGGTGCATGCGAAGAACCAATCGCACGCCTATAGACCCAATTCTCGAGCCTGAGCGGTTTTTCCATCTTCAGCAAAGGCTAAGGAAGAGACTCATGTCAACATCCGACGAGAACGTGGGCCAGCTCACACCTGCACAGGAGCTTGAGCAACTCCGCCGACAGATTGAGGCATTCACCACCAGAGAAGCTGAACACGCCCGACGAGAGGCGGAATATGCACAGAACCAGCAGCGGTGGGAGGCAAGGGTAGATCGCGAGGTCAACGCGATAAGGGAACTTGAGGAGCGGATAGGGCATATCCCAGCCAACACAAAAGAATATCTGCATCCTACTCTGGAAATTCCAAAATCAGCGATCGTTCTTCCCGCTATTAATTTTGAAATTCGCCCTCCTTTTATTACTGAAATTAGAAGGAGTCAATTTAGGGGAAGAATCAATGAATGTCCTTTAGAGCATGTCACCACTTTTATAGACTTATGCGAAGCTATAGCTGATGGTGCTAATCTTGAATACTTAAAACTAAAGGCTTTTCGTTGGTCCCTCGCAGGAATAGCCCAAAAATGGCTGGAATGATTGCCTGTACGATCAATTCGCACATGGAATGAACTACAGGACCTGTTCCTCAACAAGTTATTTTCTCCTGCAAAGACAGTTGCTCTCAGACAACAAATCACGGCTTTTAGACAAAAGCCAGCAGAATCATTAGCACAAGTCTGGGAGCGCTACAAGAGGCTTCTGAATACCTGTCCTACTCATGGCCAGCCACCTTACGTCATCCAGGAGATCATCTTCAATTGTCTGGATGCACCTACTAAGGATCGGATCAACAACTACACCAACTATGAGTATCTTGGATACACTCCACACCGAGCATGAGAGGTATTTGAGACGCTGGCAAACTACGACAATACCTATGGGACTTCTGCGGCCGCTTCCGACGAAAGGTATGAAAGGCCTGCCCCATCTATGCTGTTGTATGTACCACCTAAGGAAGTTGATCCAGACGTCAGGGACCAGTTCCATAATAATGAGGTACGTCGTCTTACCAAACAAGTTAAATTCCTCTCTAAAGATAAACCTTGTTTGGAATGTGGGTATGTGAGGCACAACACTACTGCGTGCCCACACGTCGATCAAGTACATCAAGCAGAAACCCACGAAGAGGTAAGGTATGCGGGGGGACACTACTCAGGGCCACATCGAAACCAGAACTAGAGATACTATCGCCAGCCCCAGCATCAGAATCCCCCTCCCTACAGAGCTCCTGGTCACCCTGACAGAGAAGGTAAGAAGAATGACCTGCAAATCATCCTTGAAGAGATGCGGAGGAACCATTCAGACACCAAGCAATCCATCAATTCCATCCACACTCAGCTGTACGGTGTCAACTCTAGGCTAGGGGAAATCGATATCTGGAGGAAATCGATTAACACACAGATTGGCCGGATGGCAGCATCCGTCCCCAAAAAATCAGGTACGCTCCCTGGAACATCTGAACCTAACCCTAAAGGTAAATCTACTGGACAGATGGCTGCTATGAACCTAAGGAGTGGGCGACAGATGCAAACGCCCGAGCAAACGATGGAGGAGAAGGCTGCAGAGGACTCCTCGACATCAACCAGACCAGTCGACGTCGACCAGAACTTGGTCGATATCGAGGAGACCTTGATCGATATCGGCCAGCACGCCCAGCCAGCCCATAAAAATCGACCAGTCCAGTCAATATCGACCAGACACGAGTCGATATCCACCAGACGTCACTCGATATCGACCCCCTCCACTCGACATCAGCACCTCCACCAAAGAAAAAGCTGCCTTTCCCAACGAAATCTCCTAAGGACCCTGCAGAGAAGAAATTCCAACGCTTCATCAAGATGCTTCAAAGGCTCAACGTCACAATACCCTTCACAGAAGCTCTTAATGAGATGCCATCCTATGTCAAGTTCCTCAAGGAGATTCTGAGCAAAAAGCGGTCAATGGCTGAGATCGCAGAAGAGTGCAGCCAAATGGACGTACTAGAGAAAAGGTCAGATCCAGGTAAGTTTGCTATAACCATTGGATTTGGTCAATATAAATTCAATGTTTTATGTGATCTTGGAGCCAGTGTGAGTATAATGCCTCTATCAATATGGTCCAAGATTAAGATTGGTTCCCTAGAGCCTATGGATGCTAAGCTTTACATGGCGAACAACACGGTGGTCATTCCAACAGGCATGGTGGAAAATGTGCTAGTGCAAGTAGGTAAGTTCTTCGTCCCTGCTGATTTCTTAGTTATTGATATGGCGGAGGACCCTGCTTGTCCAATTATTCTAGAAAGGCCCTTCTTGGTAACGGTGGATGTCAACATAAGCGTAAGGAAGGGGGTGCTCACTTTCAACATCAGTGATGAGGTAATTGAGTATTCCTTCAATAAAACTGAAAGGCATACAGGTCCCATGGAAGAGGTAAAGTCTATATCAGCTGGTTACATCACTTGCGGGGAGCCTAAGGTGAGAAACATGACATAGAAAAGAGGGATATGGAAGCCCAGGTGAAGGAGATCATGGCCCAGGTGAAGGAGATCATGGCCATCCTGAACGAAGAAGCAGAGAATCCACTCGACATAGACCAAGGTACATCGATTTGGACTAACTATTTTTCGGATGCTTTGCCGGGTCTTAAGTATGGGGTCAAAATCGACCCGGAGAAATCGACTAGCCCAGAGAACAACTCGATATCGAGTCCACCTACTCGATATCGACCAAATAATGTCAAATCTTCTTTACCAGAAATCGAGCAGAGGGGAGTCGACAGGGAGCACTCAATATCGAGTGAGCTAGGTCGATACCGACCTGACCATGCCGACTCGATTCCACCACCAGAGCTGAAGCAACCCGATTTCGAGCCAGGTAACTCGATATCGACCACAGTAGGTCGATATCGACCAGATCAAGTCGATTTGCCTTCCTCTTAATCGACTGAGTCTCCACCAGAGCAGTAAAACTCGACATCGAGTGACCCTACTCGATATCGACCGGACCCTCAGGAGCTTCCGACATCCGATTCTGCGAAGGTAAGCCAAGGTATGGATCTTTCTTCTCCTATTTCCATTAATGATTTATCTATACATGGGAGAGTTTTGCCTTGGTATGTGCGTTTATGCAGGATTTCCAATGATGAGCCTAAGGAGTATGAAGTTGGTGACGAAGTCTATGCTGCCAAATCAAATGATCATTGGTTTCCTAAAAAGTTCAAACAGAAGAAGATGGGCCCCTTCACTGTGAACAAGATCCGTTTCGGAGGACTGTAGTTGATGGATAAGAATGGAGTCCTATTTGAAGCCCAAGCTACATGGGCCCTGCAAATGTCACCTTGAGCTTAATGGAGAAGTCGGCCTAGCGACTATAAAATCTAGAGCTTGTAAATAGACATTTATTTTTTGGATTTTTGGACTTTGTTGCTTTTGTTTTTGGTTTTGGACATTATGTTCTATTGTGGGTATATCTCTTTTACATTTTCAAGTACAAAGAAGGATAGAGCAGCAGTCGAAATCGAGTACAGCTAGTCGATATCGACCTGGCTAACTCGAAATCGACCAGGGCCAGCAGCATTGCACTCGATTTTGAAGCCCTGCACATCTGTCTAGTGAGTTTCTTTCTTTACCCTTATTTTTTATACAGTGAGGACACTGTAATGTTTAAGTATGGGGTGGGGGGAGGGCTTACTTTGTGCATTTTGACATATATGACATTATTTGTGCATTATTTCTTGAATTGCTTATACATGGCTATTTTGGAATTCATTATTGATTTATGTGCTTATATGCATGTTTTCCAAAGTTTATAAAAAATGACCTCCATTGAAATTTTTTATTAATGTCATGGAAGCTTTAATTGAACTCGACGATGCAAAATTGGATTCATTAGAGATATAGCATGAAATTGCCTAGTGAAGGGAAGTCAAAATGAAGTGCATATTTTAATGAAAACCATGAAAGGAGGTAAAATTTAATATTGCTTTTGACATACAATGCTCATATTGTTATAATCCTAGCCTTACCTATGCTTATGCATTTCACGAAGCCATATTGAGCCTTATTTCATATTTGCTTCACATGATCTAAATATTGCCCATTCTTTACCTTATTTCCATCCAGGGATTATGTTAAGAATAATGTTACATTATGGAGAGTATTATATGGTGTTTGTGTTGTTATATATCATTATTGGATTATGGCAGGAATGTTTGAAAATTATGGAAAATTTTAATGAGTGAATGAAAATCCGGTCACCTCAGGAGATAAAGGTAGATCGACCCTGCTCGCTGAGATAATAGTTTGGCGAGATGGGACACAAGGTGAGGAGTCCAAAGCACTAAGTATCCGGGGCCATTCATGACACCCACGTTTGCGACTCGCGAGAAGGCAGTGCTGAGGCTAGAGAGTTAAAAGTATAATATTGGAAAAAGCAATGAGCGATGAGAGAAAGGTGAGAAATCAAAAGAAGAAGGAATGTGGTATGAAAGATTGGAAGTACTCCATTTCCCCGGATCATTAGCACCACATGGCCAAAAATTTCCCACCCTTAGCCTTTTACCAATCTACTTCTTATTGAGCTTAAATTAAAGTCCTCTTGATTATTAATGCTTTGTCAAGAATGAATGTTTTTGCATAACCCTCCTTTTGTGAGTAGATGTTGCTTTTTAATTGCACATGCATGGATTTGTGACACTAGTACCTTTTCGAAGATGGTAATTGATTGCAGGGACATATAAGAATGAATCTAATATGTTGAGAGTTTTGATTTCTTCCCCTGAATAACCATTATAAGTATTGCTTGAGGACAAGCAAGCTTAAGTATGGGGTGTTTGTTGTGAGCCTATTTCGCCATGTTTTATACTTACTTTTATATCATTTTATACATGCATTTCATACATTTGGGCTAGATTAGTACAGAATCTACGTAGTTTATGTTTATTTTCCAAATTATGGAATCTACACCAGTTTCTGTTTAATTTCGCAGAAATCGAGGCAATTTACAGCAGTTCAGAGAAAGGAGGAAAAGCTCCAAGTCAACTACAGAAAGTCCGAGGTCAAGGAGCAGCGGAACCAGGACAAATCGAGCTGGAAACGAGAAAACCGAGTCGACACCATCTGGTCGATATCGAGTACCTTAGATCGATATCGAGTCAATAAGTCGATTTCCACTAGAATTGACCAGAATCGAGTGAAGAAGACACAATTGGTCGATATCGACTACGGCATGTCGATATCGAGTTGCCCAATACCGAGTCCGGATCCCAGGAATTGACAAGCAAGCTGAGCAAGAAGAAAGTTGGTCGATATCGAGGAAGCCAACTCGATATCGAGTACCAACAAGTCTATTTTTACTCTGAAGGCCGAGATCAAGTAGCTGAGCTGAAGTTGAGGAAATGCTGGTCGATATCGAGTAACACTAGTCGATATCGACTTGACCACAGGGGCCGAAATCGAGCTAGTCCGGGTTCTTGTTAAGGTTCTATCCCGAATCCAATGGAGATATACACAAGAGCAAATTCTATCAAGATCTATCAAGTTGGAAGAGATATTTACCTACATTAGATATAATTCCTTGTTGATTTATTTCTTTTATTCCATTTTTAATCTTTAAGTAAGTAGATAGATAGATATAGATATAGATAGAGTTTCTTTCCTAGATTAGCTTGGAATAAAGCATATAAATAGAGCCTTAGGGGCTGATTTCAATGAATTCAATTCAAGTTACAATTAGTTACATAGAGAGTAGACAAGAGAGCTTGTGAAGAGAACAAGGTGGAAAGGCGAGAGCTGATTTGGCTTGTTCGGTTGTAAGCTTTCTTTTATTTCATTAATGCAAGTTACTTCCTTTTGTTATTCAGTGAGTTTCTTTATGATGAAGAGCGAGTAGTCACCAAACTTCTATGGTCGGGGTGAGCCCGACGGTAGCCAAGTAAGATGACGCAGTAAAGGTTAAATCTTTTGAGGCAATTCGTCTTCTATCCCTGCGAGCATGATTCTTTTGCGAAAGTTGAAGGTCATCCTTGTTTGTATTATTGAAGCGAAAGTGATCTTAATACAACTTGGGTTAATTATGTGAAAAGGGTTAGAAATAATTAGGGTTTATGCGAAAGCCTCTATATTACTATTTGTTAATAACGAAAGTTATTTGATGAAAAGCATGATCTTTTATGCCTTTATGTGGTACTTTACATGGTTATCGTTGTGGTGTTGAAACCCTGATCTTGGAAGTCTTTTATTTCATTGATTTATTTCACAAAATTTTGGTTTTAAAGTTTTTGTCAAGTCGAAATCGAGTTTCTGTTAGTCGGTTTTCTTAGTCGATATCGAGTTACTTAAGTCGATATCGACCAAAATTTCTGCGTTGTGTTCTGTTTCTATTTTGAGTGGAAATTGAGTGCTGTTGGTCGATGTGCCGAGTCGATATCGAGTAACAGTGGTCGATATTGACCAAGTTTTCTGCTTTCGTTTCGTTTCTGCTTTTCTCTGTTATTTCTGCTTTCTTCTATGTTTTACTATTTCTGCTGAGTTTTAGAACTGAAAAGGCAGGCGCTGACATGCTTCCTCGTGGATCGATCCTGACTGCCTTCTAGTACATCGGGAGGAAGTCTTCTATTTATTTGCTAAGACAGGGAGTCAGTCTGATTTTATATTTATATTTATTTAATACTTGACCATCCTTCTGCAACAACAGTGAACCCTCGTAGTGCAGTCAACCTTCACAATTCTGTGTTCTTCTAAATTTCTAATCATATCAAGTCCAACTCTATCAAGGTTAGTTTTGTTCCTCTACTTTTTAATTAGATTGTTTTTAAATTCAATTCGTGAGATAAGAATCAATTTAGATTAGAATTTGTGGATTTGAGAATCAATTTGGGATAAATTTTTATTAGGGTTTGTTCCTCTACTTTTTAATTTCATTGTTTTAAGTTTAATTTGTTGAGATGATAATCAATTTAGATTAGAATTTGTGGATTTGACATTCAATTTGGGGTAAATTTAGAATAAGGTTTGTGATTTTGCGAGGGTCTGGGTTAAACCATCCACCATGGAGGATCTATTTGCTCGTTCTGCTGATATGTTGCTTTTACTCATAATAATGTCTCTTGTATATCTCTGTTTAGGTTAAAAAATAATCGAAAAAACATATTGATAATGCTTTATAAGGTGGCCAAAAGTTAACCAATGATTCATCTTTCTGGACATAATACATGATATGAAGTGGACATGATCAGAATGTAAAATGAAACAGTGAAAGACTATAGCGGTGCCACTGATGACTTGATTGAACTATATGTCTACATCTATCTGTTTTATGTATATATTAAAAAGAAATTATATGTGATCGTGTCAGGTATTTCATGAATATCATTTGCTTAAAATATAATGTCTCTTCGGAGACATCTGATAAAATTTACACATAATGTAATGACAGAAGTATATGACTAATTATGTGCAAAGAACGAAAAAGGCTCTGCTAAATTTGTTTTGATATTAACATTGATCTCGATTTGCAACTTGCCATACCCGTTTTTCAGCCCCCCCTTGCCAAAAATCCTAGATCCGCCACTGATTTCAGCATCGGCTTTGAGAGTAGGCCAGTTGTACCCTAACCGAATTATTTTAGCTACCACGACCCCCCATCCTTGGTGGTTGCCACATACACCTGCATGGACCTCTCGGACAAGATCGAGACCCTCCTGGTTTGACACGCAGAGGAGGTCAGAGAGGTTAAGGCCTCTTTTGTAGAGGCGGCCGTCCTTGACTCCAAATCGAGCTGCTCACTTTCTGATGCTTTGGTTGTCTTGGGACTCGCCCATTAACACGCCTTCAGTTTTGTATTCCAAGAGAGGTTTGCAGCAGCCTCCAAGATTAGAGATTATGAAACCCCCTTGTAAATTCCTCGGGCATCCTTTTGCTCGATAACCACTCGATCGCTCAAACCGAGGGGCCATGTTGCTCCTATCTTAGCCAGAGTCTCGGCGCATTCATTTTGTTCGCGAGGAATGGATGAAATTGAACATTTCCTAAATGCCGATGTGAGCGTTTGTACGCGAGGTAGGTACTCAGGTAGCATCCCTGTCTTTGCCTCATACTCCCCTTTGACTTGTAGAGCAACTACTTCTGAGTCTGTGAAAATTTGAACTTGACGAGCTCCACTAATTAGTGCTTTTTTAATACCCGCAATCAAGGCTTCATATTCTGCTTCGTCGTTAGTAGTTTTGAACAAAAGTTTGAAAGAGAAATCAGTTATCTCTCCACTAGGACTTGATGCGGGACCATTCAAGACACCTTCGGATGATGTCCTTCTCAAGAGGAAGAAGAAGGCTCCACCATGGGAGAAGATCCAAAGGTTGACGTTTTTTAGATTCGTGCAGCAATTTAACAGCTTTTCGACGTCTCAGTAAAGTGAGTCGTACGGATTCAATATTTATTGGATTGGGGCGTGTCATACCTTGTCGGAACGAACACGAAGAGATCTACAACTTTTCTGTTGAAGGTTTTTCCAGATTCGCCATCGAGATTGGCCGAAAATCACCATCTTTGCAAGTCTGTCACTGTTTTGACGGGAGTGAATATGGCTAAGTGTTGGAACATCTTTAAAGTTACTATTGGGCCGAAATTGGGCTTATTTTATGTGTTATTTTTAGAGACCTTATTTACTTATGTTTTTAGGTGTTTTAATTAGTTATTTATTTATTTAATATTTACGGCTAAATCGGCCCTAGTTAGGCTATATATTGCCGACACCTCCTTTGTAATCAAACACGTTGAATTTGATAGAAAGGTTCTCTTTTTGTGTGAAACACAATGAGTGTTTGTCGATTGAATAGAGTTGTGCTCTTCAATTGCAACTATTGGTATTGATCTAGCTTGGTTTGCTTTGTGTTCATCAACTTCGCAAGACTTGGTGATCCTAGTATCCAGAAGCCCCCTCCTTGTGCCTCCAAGTTGTCCGCTTGGTTGTGTAGGGTTGCAGAGGCGGGTTATATAGTCATTGGTATTGGTTCCTACCTTCTACGGAAGCCTGGGGTCTTTATCTTGTACTATATAGATCGACTCAGTCCTTATCGGTCGTGTCTTTATTGCTTTTATCGAGTCTTTATTCATATTGTCGAGTATGTCCTTGTTCTTGCGTCGTGTCTCTTGTTTCTTGCTGCGTTCTTTACTTTCTTGGTCGATATTGGACTGTTCTTGGTCTAGATCTTGCGTTTCTTTGCTTTCTTGTTCGTGTCTTGTAGCTTTCTTGGCTGCGTCTTTTAAGTTCTTGTTTAGTTCTTACTTCTTGTTGAAGATCGGGCCATCACACGGCTAACCCCGTATCAAATTGGTATCAGAGCTTTGGTTTCCGACATCAAGATTGAGTCTTTTTCTTTTCCTAAACACAAAAACACAAAAATAGAGTCAGTTCTTGTTTTGGTTATTTACTTCTTGCAATTCTTTATTTGATTCTCTCTCTAATCTTGAGTTTGTGATTGTTTGTGGTTGCATAGCCTAAACACATAGCCTAGCCGAGACCAGTGGAGTCGACAAAGCCGTGAAGCACCCTTGTGCATCACCCTAGCCGACGATAGTTCTTGTCCCCATAAGTCGAGTGCTTGACCGAGTCCTATCACAAACACAAGAAACCCTAGTTTGTTCTATCTTTGGAACTTTTGATTTATCTTTTATCTATTTCCATTTATCTATTTGCCTTATTAAAAATCAGATTTTTGTGGTAGATTAATTCCATATTATCTATCATATATGATAACAAGGCATAGATAGATCTACTTACCAAAGATAACCAAACCCTTATCTATATCTATTTCTTTAGGGCTGAATTTTTTATCCTTCACCATTACCTTATGAATTTTCGAGTCCTATATCTAATTTTGAGTTTTTTCTTGCATTAGTTTCATATTTAAAAAAAAATCAGATTAAAAAAAAAAAGATTGAACTTGGACCTAGGAGGATAAAGTTCACTAGGGGTAAAAGTAAGTCAAAAAAAAAAAAGATAGAGTTTGTTCTACTAGTGCAAGAAAGCTCCAAAGGACACATCTTTTTGGTGAAATTCTACAGCCCTAGTCGACACACCCATATCCCCAAACACATACCTCCACAAAATTGAAACCCTACCTTGCAACTACAACATCCTAGCTTAAAGGTTTTCAATCAAAAGAGGTAAATTTCCAAGTTTTCTTCTATCTTTTCTTATTTTTCTTCTTGTGTCGAGTACTGATTTTGTTGAATCAAGTGCTCCTTATTGATCTGTCGAGTGTTCTCAGCCCACGTCGAGTTCGCCCTTTTTTGTGTCGAGTGCCTTGAACCTTTTCGAGTGCATTCTTGGTTGTGTCGAGTACTGCAGGCCTTTGCCGAGTGCTCCTTGCTTTGTGTTGTTTCATTCATTCTCGCATACATATACTTTGATTGTTAGGTTTTTGCTTGAGTGTTGATTTGCCCAAGGCGGATTGCCCCAACAAGCGTGACATACCAATTAGAGAGGGAGTGTGAGCGAAACACTTATGAGGTTATTTATATTTTTCTAACTTTTACATAGTTCTTTGTTTGTCTTCTTTTTGTCATGTCTAATATTCAGGTTAACAACGAGCCCAACAATGGGAACAACTCGACCACTACTATAACTCCTGAGCAATTCAACACCTTGATGATCACCATGAATGCCATGAATGAGATGTTGGTAAAGTTCAATAATGAAATGGCTAAGATAGATAAAAGCTTTACGACAATAGAGCCTCAGCATTTTGGTTCTAATACGGTGTTCGGACAAGGAGTCCCACTTCAAGTTGTAGTGCCACCAATTGAAAGGGAAGAAACTCATCCTATTTCTCCCAATAATGTTAAACCACATCATGTTCCTTCTATTGTAAATATTCAGTTTGTTGATAGAATTGAAGAGCATGTTGAAGATGATCAAGATGTTAATTTACTTGCCTATGATCATAATGACTGCATTAAATATGAGCATGATGATTCTTTAATAGATTTAAATGTTCAACCTATGTCTTGTGATGATAATCAAAGAGAAGATTTATGTCATACTAAATGCTTAGAAAAAGGCAAAGTTTCTAATATGTTCATTGATGGTGAACATTCTTCTCCTATTACTAGCCTTGAATTTATTGAAAATTCAGCCTTGGAAAAGGATGAAACCTTGCTAGCATTGGATGAAAACTTAGGGATTAATGACCAAGCTCAAGTACATTTTCAATTAGGACATCATGACATTACTATGAAATCTGAATTGTGCACTAATCAAGTTTCATTTCTTGATTTTGTAGATGAAGCTGAGACAATAACCATCAAGGAATGGTCAATCCCTACAACAATCGGCCTTGAAAAGAGTTTCCATGGACATGAGGTTTTCGATCCAGGAGTTCGTGTGGATGCATTTGTGGAATCATGTGCGACCTTGGATTCGAGGACGAATCCTTTTCAAGAAAGGGAGATTGATGCGGGACCATCCAAGACACCTTCGGATGATGTCCTTCTCAAGAGGAAGAAGAAGGCTCCACCAAGGGAGAAGATCCAAAGGTTGACGTTTTTTAGATTCGTGCAGCAATTTGACAGCTTTTCGACATCTCAGTAAAATGAGTCGTACGGATTCAATATTTATCGGATTGAGGCGTACCATACCTTGTCGGAACGAGGACGAAGAGATCTACAACTTTTCTGTTGAAGGTTTTTCCAGATTCGACATCGAGATTGGCCGAAAATCACCATCTTTGCAAGTCTGTCACTGTTTTGACGGGAATGAATATGGCCAAGTGTTGGAACATCTTTAGAGTTACTATTGGGCCGAAATTGGGCTTATTTTATGTGTTATTTTTAGAGACCTTATTTACTTATGTTTTTAGATTTTTTAATAAGTTATTTATTTATTTAATATTTACGGCTAAATCAGCCCTAGTTAGGCTATATATTGCCGACACCTCCTTTGTAATCAAACACGTTGAATTTTATAGAAAGGTTCTCTTTTTGTGTGAAACACAATGAGTGTTTGTCGATTGAATAGAGCTGTGGTCTTCAATTGCAACTATTGGTATTGATCTAGCTTGGTTTGCTTTGTGTTCATCAACTTCGCAAGACTTGGTGATCCTAGTATCCACAAGCCCCCTCCTTGTGCCTCCAAGTTGTCCGCTTGGTTGTGTAGGGTTGCAGAGGCGGGTTATATAGTCATTGGTATTGGTTCCTACCTTCTACGGAAGCCTGGGGTCTTTATCTTGTTCTATATAGATCGACTCAGTCCTTATCGGTCGTGTCTTTATTGCTTTTATCGAGTCTTTATTCATATTGTCGAGTCTGTCCTTGTTCTTGCGTCGTGTCTCTTGTTTCTTGCTGCGTTCTTTACTTTCTTGGTCGATCTTGGACTGTTCTTGGTCTAGATCTTGCGTTTCTTTGCTTTCTTGTTCGTGTCTTGTAGCTTTCTTGGCTGCGTCTTTTAAGTTCTTGTTTAGTTGTTGCTTCTTGTCGAAGATCGGGCCATCACACGGCTAACCCCGTATCAGGACTCTTAATCGTGACTCCTGCCCCACATCCTCCTGGTGATATAGAACCATCCACGTTGATGATCTAGTCTTCTCCCTCGCGATCATGGGAATCTGTAAAAATAGCTTCGACAACAAAATCGGCCAATGCTTTGGAAAAACGAGATTTTCTAGGTTTGAAATGAATATCAAATTCCGAAAGTTCTACTGCACACTTAACCATTCTTCCTGAAAGGGATGACGAATGGAATATTTGATATAGGGGTAGATCAGAGAGTACCTTGATGGTGTGACCCTGGAAGTAAGGCCTCAATCTTCGCGTTGTGAAGACAACGGACAAAGTCATTTTTTCTGTTGGGGTGTATCTAGACTCGGCCTGCTGCAAGACCCTGCTGGCGAAATAGATAGGAAACTTGGACTCCTTTGTGAGCATTGTACTGATGGTAGTTGACCCAACCGCTAAGTATAGTTGTAGAGTTTCATGTTCGCGTGGGTAATGAAGAGTGGGCAGCACCGCTAGGTACAACTTCATATTCTTGAAAGCTTTATCTAGGACAGAGGTCCACTCGACCGGGCCTTTCTTTTTCAGCTTCTCGAAGAAAGGTAGAGAGTGATCAACTAGTCGCTGGTAGAATCTGCTTAGATAGTTAACATATCTATTCAACTTCTGGATATCATTCAGTGTTTTGGGGGGGTCCATTGCGAGTATTGTCTGAACCATTGAAGGTTTTACATATATCCTATGATGGATTATCATGAAGCTTAGGAACTTCCCAGAGTCTACTCTGAAAACACACTTTTTCGGATTTAGGCAAACGCGGTTCTTCCTCAGAGTGTCGATGGTTTCCTGGAGGTCATTGGAGTGGCTCTCCTTAGTTAGACACGGTTTTTAAGTAGACGCGGTTCTTCCTTAAATTTTGATCAAAATATCATCGACATAAACTGCAATGTTCCTTCCAATTTGCGAACTAAAAAGTTTATCGATCATTCTCTAGAAAGGTGCGCCGACGTTCTTGAGTCTGAAAGGCATTACCTTATAGCAAAAGGTGCCCTTATTGGTGATGAAAGCGATTTTTTTTTTGTCGTGGGGAATCATCTTGATTTGATTGTAGCCTGAATAAGCATCGAGGAAACTTAGAGTCGCGTGCCCTGCTGTGGTGTCTACCAGTTCATCAATGGATGGCAGAGGGTAACTGTCTTTTGGGAAGGCCTTGTTTAGATCTCTTAAATCCAGACACATTCTCCATTTGCCACTTCTCTTTCTTACCAACACTATATTCAACAACCAGGTTGAGTTGTTTATTTCGTGGATGAAATCGGCTTGTAGAAGCTTGTACACTTCTTGTTTTGTTGCCTCGGACTTTTCAGCGGCCATTTTTCTTTTCCTTTGGTACACGGGCATCGCACAGCGGTCGAGCCTTAGAGAATGCTCCGCGATTTCTCGAGGGAGACCTTTCAAATTCTGAGGTAACCAGGCAAAAACATCTCGCAATTTTCTCAGTATATCCTTGACA
The DNA here is from genome assembly GCA_963922045.1 of Persicaria maculosa. NCBI lineage: Eukaryota > Viridiplantae > Streptophyta > Magnoliopsida > Caryophyllales > Polygonaceae > Persicaria > Persicaria maculosa. The sequence continues at coordinate 20,834,585 of OY998251.1, read as the reverse complement.
TGACCCATGGCAGGACCGACCAAACTGTGGTCGTGGTAACGGGCTTCAGTTTTGTTTGGGACAAAAAAGAAACCAATCTTCTCCTCCACGATCTTATTTGCCGTTTTCTCGGGTCGTACTTCAAACTCTGTTTGATGCTTATCAGATGTGGCTTCTTGGTCCCTATCATCCGTTGCCTCTACCTTTAACGATCCCTGACTAGGTTTATCAATCGTAAACACCCGTCCGTGTCCCTTTTTCAGTGAGGCCAAGTAGCAAACTCTGCTTTCCGCCTGTTCCCCTCGGGCCTGGCCCACCTTTCCATCAGCACACGGGAACTTGATGCTAAAATGATCTATGGAGCATGTGACTTGGAATTTAAATAGACTAACTCGGACCACCGTAAACTCAATCATGTGAGTTCTTCTATTTGGAGTTAGCCCCATCGTTAGAGCTAATTCGATTGTTCTAGCCACATCGACTTCATCTCCCGAAAAAGAGACAACCTTCCCTGAATAGTGGTGCAAGGCGCTTTCTGCAATCCCAAGCTGCTCAAACGCGTTCCAGTAGAGGACGTCTATCGAGGATCATGTGTCTACCTTCACTTGCTTGACTGTTTTGGTCCCTAGCTCCACATGAATAACCAAAGGATCCGAATGCGGCATCATGAGGTCGCGAGCGTCAGAAATAGAAAAATTTAGTATCGCGTGTTCAGTGGATGCTTGTCTGACACTGGCTTCGGAGGGGGGTCGTTTGACTTCCCTTTTATAGTTTTTCCTCTCCTGATTGCTGGTGCCAGACGAAGTGGGCCCCCTTACGATAGTATTGATGCATCAATCCGGGGATGGCGGGTTTTGGTTGTCCCTATTGGATCACTTAGGTCGGTTTGACGAGGACCTTGCTTTAGGGGCATTTCTCGCATCCCTTGGTGGGGGCCGGTATCCTCCTCCTCTATTCTCATTCCATCCTCCTCGGCCTCGCGGGTAACTTCCCCTCCCCCTAGCTACATTCGCGGGGGGGGGGGGGGGGGGGGGGGGGGGGGGAGGGGGGGGGGTTGTATTATCGGGGTGGGGCAACAGGAGGGTTGTATTGTTGTGGTGGCGCGGCCGGTTGACTGGGGTTCACCGGGGGGCGCATATATGTAAGGGCACTTCTTTTTGGGAGAGAGCCGAAGGAACCCCATAAACAAGGGGTGAGATCTGATCAGGGTGTGCCATTATTACATTAGTCGGGGTATCATGCGGGCTTGATCCAGTCCGCTGGTTGTACTATACTTCTTGTTGGGGAGGACGTGGTGGGGGGGACAGGGTACTGCCATTGGGGGTTATTGTATTTCTAATTCTCATAGCCTCTCTTTCTTTGGTATTTGTTGGGGACCTTATGGTAGAAAGAAGGCTTGGTCCCAACGGGCTGCGAGCTAGAGCTAGCAGCCTCCACAACATGTATCTGCCTTGTGACAAGCTTCCACAAATCGTCATAGTTTTCTGGCTCTTTTCGGAAAAGGCAGATCTTGAAGTCTCCTTCGGCCAGGTTGCCCATTAATATTGTGCTTGTAGATTCTTGATTAAACTTTGGGATATATACCACCATGTTGGTAAATCTATTGAAGAAGCTCCCTAAAGATTCAGATGATCCTTGCTTAATGAAATTTAGGTCAAGCATGGTTCGCTTCCATGTACGGACACTATCAAAATGAGCGACAAACGTGCTTGACAGCTGTGCAACGTTACTGATAGAAGGCCGGGCCAGATTGGTGAACAACGTTAAAGCCACTCCGCTAAGCGTTGATGGAAACGATCGGCAGAACATATATAGTATTGTTATCTTCGTTCCTCCTCATTGACTTCGTAAACTGGTTTAGGTAATCGTTGGGGTCAGTATCGCCTTTGTACTAGGCGATGGTCTCATCCCTCCATCTCTTAGGAACTGGTGCTTCGCGTATCTCTTTGCAAAAGGCAGACGGGAAAGTTGGCTCACCTCTGTGAACTGGGCCCGATGCCCATGGGAGTTGGAGCGCGATGATAAGTCCCTGATGTTGTAGTCGCGAGCCTTCTTGTCGATGTTGTCCCTGTTGTGTTTGAAATCCGGATTGAGTGGAGTCGGCAGGGTTGGGGAAGTTATTGACGGTTGTAAGAGCGGGGTCCTGCTGTTGACAGTGAATACGGGGATCGCGCAGGAGTGGTACTCCATTCGCTTGCTTACCATAGTATGGATTCTGGGGGTAGGCACCTGCGAAGTGTGGGTATGGGGGGTAGCTACCCCACATCCCATAAGGGGCAAAAGGTGGAGGTTAGCTGTGTCCCAGGGAAGTTGTTGAGGGACATTCTCATCGTGGTGAGACTGACCTTCTTCGTTAGGGGGATTGTTGAGGCTGATGCCGTCAGTTTCCTCGGCATCAAGGTGCAGGTTTCCAAATTATTCACCGAATAGTGTAAAGTTCATGATTCCTGCAAAATTTGTTAGTATCAAAAGTAAAAAATAGTGCGTATTACTAATTAGAAAGGATTAATAGAAAAAAGATGAAGAGACATAAAACAAGGAAAATAAAAGATGGAAAATAAAAAAATTGCAATGTGAAAAAAGCGTGTTGACACGCGGAACCTCTCGTCGTGAAAGGTTCCCACAGACGGTGCCAATGACGCGCTCATGGAATTTCACCTATATTTATTACCTCAGGGTGACAACAAATGTTTTAATATACCTTCAAGCCCAATCAAGGTGGGTGGTGCTCAATTTATACGACTGGCTCGCGAAGAGGTAGTTACTGTTCAATCGTCGTCTGTGAACAATAGGAAAATGATTTACTTGAGATTTAAGAGTTTGGAAAACTTTAGGAAAATGATTTACTTGATTTAACTTGGTGAATTTGTTGTTGAATACTACTTGAGAATTTGTGAATTTTAAATAAGATATGAAATGTTATATGATGAGGAAAGATGAGATGGTGGATGATATATTTATGTTGAGATGAGATGAACATGAAATGATTTATGATATATGATGAGATAAGACGGAATGATCTGAAATGGCATATGTGAAGTTATGTATGATAGTTAGGGACGTCTTGTGTGATTTAGATAGACTCATGCATATATGTATATTTGTTAGGTGATTTATGATTTGTTAGACATTGCTTGCTATTGGTGTTGATTTCTTGGATTCTGCACACCTCCAAGTAAGTATGATACGGGAGCTTACTCAACAACTCGGACCTCCTGCCTGATGTGTGATATAGTGTGTAGGTGTTGCATATGCATAAAAGCATGACATGTAGTATCATGCTTAGGACTTGCACTTATGAATGAGAACCCTTATTCTTTATGTGTTTGAAAAGAGAACGGTCGTTATCTATGAGTCCTAGAGTCTTTGGCTAGGGTCATAGGATTGTCCAGCACCATCGGGTTGTCCTGAGTCGTTCTGTCTCTCGTCCACCTCTCTTCGTTGGGGACAACTTCATGCATTGGAAATCCTTGATGCAAATGTTTATCATTGATCAGGATCTAGAGCTCTGGCATATTATTACGTGAGGGCCTAATGTACACAAGAAGGATGGACCCAATGGGACAAAGGTGAACAAGACGGAAGATGAATACAATCAAACGGATCTAGAGAGCACGACTAAGAATTTCAAAGCTATTCACTCACCTTATTGTGGGTTGAGTACCGATGAATACAATCGCATCCCCTCTTGCAAGACTACAACGGAAATCTGGGACAAGTTGGTTGTTACCTATGAAGGAACAAGCCAGGTCAAAGAGATTAAAATAAGTATCTATCTTAGGCAATATGAATTGTTTAAAATGAATCCGGATGAGTCAATAAAAGCAATGTTTACCCGTTTTACGGAGATCATTAATAATCTTGACTCTTTAGGAAAAACTTTCCAGAATGATGAGAAAGTTCGAACGATACTTAGGTGCTTACCCAAATCGAAATGGGGTCCCAAGGTGACGGCCACAGAAGAAGCTCAAGTCCTTAGCACGCTAGCAATTGACAATTTATTAGGAAAGCTAATCACCCATGAAATGATCCTCAATGAGGATGACGAGGAGACTTCAACAAATGTCAAAAACTTGGCTCTTAAAGTTTTAAAAAAAAGAACCTCCAGAGGATACTGAGAGTGACGATGAGGAAGATCCTTTTGCTCTCATCTCAAGGGGGTTGGCTTGCATTCTCAAAATGAAAAAGCAATTGTCGAACAAAGAATTTGGAGGATCATCTAGAAATCGAGGTAAATCTTCTACCCCTTCCAAGAAGAGTCGAGTTCTAACTTGTTGTGAATGTGGTGAAATAGGCCATCTTATAAAGGAATGTCCACAAAAAAAGCGAAACAAAGCTAAGAAGAAGGAATCCAAGAAGAAGGTGATGGTTGCATGGAGCGACTCAGACTCTTCAAGTGATTCGGACTCAAAAGACGAACATGTTAATCTTTGTCTAATGGCAAAGACCGACGAAAAGGATCAACATCTAAATGGAGCGGTATGAAACCTCTTATCTAGTCCTACTGTTGTGTTATCAGAATTTCTCAAAAACGTGATTTCTAATGAACAAAATTGCGGCAAAGAAATCAGCACCTTGAAAGAGAAGGTAATGGATCATGCAGTATGCATAAGGAAGCTGTCGCAGAAACTGCAAGATCTTGACAGCAAAAACTCAGATCTTATCACTAAAGGTAAAGCCTTACGATTGGAAAATTCCGAACTTAAGGCAAACCTTTCATATCTTAAGGCTCAAAACAATGACCTTGAGAATGAAAAAGTGAGATTATCTGAGAAATATCGAGATCAACAAACAGCCCTGGTGCAATTCACTAGATCCAAAGCCACTCTCGACAAGATGCTTGGAGAACAACAACATTCCTTAAACCGAAGTGGTATAGGATACAATAGGAATTTTCCTGTCAAGCCTACCACCAAGTTCGTCAAGGAAAAAGGAAGCTGGCAATCTTCTACTTGTTTCTTTTGTTGCAAAAAGGTTCATGTAAAGGAAACGTGTCCTTATAGGAGAACAGATCCTTACATTATTAGAAACACATTTCCTGTACGCTTAAATGAACGGATAAGAGAAGTTTGAGTTCCTAAAGGGACATGGTTGTCAAATATGTTTTACCCCCATAATGGATCCAAATCGGTTTATTGGTCAAACCGGAAAGTTTGATTTTTTGTTTTGCAGAATATCATCAAGACTAAGGATCAAAAGTGGATAATGGATAGCGGTTGCTCAAGGCATATGAGTGGAAAAGAATCTCTTTTTCACAATCTAAAGAAGCAATCCAATGGCACTATTACTCTTAGTGATAAAGGAAAATGTGACATCGTCGGTATCGGTAACATTGGTGTTGATCCAAACAATTTTATTAAAGATGTTTATCTTGTTGATGGTCTCAAATATAATCTTCTTAGTGTTTCACAGCTTTGTGATAGAGGCAATCTTATGAGCTTCAACAAGAAGAAATGTGTCGTACAAAATGAGGAATCAGGAGACATTATTCTTACTGCATATAGAGATTCTAACATTTATGCTCTAAATACTGATCGAATTTCATGCTCTAATATGAAATGTCTCAAGGCCTTATCAGAAGATCCAAGGGTGTGGGATAGGCGTCTTAGACATATAAGTATGCACACTCTCGGTAAACTACTTTCAAAGGATCTTGTAGGAGATCTTCCTGATTTGAATTTCAAGATAGACGATCTTTGCAAAGCCTGCTCAAGAGGTAAACATACTCGTAGCTCTTTCAAAAAGAAGCAGGTCATTAGTACTACTAGACCTTTAGAGCTTCTACACATGGATCTTTGTGGACCTATGCGTGTCAAATATCCCAAAGGTAAGCAATACATACTTGTTATTGTTGATGAGTATTCTCGATTTACTTGGGTTTTCTTTCTAAAAGATAAATCGGAAACTCTGTTTTTTTTTCAAAGCTTTGGAAGCAGTTACAAACCATGAAAAACCTACCTATCGTTTCTATTAGAAGCGATCATGGTAGAGAATTTGATCAATTAAACTTTGATTTATTTTGTGCGAAATATGGTATTTCTCACAATTTTTCATCTCCTATGACGCCTCAACAAAATGGGGTTGTGGAACAAAAGAACCGAACCCTAGAGGAAATGTCAAGGACTATGCTATTAGAGAATAACTTGCCCAAGTCATACTGGGCAGAAGCTGTGAATACAGCAAATTATATTCTCAATAGATGTATAATTAGATCAATATTGAAGAAAACTCCTTATGAGATTTTTAAAGGAAGAAAACCAAGTATATCTTATTTTAAACCATTTGGATGTACGTGTTACATGCATAACAATGGTAAGGATAATCTTGGAAAATTTGATGCGCGTAGCGAAAAAGGTATATTTCTTGGATACTCTACTCAAAGCAAGGCTTATCGAGTATACAATAAACGTACCAAAGTAGTTGTATTATTTGATGAAAGTGATAACGGTACCTTGAGTGAAGGGTTTGCATATCTTAACTTGAATACTTATGAGGAAGGCGAATCAGAAGGAGAAGCCAATGATCAAAAGAAGAGCAAATCAAGAAATATGCAGGAGCCATTTCAAGACCTTACTGAGCTATCGCAAGACCTTGACAATGTGTCTCAAGGTCTTACAAATGAAGCCAGTCTTGAAGAAGAAACACCTCCCGAGCCTCAAGAGCCATTTCCCACGAATCCTCTTGAACCTTAGGAGCCTTATCCTTCAATTCCTGATGCACCAGTACCTAATCAAGGATCTGCAAGGAGGAAATTCAAACATGCATCATCTCATTCCTCTTCGGATATCATTTCTGATCCCTCATCAGGCATTCAAACTTGTTCTAAACAAATGTGCTTTTTATGCATTTGTTTCTCTTGTAGAACCCAGGAAATACACTGAAGCTCTTCACAAATAAGACTAGATTATAGCTATGCAAAATGAGCTTAACGAGTTCGAGCACAATAAAGCAAGGACTCTTACGACCAGGCCGAAGGGTAAACCTATTATTGGAACTCGATGGGTATTTCGAAATATGCTGGATGAAGGGGGCAACATCATTCGAAACAAGGCATGTTTAGTTGCTAAAGGTTGTAATCAAGAGGAAGGTATAGACTACGAGGAGACTTTCGCTCTCGTAGCCAGACTCGAAGCTATTCGTATGCTTCTTGCCTTTGCGTCTTTTATGAGCATAAGACTTTATCAAGTTGATGTGAAATGTGACTTTCTAAATGGGTTTTTAGATGAAGAAGTTTATGTCGCTCAACCTCCAGGTTTTGAAAACGATGAATTTCCAAATCATGTTTATAGGCTAGACAAAGCTCTTTACGGCTTGAAGCAAGCCCCAAGAGCTTGGTACGAGCAGCTTTCAAAACCCATGGAAAGGATATCCTTGTCGTGCAAATTTATGTAGATGATATTCTATTTGGAGCCACTAACGAATCTTTGTGCAAGGACTTTTCTAATATTATGTGCAAGGAATTCGAGATGAGCATGATGGGAAAGCTAAATTTCTTCCTTGGACTTCAAGTGCATCAAAGTTCAAAAGGTATTTTCCTTAACCAAGGGAAATATACGTGAGAGTTGCGCAACAAGTACGAGATGATCGATTCCAAGGTAGCTAAAACTCCAATGAGCCCCACTCTTTCTCTAGATCAAGATGTTACCGACTGACGAGAGGGTTTCTCGACCAAATAAATTTGTAGTCAAGACCCCCGCTATAGTATAGGGGAGTCAGGTTCGTCCTCAGGAGAGAAGTCAGTGGTTCTAGGTTTAGTGTGTTTTGGGGTTCAGGGATAGCGGGAAAAGGAGGGGAGGTTGTTGTCGATGTCGACTAAGACTTGGTCGATGTCGAGGGAATGATAGAAGAAGAGGTGGTCGGTGTCGGGTAACTTTGCAGGATAAAAATAATGAAATAAAATAAATAAAGATGCAAACTTCCAAGGTTAGGGATCACCACAACAATAAACATATGCGCAGATCATAAATCACATAAAGATGCATGCTTTATATCAAATAACTTTCGTTATTAACAAATAGGAATATAGAGGCTTTCGCATAAACCCTAAGTGTTACTACCTTTTCTTAATTAGGATCAACCAACTTTCGCAAGAAAAACCTAATTACTATCCAAATTCATAATTAATTCACTTTCGCTTCATAATTGCAAATAAGGAATTGTCCTCGACTGTCGCAAAGGATTAAGCACATAGGTAGATGATAATAAAGACACACAAAAATCATGAATTCATAAATCAAACAAACATATCTATGTTGGGATCACCCCAACCCTAGAAGAAGGAAAATTAGAAAGCAAACATGATGAAAGAAATTAACTTTAACATAAAATAAACTAAAACTTACAAAACCTTCCAAACGTTCCTCCTCTCTCTCTCTCTCTCTCTCCTTCTCTCTCTCTCTCGCCTCCTCCCTCTCCTTGCGCCCGAAGACGGCTTTGCTTGAATGAATGAAAATCAGCCCCCTAAGGCTTTATTTATAGCCTTCTATTCCTTGCTATTCAAGGATAGAATATATCTATCTATATCTAAAAAGCTTAAAAGATAAATAAATGTGATAAAGGAATTAAATCAAAAAGGGAAAAGATAAATCTAAATAGGTAAGTCTTCATGTTGATAGATTTCCTTCCATGGATAGATGATGATAGATCTTGGTCTACTCGACCTCCTTCGTGCCCAAGGAATCCCAGCTCGACTCGGACGGCTCAACCGTGTAACGCGTTTTCGGACTTTGCTCGTCGATCTCGACCAGGCTCTACTCGAGATCGAGTGCGGTGATCGTCGACTTGGCATGGCTGGGCTCCTCGGGTGGCTCTGCTCAACAAGCTCGGACAAGGCTCCTGGGCGTCGTCGATCTCGACTTGGGTGTACTCGAGATCGAGTAGGATTCGTCGTCTGGCTGGCTTGGTCGGGTGGCCCTGCTCGACATGGCTCGGATCTGGTGGTTCTGGCTCCTCGATCTCGACCAAGGGTACTCGAGATCGAGTAGAGTGCGGTCGAGGATGACTCGGACTGATGTTGTCGAGGACTCCTCCTCAGCATGGGCTCGGACTGGCGCAGGGTGGCTCCTCGCACTCGACAAGGCCTCCTCGAGATCGAGTAGGGTTGGCTCGGCGTCTCCGTCTTCGGCTTCTCGACTTGGCACAACTCATCGACTCCGGACATGGCTCTTCGATCTCGACAAGGTCTCCTCGACATCGAGTAGGATTTCGGGAGTCGGGTTGTCTCTGACTCAGTGTCCTCGATCAGCTCTGCTCGACCAGGTCTGCTCGACAAAGTTGGTCGATATCGAGTAAGGTGTACTCGATATCGAGTACACTTGGCTTCAGCTTTCTGCTTTGTTCTTGAAACGCACTTTCCCGAGTCCTCGTTTGTCGGATTGACGCATATGACCATGAGTTGGAAAGCTCTTTCCGAGGGCTACAACTCTCATGAAGACATCAAAGCTTGATTCAGAACGCAGAATGATGAAAAATGGCCTTTTCTCCAGCTGCACCATTCTTAGCTTCTCCATGAGTTTCCTTTAAGCTCCAAAGTGCGTCCGATTTCTGCGAAATATAACCAAAACTTGTGTAGACCTCCATATATTGTAAATAAGTGTAAACTACATAGATTCTGTATTATTCTAACCCAAATGCATGCAATGTATGCAGAAATCGATATAAAAGTAAGTGTAAAACATGGCGAATTAGGCTCACATCAAACACCCCATACTTAAGCTTGCTTGTCCTCAAGCAATACTTTTAATTGTCATTCAGGGGAAGAATTCAAACTCTCAACATATTAGATTCATTCTCATATATCCCTGCAATCAATTACCATCCTCGAAAAGGTACTAGTGTCATAGATCCATTCATGTGCAAATATACAAAAGCAACATTTACTCACAAAAGGAGGGTTATGCAAAAATAATTCATATGTGACAAAGCATTAATAATCAAGAGGACTTTAATTTAAGCTCAAATAAGGAGTAGATTGGTAAAAGGCTAAAAGGTGGGCATTTTTTGGCAATGTGGTGCTTTTGATCCGGGGAAATGGAGTACTTTCCAAACTGAATTTCATACCACATCCCTCCTTCCTTTGATTCATCACCTTTCATAATGCTTTTATCAATAATAATGCTTTTACCTCTCTAACCTCAGCACTGCCTTCTCGCGAGTCGCAAACATGGGTGTCATGAATGGCCCCGGATACTTAGTGCTTTGGACTCCTCACAATGTGTCCCATCTCTCCAAACTATTATCTCAGAGAGCAGGGTTGATCTTTGATCGGATTTTCTTTCACTCATTAAATTTTCCATATATTTCAAACAATCCTTCCAAACTCCAAATATGATAACAACACAAACACCATATAACATTTCCATAATGTAACATCATTCTCAACATAATCCCCGGATAAGGTAAAGAATGGTAAATATTTAGATCATGTGGAGCAATATATGAAATAAGGCATAATATGGCTTTTGTGATGCGATATAAGGCATAATAAGGTAAGGCTAGGAATATAACAATATGAGCATTATATGGAAATATAAAGTCCTCCGTCCTCTTATCATGCAACATGTCAAAAGCAACATCAAATTTTACCTCCTTTCATGGTTTTCAAGAAATAATACACTTCATTGTGACTTCCCTGTACTAGGCAATTTCATGTTATATCTCTAATGAATCTAATTTTGCATCGTCGAGTTCAATATAAGCTTCCATGACATTAATCAAAATTTTCAATGGGGGTCATTTTTCTAAATTTTGGAAATCATGCATGTAAGCACATAAATCAATAAATGAATTCCAAAATAGTCATGTAGCAATTTAAAGAAATAAATTCTAAATATGCACAAATCATGTCAAATATGGAAAATATGCATAAAGTAAGCCCTTCCCCCACCCCATACTTAAACATTACAGTGTCCTCACTGTATAAAAACAAGGGTAGAGAAAGAAACTCACTAGACAGGTGTGCAGGGCTTCATAATATCGAGTTAAAATGCCTGAGCCGAGTCCGTTTTTAGCTTGCATCTATCCATGGACCTGAAAAGTGTAGAAGACATATACCCACAATAGAAAAACTAAAAGTTCCAAAAACAAAAACAAACAAAAGCAACAAAGTCTCAAAAGTCCAAAAATAAATGTCTATGTACATGCTCTAGATGTTATAGTCGCTAGGCCGACTTCTCCATTAAGCATTAGCCTAGCTCATCTTTGTCCGGAGGTATAGGTGGATCTGGTGGTTCCTCCGGTGGTGGAAAGCGTGGGATGTCATCCGGAGGCATCATGTGAAGAAGCTTAAACCTCCCCGAGTGAACGCTCCATGGCTTCACCCATTCATCTTCCTGGGCTCCAGTTGGCATGTATAAAGGAAGATATAAAGAAAATATACATACCTCGTCATCATACCTCTTCCGATTCATAGGTTGACTTGGTTGCACGTCTCCACCACAGCAAAACGGTGGAGTGGGAAGAGATATTTCCACCTCATCATGCGGAACATCATGCCACTTTGCGAGGACCCCATACTTGAATATGAACATCGATTGCTCAAAATCATCGGGTTAGCCTTCACCTTGTAAGGTAAAAGCGATCTTGGAATGCCCTGGTCAACAATGTCCAACTCCTTCTCTTCTAGTGCTATTTCGCCGTGGGATCCTTCATATGATTCATCAACAATAGGTAGCAAAGTAGGAATGAAATTCGAGGAAGGACATACCTGGTTGTCGACATTGAGTGGGTCAATTGGCTCGATGAGAGGAGGGCATGGTCCTTTAGACTGAATGGAAGCCTCAAGCCTTTGGATTTCGTCTTCCAACCGAGCTATTTCCCTTAATCGTGACTCCTCCACTGCGATCCTATTTCTTCGTCTCAAATCTTGATACCATTCTTCCCATGCAGGATTCCCTTCGACAAAGTCTTCCATCTTTGTACCTAAGCTTTGAAATCACAATCAAGAACACAAATTAGTGGTAAAAGCTTGGCACCCAGTTGGTACCGGTGAGGTAGGTGGTGGTAGGGTATGTGAAGGGTAAGAAAAAGGGATGGGCTTTTCTGAACCTTAAACACAATTAAACTAGGCGCGATTGATATCTCCCCGGCAACGGCGCCAATTTGACGACAGGGTTTCTCGACCAAATAAATTTGTAGTCAAGACCCCCGCTATAGTATAGGGGAGTCAGGTTCGTCCTCAGGAGAGAAGTCAGCGGTTCTAGGTTTAGTGTGTTTTGGGGTTCAGGGATAGCGGGAAAAGGTGGGGAGGTTGTTGTCGATGTCGACTAAGAGTTGGTCGATGTCGAGGGAATGATAGAAGAAGAGGTGGTCGGTGTCGGGTAACTTTGCAGGATAAAAATAATGAAATAAAATAAATAAAGATGCAAACTTCCAAGGATAGGGATCACCACAACAATAAACATATGCACATATCATAAATCACATAAAGATGCATGCTTTATATCAAATAACTTTCGTTATTAACAAATAGGAATATAGAGGCTTTCGCATAAACCCTAAGTGTTACTACCTTTTCTTAATTAGGATCAACCAACTTTCGCAAGCAAAGCCTAATTACTATCCAAATTCATAATTAATTCACTTTCGCTTCATAATTGCAAATAAGGAATTGTCCTCGACTGTCGCAAAGGATTAAGCACATAGGTAGATGATAATAAAGACACACAAAAATCATGAATTCATAAATCAAACAAACATATCTATGTTGGGATCACCCCAACCCTAGAAGAAGGAAAATTAGAAAGCAAACATGATGAAAGAAATTAACTTTAACATAAAATAAACTAAAACTTACAAAACCTTCCAAACGTTCCTCATCTCTCTCCTCTCTCGCCTCCTCTCTCTCTCTCTCTCTCTCTCTCTCTCTCTCTCTCTCTCCTCTCTCTCTCTCTCTCTCTCTCTCTCTCTCTCTCTCTCTCTCTCCCCTTCTCTCTCTCTCGCCTCCTCCCTCTCCTTGCGCCCGAAGACGGCTTTGCTTGAATGAATGAAAACCAGCCCCCTAAGGCTTTATTTATAGCCTTCTATTCCTTGCTATTCAATGATAGAATATATCTATCTATATCTAAAAAGCTTAAAAGATAAATAAATGTGATAAAGGAATTAAATCAAAAAGGGAAAAGATAAATCTAAATAGGTAAGTCTTCATGTTGATAGATTTCCTTCCATGGATAGATGATGATAGATCTTGGTCTACTCGACCTCCTTCGTGCCCAAGGAATCCCAGCTCGACTCGGACGGCTCAACCGCGTAACGCGTTTTCGGACTTTGCTCGTCGATCTCGACCAGGCTCTACTCGAGATCGAGTACGGTGGTCGTCGACTTGGCATGGCTGGGCTCCTCGGGTGGCTCTGCTCAACAAGCTCGGACAAGGCTCCTAGGCGTCATCGATCTCGACTTGGGTGTACTCGAGATCGAGTAGGATTCGTCGTCTGGCTGGCTTGGTCGGGTGGCCCTGCTCGACATGGCTCGGATCTGGTGGTTCTGGCTCCTCGATCTCGACCAAGGGTACTCGAGATCGAGTAGAGTGCGGTCGAGGATGACTCGGACTGATGTTGTCGAGGACTCCTCCTCGGCATGGGCTCGGACTGGCGCAGGGTGGCTCCTCGCACTCGACAAGGCCTCCTCGAGATCGAGTAGGGTTGGCTCGGCGTCTCCGTCTTCGGCTTCTCGACTTGGCACAGCTCGTCGACTCCGGACATGGCTCTTCGATCTCGACAAGGTCTCCTCGACATCGAGTAGGATTCCGGGAGTCGGGTTGTCTCTGACTCAGTGTCCTCGATCAGCTCTGCTCGACCAGGTCTGCTCGACAAAGTTGGTCGATATCGAGTAAGGTGTACTGGATATTGAGTACACTTGGCTTCAGCTTTCTGCTCTGTTCTTGAAACGCACTTTCCCGAGTCCTCGTTTGTCGGATTGACGCATATGACCATGCGTTGGAAAGCTCTTTCCGAGGGCTACAACTCTCATGAAGACATCAAAGCTTGATTCAGAACGAAGAATGATGAAAAATGGCCTTTTCTCCAGCTGCACCATTCTTAGCTTCTCCATGAGTTTCCTTTAAGCTCCAAAGTGCGTCCGATTTCTGCGAAATATAACCAAAACTTGTGTAGACCTCCATATATTGCAAATAAGTGTAAACTACACAGATTCTGTATTATTCTAACCCAAATGCATGCAATGTATGCAGAAATCGATATAAAAGTAAGTGTAAAACATGGCGAATTAGGCTCACATCACCGACAAAGAAGTAAATCAGAAAGAATATCAAGGTATGATCGGCTCCCTTCTCTATCTTACTACGAGCAGACCTAACATCATGTTCAGTGTCTACATGTGTGGAAAGTTTCAAGCTAATACGAAAGAATCGCATCTGATAGCGGTGAAAAGGATTTTAAGATATCTTAATGGTACTAAAGACCTTGGATTATGGTATCCCAATCATACAAGCTTCGATCTTGTCGGATATTCCGATGCTGACTTTACAGGGTACAAAGTTGATAGAAAAAGTACTTTGGGGTATTGTCAATTTCATGGGGCATCCCTCATAAGTTGGCATTTCAAGAAGCAAAATTCAGTGGTGCTCTCAACGGCCGAAGCTGAATACATTGCTACTTGAGCTTGTTGTTCGCAAGTCCTATGGATTGCACAGCAACTCCAAGATGTTTGGATCAACTATAAGGGCATTCCCATAAAATGTGACAACACCGGTTCTATTTCTATCTCTAAAAATCATGTACAACACTCAAGAATGAAGCACATTGATGTGAGACACCACTTTATCCGAGATCATGTAGAAAAGGGTGATGTGTCATTGACATTCATCTCTATTGAGCTACAACTTGTAGATATCTTTACAAAACCTTTACTCGAAGAAAGATTCGATTTCATCAGGTTAGAACTTGGAATACTTAACAAGGAAGCATCAATGTAGGGGGAGCAATCGTATCTTATGATATCAGTATTATTCCCTACATCAAGCTCTTGAAAGGAATTTTAAGGCCTTACTAATTCGTAGTATGGCATTAAATTAATTTTCAAAAAAAAAATAAAATATGGATCAAATCTTTTGGGTATTACCTCTTTAGATAATTACCAAAAAGAATTTACTTTGTATTTCGATTTTATCTGTTCAAAATTCGGTTGGGATTTTATTAATTTCTAGATTTACTTCAATTGATTACTTAATTAATTATGTATTTATTCGTATATTTTCAAATTTTGAATATTTGTTCACATTCAAAGATTTGACCGGATTCTTTGGGATATCTAAAGTCCTGGGAGTTCAAAGGGTTTTCCTCTCTCTTATTTATACTCCTCTCCTCCCACACGTCAAATTACTCCTCCACTTTTTCTTCTTCGGTACTCCCTCCCTCTCTGATCTCTCCTCTTCCCAAAATCACTCTTGTACTCCAAAAGCTTCACGGCTCCAAAGAGACCTTCCACCTCCTCCCTTGGGACTGGATCCATGCGGCTCCGATCGTCCGATTACAAGGGAAAGGCTATAGAAGAGAAATATCAAGGCAAAGCTACACTCAGGAAATGGGAAACATCCTCGGAGAGTGAAGAGGAGGTTCCCCTTGGTCGCCGGAAGATAATCAGAAAATAGATTCGTCCTCCCCCATGCAACCATCCTCGGCAGGTGAATCCCGCTGCTCCTAAGAAGGTTTCGCCGCAACAGCGTCTTCGGACTCTGATCAATTTTGAGGTAATTGTTGAAGCCTCTCTCTCTTGGTTTGGAAACCACACTAAGGCCGGGATGTGGAAAGATGGGTTCGCTAATCGACCCATCAATTTCTGTGAACATGTGGATCTGGATTTTCTCGAATCCATGTTGAGAGAGGAAATCGAGATCGCAATTAAAATACGAATAAAGTAAAGCAAACCGATTGGATCCCAGCAAATAATGTTCAAGACTTCCTCCCGATGTAGCAAAAGGAAGTCAGGTTCGATCCTCGAGGAAGCTGGTCAGCGGATCCTAGGCAGCAGAAGAATCTCACTCGATTTTGACTCCAAGGAACAACTCAATATCGACTAGAGGCAGTCAATATCGACTAGTTCAGTTGATTTTGGGCAGTTTTTAGCAAGGCAGTCGATTTTGGGTCAGGTCACTCGATATTGACTTAGGTCAGTCAATATCGACTAGTGTCTCCTCAAAATCGACCTGTTGTGCAGAAACAGAAACGAGCAGCGATCTTTCTGGATCGAATGTCAGAAGTCGATATCGACCTATAGGAGGTCAATATCGAGTAGGGAAACAGTAGGAAAAATAAAGAACAAAGCTTTCGTAGATTTCGGAATAAACTTTATGTAAAAGAAAACTTCAATGATCGGGGTTTGCAACAACGATTACCATGAAAGCGGAATATAAATCATAAAAGGCGGTGACTTTATCGATAAAGGAGAAGACTTTCACCTAATCCGACAAGTAGGAATATAAATCTCGCGATAAATAACCCTAATTGTTTCTATTCCTTTTCATAATTAGAATTTATAATCTTTCGAATAGAAATCCTAATTACTACCCAAGTTTCACAACATGAGTTCTTCAATTTCTCAATCAAAGATGAACACATAGAACAGAATAAGATAACGATAAAATACCTCATTTTGCAATCGCTAATCCACCAACATGGCTCTCGTTGGGCTCACCCCAACCCCATAAGTAGGTGGACTACTCGCGCCTCATCGCAATCACAGACATTGTTGAATGAAAAGAAACTTGCATTAACTATATTCAAAGTCTTTACAATCCCGGCACTCAAACTTTCGTTGAACGCCAAAACCCTAAAACCTTTGAACTCCTAAACTTCTCTGTGGAACTACTTCTCTAAAATTTAATCAATGAAAAACTAGCCCCATGGGCTTTATTTATAGGCTTCCAATCCTTGCTAATCAAGGTAGGAAATTCTATCTATATCTCTATCTACCATAGAAGATATAATTCTACTAGAAATAATTAAATCTAATCAAGATAAAACAAGATAAATCCTAGGGTAATTAATTGTTTTAACCTTTAGGATAAATAAAAAGATAAAATCTCTCAACTCTTCATGCGCAAGGAATCTCCTCCCGAAAATATCTCCAACGCATTCGGGATAAAACTTTAAGTAATGCCCGCAATCGAATGGGTGACGTCACTGGGTGCAAGTCGATATCGACCAAGTCATGTCGATATCGAGTAACTTTTCTCGTATTTTCTTCTCTACTACTCGATTCCGGCTCCTGTGATGAAAATTGAGTGACTTTTTGGTCGATATCGACTAGGCTATGTCGATATCGAGTTGAGTCTTCAGCTTTCTCTCTGTCTTGGCTCGGTTTTGGTTTCTGAAGAAGATATTGAGTCAATTTTTTGGTCGATATTGACTTACTGAGGTCAATATCGACTTGCCCTTTTTCTTCACTTCTTGCTTCTGGTCCATATCGGTTTGACTTTTGAATTTTTTACCAGATTGAGTCAATATCGACTAGGATGAGTCGATATCGACCAGATTGAGTCAATATCGACTAGCACGATCCCTTCCCTTACCATAAAGTGGCACTTTTCCCAGTTGAGAACCAAATTTGTTTCCTCACAATGCTTGAGTACTCTGCGCAGGTTAGAAAGACAAATATCGAAAGAAGTGCCATAAACAGAAAAAATCATCCATAAATACCTCTACAATGTCCTCAATCATGTCAGAGAAAATGGCCATCATACACCTTTGGAAGGTGGAAGGTGCATTGCAAAGTCCAAAAGGCATTCTCCTATATGCAAAAGTTCCGTAGGGACAGGTGAAGGTAGTCTTTTCTTTATCCTTAGGATGAATAGGGACCTGCCAAAAACCAGAATATCCATCCAGGTAACAAAAGTAATCATGTTCAGCTAACCGTTCGAGTACCTGGTCAATGAAGGGGAGTGGGAAATGATCCTTCCTGGTGGCGGTGTTGAGCTTTCTGTAATCTATGCACATCGGTTTGACTTTTGAATTTTTGACCAGATTGAGTCAATATCGACTAGGATGAGTCGATATCGACCAGATTGAGTCAATATCGACTAGCACGATCCCTTCCCTTACCATAAAGTAGCACTTTTCCCAGTTGAGAACCAAATTTGTTTCCTCACAATGCTTGAGTACTCTGCGCAGGTTAGAAAGACAAATATCGAAAGAAGTGCCATAAACAGAGAAATCATCCATAAATACCTCTACAATGTCCTCTATCATGTCAGAGAAAATGGCCATCATACACCTTTGGAAGGTGGAAGGTGCATTGCAAAGTCCAAAAGGCATTCTCCTATATGCAAAAGTTCCGTAGGGACAGGTGAAGGTAGTCTTTTCTTTATCCTTAGGATGAATAGGGACCTGCCAAAAACCAGAATATCCATCCAAGTAACAAAAGTAATCATGTTCAGCTAACCGTTCGAGTACCTGGTCAATGAAGGGGAGTGGGAAATGATCCTTCCTGGTGGCGGTGTTGAGCTTTCTGTAATCTATGCACATCCGCCAGCTAGTAGTGATTCTTTTAGGAACAAGCTCTCCCTTCTCATTCTCCTCAACGGTCATTCCACCCTTCTTAGGGACAACAATAACTGGACTTACCCACTTGTTGTCGGAGATTGGATAGATGATTCTTGCGTCTAGCATGCGTATGATTTCTTTCTTGACCACCTCCTTCATGTTGGGGTTAAGCTTTCGTTGATGCTCAATTGTTTCCCTGTGATCATCTTTCAAAAGAATTCTATGCATACAAGTAATGGGTGAAATACCTTTTATGTCCTCCAGAGAATATCCAATGGCTTTCCTGTGAGTGCGGAGGACTTCTACCAGCTTGTCTACTTCCTGTGTGTTTAGCGAAGCACTTATAATTACAGGAAAAGTAGAGTTAGGACCAAGGAATTCATACCTAAGGGTGTCAGGTAAGGGTTTCAAATCCGGAGAAGGGCCTTGTGGGATCAAGATGGGCTCTACTTCCTCCGTCTTCATGATCTCCCCTAGGTAATCCGTCTCAATCCTCATGACAGAAGCATCTAGATCAGCTACAAGAGTTGGCGTCGATCAAGCATACATCGATTCCAACGCTGAATGGGATGCAAGGCTGTACTGCTGCAGAAAACCAGTCGAGTCAGAAACTTCAAACGAAAAATCAGTACATACCTGAGCGGAGGAAGCAGTCAAAATCGAGCTGGGGGATTGGTCAAAATCGACAAGGATAGTCGATATTGACTTAGACAGGTCGATATTGACCTCAGGTCTCGGGAGGTTGGTGCACAGCTCAATACCGACTGGTGCTGGGCAAGTCAATATCGAGGGAGGGGTGTCGATATCGACCACTTTCTAGTCGATATTGTCATCTGTTGTACCTGCTGAGAGAAGGGAGCTCGATATCAGGTTAGTTTGGTCAATATCGAGTGAGTTCAGAATACTTACCTGCTTTGGAGGGGTCGAAATCGAGGATGTCTGGTCAATATCGACCACTGTTTGATCGAAATCGACTGGATCGTTGAGCTCTGTCGATAAGGCGTCGTCGAAAACTTCCTCCTCGCTTGGGTATACAGCATGTAATTCCTTCTCCAGCTCTACTCCAACCTTTATTAAGGTTTCCTCTTGATTCAATGTCGCTCCTGTAGGATCAGTGCAAGAGATAACATTTACTTTAGAATATATAGCTTTTATTTCCATTACCTCTTATGTGTCAGGGTTGAAGATATATTCAATAACCTCATCCCCTATGGTGAATGTGAGAAGTCCCCTTTTAACGCTGATGTTGGCGTCTGCAGTTGCTAGGAATGGTCTCCCAAGAATGAAAGGGCAGGCTGGATCTTCCGCCATCTCTATAACAAGAAAATCTGTAGGGACAAAGAATTCACCAACCTTAACAGGGACATCATCCACTATACCTGTGAGGATTACCATTGTGTTGTTTGCCAGGTACAACTTGGCATCCAAAGGTTCAAAAGCGCCTATCTTCACCTTTGCCCATATTGATAGAGGCATGATTCTTACGCTTGCTCCTAAATCACATAGTGCTTTAAAACGATACTGGCCAAGTCCAACGGTGATGGCGAACTTACCTGGATCAGGGCGCTTCTCAGAGAAATCCATCTTCTTACATTCACTGGCGATCTCAGTCATTGACCGCTTGTTGCTGAGAATTTCCTTGAGGAATTTGATGTAGGCTGACATCTCGTGAAGTGCTTCTGTAAAAGGAATAGTAACATTTAGACTTTGGAGCAACTTCACAAAACGTTTAAACTTACCGTCAGTTGGGTCTTTCAGCGCCTTGGAAGGGAATGGGAGCGTCTTCTTTGGTTTCGGAACCAAAACAGTTGTCGGAGGTGATGCAGAGGAGTCAATATTGACTGGAGGGGAGTCGATATCGACTTGAGTCTGCTCGATATCGACTGGTGGAGTCGAAGTCGAGGTGGCTGGTGCTGCAGAGCCTATATTGACTGGTCCATGCTCAATATCGACTGCTGTCTGGTCGATATCGACCTGGGTATGGTCGAAATCGACATGCGGCTCAGTAGTTCCGTCTGCTTCTCCGTTTTTTGGTTCGTGCAATTGGTGACCGCTTCGTAGCTTTACAGCAGCGACATGTCCGTGTTGCCCCTTAGGATTTGGTTCTGTATGCCCAAGGAGCTGCCCGGTTGGTCGTGGAATCTGCGCCGTAAATTGACCCATCTGTGTCTCCATATTCCTCTTCCAGATGTCCGGCTCTCCAAATCTTGTGTTGATGTTCTGGAGCTGATTATTGATGGTGCTTGTAGACTGCTGCTGTTGTGCTTGATTTTTCCTCATCTCGTCGAGGATGAGCTGTAGATCGTCCTTCCTCTGGTCCCTTTCCGGATGTCCTCGAGCTCTGTATGGCTGGGGGTTCCTAGGAGGACCTTGGTTCCGTTGTGGTTGATAGAACCTTTGGTCCCCCATATAGCGATTGGGACCCCCTGCGTAAGCTACCTCCTCGTGAGTTTCAGCCATCATGACTTGCTCCGTGTGCGGGCACTCAGTAGTGGTGTGCCGCTGTGAACCACATTCGATGCAGGGTTGGTTGACAGAGAGATACTTGACTTGCTTGAGGAGCTTGCGATTCTGATCTCTGTAGTATTGCTCCTTGACATCAGGGTCTATCTCTTTAGAAGGCTCATAGAGAGGCATGGATGGGGCTGGCCTGACATAGACATCTTCATCATAGTTTGTTGGAGCCCCATACTTGTTGTCGTAGTTGGTCAGCTTGTCGAGGGCAGCCCATGAGTCAGCTGGCGGCATTGTCAAATACTCATAATGAGTATACGTGTTGATCCTATCCTTAGCAGCTAGGTCAAGAGAATTGAAGAAGATCTCCTGAACGATGCAGGGTTGCTGTCCATGAGTGGGGCAGGATCGCAGTAGATCCTTATAGCGTTCCCATGCTTTAGCTAGCGGCTCCCCAGGCTTCTGTTTGAAAGCTGTAATCTTTTGGCGGAGGAGCGCTGTCTTGGCAGGAGGAAAGAATTTGTTGAGAAATTCCTGCCTCACTTCAGCCCATGTGGTGAGGGATCGTGGATGGAGACCTTCAAGCCACTTAAGTGCTGGACCAGCCAGAGACCAACGAAAAGCCTTCATCATGACATATTCCAAAGTGGTACCTTTAGCAAGAGTACGGCACATATTAGTAAAGTTGGTAATATGTTGTAGAGGGCATTCATTAAATCTACCATGGAAAGCATTATGTTTAATTTCAATCAGGAAAGGAGTGTGAATTTCATAGTTATTCTCACGGATTAGAATAGCCGATTCAGGCACGACGAGAGTCGGGTGCATGTAATCCTCTGCAGTGGTAGGGTATTGGGCAAGCTCATCTTCCAATTGCCTCCTTCGCGCAACTTCCTGTGTAGTGCGTGCTCTCTCAGTAGTGAGAGCAGTATCCTTGGCGGCTAGTTCCCTCTGAAGCCTTTCAATCAGCTGTTCTTTTGTTTCCGCGGCCGCCATGGCTCTTTTCAATTTAGCTTGGATGTGTATAAGGCGTTCCGGATTGTCTAAGGCGTCAAACTCAGGTGTTTGACCAGAACGACGCATATACCTGCAAAGTACCTCAAAGCAAAAGGGAGATTTAACTACCTAAGGCGCGAATGATTGCTTCCCCGACAACGGCGCCAATTTGTTGAGAGAGAAAATCGAGATTGAAATTAAAATACGAATAAAGTAAAGCAAACCGATTGGATCCCAGCAAATAATGTTCAAGACTTCCTCCCGATGTAGCAATAGGAAGTCAGGTTCGATCCTCGAGGAAGCTGGTCAGCGGATCCTAGGCAGCAGAAGAATCTCACTCGATTTCGACTCCAGGGAACAACTCAATATCGAGTAGAGGCAGTCAATATCGACTAGTTCAGTCGATTTTGGGCAGTTTTCAGCAAGGCAATCGATTTTGGCTCAGGTCACTCGATATTGACTTAGGTCAGTTAATATCGACTAGTGTCTCCTCGAAATCGACCTGTTGTGCAGAAACAGAAACGAGCAGCGATCTTTCTGGATCGAAGGTCAGAAGTCGATATCGACCTATAGGAGGTCAATATCGAGTAGGGCAACAGTAGGAAAAATAAAGAACAAAGCTTTCATAGATTTTGGAATAAACTTTATGTAAAAGAAAACTTCCAAGATCGGGGTTTGCAACAACGATTACCATGAAAGCGGAATATAAATCATAAAAGGCGGTGACTTTATCGATAAAAGAGAAGGCTTTCACCTAATCCGACAAGTAGGAATATAAATCTCACGATAAATAACCCTAATTGTTTCTATTCCTTTTCATAATTAGAATTTATAATCTTTCGAATAGAAATCCTAATTACTACCCAAGTTTCACAACATGAGTTCTTCAATTTCTCAATCAAAGATGAACACATAGAACAGAATAAGATAACGATAAAATACCTCCTTTTGCAATCGCTAATCCACCAACATGGCTCTCGTTGGGCTCACCCCAACCCCATAAGTAGGTGGACTACTCGCGCCTCATCGCAATCACAGACATTGTTGAATGAAAAGAAACTTGCATTAACTATATTCAAAGTCTTTACAATCCCGGCACGCAAACTTTCGTTGAACGCCAAAACCCTAAAACCTTTGAACTCCTAAACTTCTCTGTGGAACTACTTCTCTGAAATTTAATCAATGAAAAACTAGCCCCCATGGGCTTTATTTATAGGCTTCCAATCCTTGCTAATCAAGGTAGGAAATTCTATCTATATCTCTATCTACCATAGAAGATATAATTCTACTAGAAATAATTAAATCTAAACAAGATAAAACAAGATAAATCCTAGGGTAATTAATTATTTTAACCCTTAGGATAAATAAAAAGATAAAAAGATAAAATCTCTCAACTCTTCATGCGCAAGGAATCTCCTCCCGAAAATATCTCCAACGGATTCGGGATAAAACTTTAAGTAAAGCTCGGAATCGAATGGGTGACGTCACTGGGTGCAAGTCGATATCGAATAACTTTTCTCGGCTTTTCTTCTCTGCTACTCGATTCTGGCTCCTGTGATGAAAGTCGAGTGAGTTTTTGGTCGATATCGACTAGGCTATGTCGATATCGAGTTGAGTCTTCAGCTTTCTCTCCGTCTTGGCTCGGTTTTGGTTTCTGAAGAAGATATTGAGTCGATTTTTTGGTCGATATTGACTTACTGAGGTCAAAATCGACTTGCCCTTTTTCTTCACTTCTTGCTTCTGGTCCATATCGGTTTGACTTTTGAATTTTCGACCAGATTGAGTCAATATCGACTAGGATGAGTAGATATTGACCTCTGCTCAGTTTCTCATTCTGTGCTCAGTTTTGCTTGATGTCAAGTGCTCTTTCGTCGATTTTTACGCTTCTTCAGTAGACATCAAGTGCTCTTCCAGTCTTTCTTGGATTTGCTTCGATTCAGCTCCAAATTCTGCAATATTAAACAGAAACTTGTGTAGACCTCTATTTCTCATAAATAAACATAAACTACACAAATTCGCTATATTCCCATCCCAAAATGCATGAAATAATGAAATAAGGAGCTAAAATAAGTATAAAACATGGCATAAATCATAGACATCAATACACAAAGCTTCTGTGTGTTAATCTCCTTAAGAATTCCATAGAGAAAAGGGAGTTCTCACTCTCAAATGTCAGATTAAGCAACGCCAAATTACCCTCACTCCCTCCTCTTTATCCCTCATTCTTGGCGTACCCGAAAATGTGAATACTCAGGCCCACCCTACCAAGAACTACTGTATTCACAAAGCTTAGAAATAATTTTTTGTGCGTCTGGTACCTCCTCCTGAATCCTTCAAACCCAAGCCCAAACACACCCACAACATTCTTACTCTCGAAGCAAAGATGATCTTCACCGTTCTTACTCGTTGTATCTTACCTAGGAAGAACTCCCGTGAACTCGCCGCTGACAATCTTCTTCATATCCTCTACTTGATCATGGCGGGACACGAGATTGATGTTCCTGATCTGATTCTCTCCTATATGTTTCACACAATCAACACCCCCATGACCGCTCCACTCCGATATACCAATTTGTTCCCCAAGATTTTCGAATTCTCTGAGATTGATACACGAGGGTAAGAACATGTCTCACATAATGGTCGGATTGATGAGGATTGCTGGAGACGCTTGGGCATCGAAAAGAATCTGGCCGGTGGCTGGATTCTGAAGAAGCCTTCTCAGGGCCAGGTTGATCGGCCAAATCTAGAGCTGACATCATGGACAGATAAGACGACACCCACTAGAGACACATGATTGTTGATGAAAAGCTGAATCAGCTCTTGATGCTCACTGGCCTGTCTTATAGGGCTTCGACGTCAATCATGCCTTTGGATGCCGACGCTGTCAAGCATGCCGAGGAGGTCGCTTAGAATGTCCTACTCAATTGTGAGCGCAAAGTCCTCAAGCACTTCATCCTGTGACCCCTCTGTCCGGAGCCATTCGTCCTCACTCTGGAGGAGTATGGAATCGTGAAAAAATTGAGAGATGCTGAGGCTAAGCGACAGGCTGAGATGTGGAAGAACCATCGTGTCCTCAACCCAAAGAAGTGGTGGCACGAGAAGATTTTCAAAGGTCGTAAAGCACCAGAGGATGTTCATCCCAGATATGGCGAATGGTACGAGGAGGTGGTGGAGATCTCTGATGACGAGTGATTGCTTCTGGAGTCTTATCTTTTGCTGGCCTATAACTCTTTATTGCTATGTTTGTAAGACTGTTTGTTGGTGTTTTTGAACTATCTCTTCCCTTCTTATTGAAAGACAAAAAGGGGGAGAACTCTCTGGATTTCTGGATTTCGGTTGCACTGGTTTGTAAGGCCTTATTTTGGTTTAGCTGGCGTTACTTGATTTTTAGGTTTTCAAAAACTTTGATCCAACATTCCTGCTTATATAATGCTTGCACTATTTATATGTCTTGCTTGCTTGGTTTTATACTTTTATGACAGGAAACAGGTTCAGGTTTTGTCTTTCATAAAGGGGGAGATTGTTAACTCCACCTTGATGATAAGACCTTCTTAGTAGAGAATAAGGCCTTACTGGTTGATGAAAGCCAAAACTCTGGTTTTCAGGTTCTGGGAAGATCTTACCATATGGTCTCAAGAGTTACATAAGCTTGGAATTGAATTATCGCGGGCTTAATGTAATTGGGCCTATTTTTAATGGGCCTATTTTGACTAAGTCTACAATTCCAATTCTAAGGTCTAATATTTTATTAGGCCTAAGTTTTAGTGATGGGCCAGCTCCAGAATTCACGTTTAGAATTCAATCCTATTTTATCTAACCCGTATGTGCTAGATTTGGTTGTTGAGAATCTTCAGGTATTTTTTGAATGAGATTTTGTTGTGAGCTCAATCTACCATGTTTTACAGTAACATTTATATCGATTTCTGCACACATTTCATTCATTTGGGCTAGGATAGTACAGAATCTGTGTAGTTTATGTTTATTTGCCAAATTATGGAATCTACACCAGTTTCTGTTTTATTTCGCAGAATTCGAGCCAAATTACAGCAATTCTAAGGAAGGTCAGAAAAGCTCGAAAAACAACTACAGAAGTCCAGAATCAGAGAGTACAGAACCAGGACAAACCGAGCTGAAGCTAGAGCTACTCTATGTCGAGTACACCTTACTCGATCTCGAGTGGAGAGTTCGAGCAGACTTGGTCGACAAAGCCTGATCGAAGAAACCAAGTCCGAGGCAACCTGACACCGGAAGCCAACTCGATCTCGACAAGACCTAGTCGAGATCGACGACATCTCAGCGCCACACCCGGAGTCGACGAGAAGAGGAGCTGATCGAGAAGCCGAGGACGAAAACGCCGAGCGACTCTACTCGATCTCGAGGAGATCTTGTCGAGATCGACGACGCCCAGGAGCCTTGTCCGAGCTTGTCGAGCAGAGCCACCCGAGGAGCCCAGCCAGGCCAAGTCGACGACCACTGTACTCGATCTTGAGTAGAGCCTAGTCGAGATCGACGAGCAAAATCCGAAAACGCGTTACGCGGTTGAGCAGTCCGAGTCGAGCTGGGATTCCTTGGGCATGAAGGAAGTCGAGTAGGCCGAAATCTATCATCATCTATCCATGGAAGAGAGATCTATCAACATGAAGACATCTTACCTAGTTTAGATTTATCTTTTCCTTTTAGATTAAATTCCTTTATCGCATTTATTTATCATTAAAGCTTTTAGATATAATTTTAGATATAGATAGGTGATTCTATCCTTGATTAGCAAGGATTAGAAGGCTATAAATAAAGCCCTAGGGGCTGGTTTTTCATTCATTCAGAAACACAATCAATTTCATTCAAGTAGGTAGGAGTAGAGAGAGAGAGTTTGTAGCAAGCAAGGTGAAAAGGCGAAAGCGAATTCGTCTTGTGGGTTGTAAGCTTTCTTTATTTAATTCAATGCAAGTTAGTTTCTTTTGTTATTTGATGTCTTTCTTGATCATGAAGAGCGAGTAGTCCACCCACTTCTGGGGCTGGGGTGAGCCCGACGGTGGCCATGTGAGGTGATGCGGTAAAGGTCAGATCTTGTTATGCAATTCATCTTCTATCCCTATGAGCATGATTCTTTTGCGAGAGTTGAAGGTGATCCTTGTTTGTGTTATTGAAGCAAAAGTGATCTTGATGCAACTTGGATTAATTATGTGAAAAGGGTTAGTAACAATTAGGGTTTATGTGAAAGCCTCTATATGCCTATTTGTTAATAACGAAAATTGTTTGATGGAAAGCATGATCTTTTATGCCTTTATGTATTACTTTGCATGGTTATCGTTGTGGTGTTGATACCCTGGCTTTGGAAGTCTTTTATATATTGAATTTATTTCGTTAGAAATCTGAGTTTGGGTTCGAGAAATTGCAATTTACGTTTTCTGTGTTCTAGTCGAGATAGAGGAGAAGCTTGTCGATCTCGAGTAGCCTTTACTCGATATCGAGTAGAACTAGTCTAGGTTGAGTTGAGTTTTCTTCTGTTGTCATCGATTTTCAGTTTCTGTTTTCTGTTCTCGACTTGCTGTTGTCGATCTCGAGTAGGTTTTAGTCGAGATCGAGTACGTTTGTTGCTTTGTTTTATTTTCTGCTTTGCTTTGTCTTTTCTGCTTTTATTTCTGTCTTTCTGTTCCTGTCTTTTCTGTTGCTTTTGTGAGATCTGTTGCTACCTGAGAACTGCTGACGTGCTTCCTCGTGGATTCGATCCTGACAACCTTCTACTACAACGGGAGGAAGTCTTGTATTTATTTGTTGAGACAGGGAAGTCAGTCTGATCTTTATTCTATATTTATTTCATACTTGACCGTCCTCCTGCAACAACATATTGGCGCCGTTGCCGGGGAAGCTATCATTCGCGCCTTAGGTAGTCAGTTCTCACGTTCTCTTTGAGTTACTTCGTAGGTATATGCGCCGTTCTGGTCAAACACCTGAGTTTGACGCCTTAGACGAACCGAAACGCCTTCTACACATCAGAGCTAGACTGCAAAGAGCCATGGCAGCCGCTGAAACACAGGAACAGCTGATCGCAAGACTCACAAGAGAACTAGCCGCTAAAGATGCTGCTATCGCCACTGAGAAAGCAGCAAGGGAGCAAGCAGAAGCTGAGCTTGCCCAGTTCCCAACCACTGCAGAGGATTATATGCATCCAACGCTCGTCGTGCCTGAATCGGCGATTCTAATCCCTGACAACTCTTTTGAAATTCGCACTCAATTTCTTATAGAGCTTAAAAATAATGTCTTTTATGGTAGATTTAATGAGTGTCCTCTTGAACATATTACAAACTTTTCTGACATGTGCCGTACTCTTGCTGAAGGTACAACTTTGGAATATGTCAAGATGAAGGCTTTTCGCTGGTCTCTCGCTGGACCTGCACTGAAGTGGCTTGAAGGGCTGAAGCCAAGATCCCTAACAACATGGGCCCAAGTAGAACAAGAGTTTCTGAACAAATTCTTCCCACCTGCCAAAACAGCACATCTCCGTCAGAAAATCACCGCCTTCAAACAGAAACCAAGGGAACCGCTGGCAAAGGCATGGGAGCGCTACAAAGAACTTCTGCGATCGTGCCCTACTCATGGACAGCCACCCTAAGTTATTCAAGAGATCTTCTTCAACTTTCTCGATCAAGTCACTAAGGACAGAATCAACCATTATACTCGCTATGAGTATCTGACGATGCCACCAGTTGACGCTTGGGGTGTGCTGGAGAAGCTCACTAACTATGACAACAAGTATGGGTCTACTGCAACCTATGAGGAGAACCCCTACGCCAGGCCAGCACCATCCATGCCTCTATATGAGGCCCCTAAGGAGATCGATCGAGATGTTAGGGAGCAGTACTATAGAGATCAGAATAAGAAGCTCCTCAAGCAAGTAAAGTATCTCTCTGTCAACCAGCCTTGCATTGAATGCGGATCGCAAAGGCACACCACTCCTGAGTGCCCACACACAGAGCAAGTCAGGATGGCAGAGCACCACGAGGAGGTAGCTTACGCAGGGGGTCCCAATCGCTACATGGGGGACCAAAGGTTTCAGCAACCGCAATGGAACCAAGGTGTCCCTAGGAACCCCCCGCCCTACAGAGCTCCAGGACATCCGGAAAGGGACCAGAAAAAGGATGATATACAGACAGTCCTGGAGGAAATACGGAGGAATCATACAGAAACTAGGCAATCCTTCAACTCCGTCTATACTCAGATGCAAGGTGTCAACTCTAGGCTTGGGCAAATTGATATATGGTGAAAATCAGTTGATACACAGATTGGTCAGTTGGCAGCAGGAATCCCCAAACAGTCAGGTGCGCTCCCTGGATCTTCAGAACCAAATCCTAAGGGAAAGACTGGACACATCGCTGTTGTAAAACTCAAAAGCGGGCATCAACTGCAAGAGCCAGAGGTCGGAAAGTAGCAAAACAACGAAGAACAACAAGTCGACATCGACCAGACCCTAGTCGATCTCGAGGAGGGACTCGTCGATCTCGAGGAGAAACTTCAGAAACCTTCGTCTACACTGCACAGCAACTCGGCATCACCCAACCTGGTCGAGATCGACAAGGGCATGGTCGATATCGAGGAGCCCCAAGTCGACAAAGCTGCAGCACCTCCGACGTCTGTTCTGGCTCCGAAAAAGAAGCTATCTTTCCCCACAAAATCTCCCAAGGACCCAGCAGAAAAGAAATTTCAGCGCTTCATTAAGATGCTTCAGAAACTCAACGTCACCATCCCCTTCACAGAAGCTCTCAATGAAATGCCATCCTATGTCAAGTTCCTGAAGGAGATACTGAGCAAAAAGCGATCGATGGCTGAAATTACAGAGGAGTGCATCCATTTGGACATACTGGAGAAGAGGCCAGATCCAGGTAAGTTTGCTATAACCATTGGATTTGGTCCATACAAAATTAATGCTTTATGTGATCTTGGAGCTAGTGTGAGTATAATGCCTTTAACAATTTGGTCCAAGATTAAGATAGGTGCCCTAGAGCCTGTGGATGCTAGACTTTACATGGCCAACAACACGGTGGTCATTCCAACAGGCATGGTGGACAATGTGCCAGTACAAGTAGGTAAATTCTTTGTCCCTGCTGATTTCCTAGTTGTTGATATGCAAGAAGATCCTGCTTATCCAATTATTCTAGGGAGACCCTTCTTGGCGACGGTGGATGCCAACATAAGCGTAAGGAAAGGAGTGCTCACCTTCAACATCAGCGATGAGGTAATTGAGTATTCCTTTAATAAAATTGAAAGGCATACAGGTCCAATGGAAGAGGTAAAATCTATCTCAGCTGGCTACATCACCTGCGGGGAACCTAAGGTCAGAAATATGACCCTTGAGGAGCTGGAAAAGAGGGACATGGAGGCCCCGGTGGAGGAGATCATGGCAATCCTAAAGGAGGACGCAGAAAATCCAATCGACACAAACCAAGGTACGTCGTTATGGATTAATTATTTTTCGGATGCCTTGACAGGAACCAAGTATGGGGTCAAGATCGACCAAAGCTCCTCGACATCGAGGACCCTAGTCGACCTCGACCAAAACCAGAAACCTCCATCAGCGCCAGCATCGTCGAGCAGCCAGGCAAAAGCAGGGTCCTACTCGAGGTCGAGTACGCTACTCGAGATCGACCACCAGAGCCCTACCTCGACTTCGTCTTCTTCAACGCTGACTCCACCAGACGAACCAGGCTCCTCGATCTCGACCAACCTTGTCGAGATCGACCACCACCCGGCTCCACCAGCTCATGCTTCCTCGACACTGAAGCCTCCAAGAGAAGAATCCTACTCGAGATCGAGTAGGCCACTCGAGGTCGACAAGCCCTCCACTTCGTCGACTCCTGCATCCTCGAGCAGACCACCACCAGAACCTGCAGCCTTGTCGAGATCGACTAGCCCTAGTCGAGATCGACCAAACACAGTGGTTCCCGATTCCGTCTCTGCGAAGGTAAGCCAAGGTATGGATCTTTCTTCTCCTATTTCCATTAAAGATTTATCTATACATGGGAGAGGTTTGCCTTGGTATGTACGCTTATGTAGGATATCCAATGATGAGCCTAAGGAGTATGAAGTTGGAGATAAGCTCTATGTCTCTAAATCAAAATATCATTGGTTCCCTAATAAATTCAACAAGAAGCAGATGGGACCTTTCGTGGTGAACAAGATCCATTCTGGAGGATTACAGCTGATGGACAAGAATGGAGTCCTATTTGAAGCCCAAGCTACATGGGCCCTGCAGATGCCACCTTGAGCATAAATGGAATGTCGGCCTAGCGACTATAAAATCTAGAGCTTGTACATAGACTTTTTTTGGACTTTTGAGACTTTGTTGCTTTTGTTTGTTTTTGTTTTTTGGAACTTTTAGTTTTTCTATTATGGGTATATGTCTTCTGCACTTTTCAGGTCCATGGATAGAACCAAGCAATATTCGTACTCGGCCCAGGAGGTGCTTCCATTTCGAAATTTTAAGGCCATGCACACCTGTCTAGTGAGTTTCTTTCTTTACCCTTGTTTTTATACAGTGAGGACACTGTAATGTTTAAGTATGGGGTGGGGGAAGGGCTTACTTCATGCATATTGATCATATTTGACATATATGTGCATTATTTCTTTGAATTGCTACATGGCTATTTTGGAATGCATTATTTGAGTTATATGTGCTTATATGCATGTTTTCCAAAAAATTTTGAAAAATGACCCCCATTGAAATTTTTGAATAATGTCATGGAAGCTTATATTGAACTCAACGATGCAAAATTGGATTCATTAGAGATATAGCATGAAATTGCCTAGTAAAGGGAAGTCACAATGAAGTGCATATTTTCTTGAAAACCATGAAAGGAGGTAAAATTTGAAGTTGCTTTTGACATGTTGCATGATAAGATGATGGAGGACTTTATATTTCCATATAATGCTCATATGTTTATAATCCTAGCCATACCTATGCTTATGCATCACAAAAGCCATAATATGCCTTATTTCAAATATTGCTCCACATGATCTAAAATATTTGCCATTCTTTACCTTATCCGGGGATTATGTTGAGAATGATGTTACATTATGGAGATGTTATATGGTGATTGTGTCGTTATTGTCATATTTGGAGTTTGGCGGAATTGTTTGAAATATATGGAAAATTTAATGAGTGAAAGAAAATCCGATCAAAGATCGACCCTGCTCGCTGAGATAATAGTTTGGCAAGATGGGACACCAGGTGAGGAGTCCAAAGCACTAAGTATCCGGGGCCATTCATGACACCCATGTTTGCGACTCGCAAGAAGGCAGTGCAGAGGTTAGAGAGGTAAAAGCATTATTATGGGTAAAAGCATTACGAAAGGTGATGAATCTCAAAGAGAAGGAATGTGGAAATTCAAGTTTGAAAATACTCTATTTCCCCGGATCATTAGCACCACATTGCCAAAAATTGCCCACCTTTTAGCCTTTTACCAATTCCACTCCTTATTTGAGCTTAAATTAAAGTCCTCTTGATTATTGTTGCTTTGTCACATAAATTGTTTTTGGTATAACCCTCCTTTTGTGAGTAGATGTTGCTTTTGTATATTTGCACATGCATGGATCTGTGACACAAGTACCTTTTCGAGGATGACAATTGACTGCAGGGTTATATGAGAATGAATCTAAGATGTTGAGAGTTTTGAATTCTTCCCCTGAATGACAAATAAAAGTATTGCTTGAGGACAAGCAAGCTTAAGTATGGGGTGTTTGTTGTGAGCTCAATCTGCCATGTTTTACAGTAACATTTATATCGATTTCTGCACACATTTCATTCATTTGGGCTAGGATAGTACAGAATCTGTGTAGTTTATGTTTATTTGCCAAATTATGGAATCTACACCAGTTTCTGTTTTATTTCGCAGAATTCGAGGCAAATTACAGCAATTCTAAGGAAGGTCAGAAAAGCTCGAAAAACAACTACAGAAGTCCAGAATCAGAGAGTACAGAACCAGGACAAACCGAGCTGAAGCCAGAGCTACTCTATGTCGAGTACACCTTACTCGATCTCGAGTGGAGAGTCCGAGCAGACTTGGTCGACAAAGCCTGATCGAGGAAACCAAGTCCGAGGCAACCTGACACTGGAAGCCAACTCGATCTCGACAAGACCTAGTCGAGATCGACGACACCTCAGCGCAACACCCGGAGTCGACGAGAAGAGGAGCTGATCGAGAAGCCGAGGACGAAAACGTCGAGCGACTCTACTCGATCTCGAGGAGATGTTGTCGAGATCGACGACGCCCAGGAGCCTTGTCCGAGCTTGTCGAGCAGAGCCACCCGAGGAGCCCAGCCAGGCCAAGTCGACGACCACTGTACTCGATCTCGAGTAGAGCCTGGTCGAGATCGACGAGCAAAATCCGAAAACGCGTTACGCGGTTGAGCAGTCCGAGTCGAGCTGGGATTCCTTGGGCATGAAGGAAGTCGAGTAAGCCGAAATCTATCATCATCTATCCATGGAAGAGAGATCTATCAACATGAAGACATCTTACCTAGTTTAGATTTATCTTTTCCTTTTAGATTAAATTCCTTTATCGCATTTATTTATCATTAAAGCTTTTAGATATAATTTTAGATATAGATAGGAGATTCTATCCTTGATTAGCAAGGATTAGAAGGCTATAAATAAAGCCCTAGGGGCTGGTTTTTCATTCATTCAGAAACACAATCAATTTCATTCAAGTAGGTAGGAGTAGAGAGAGAGAGAGAGTTTGTAGCAAGCAAGGTGGAAAGGCGAAAGCGGATTTGTCTTGTGGGTTGTAAGCTTTCTTTATTTAATTCAATGCAAGTTAGTTTCTTTTGTTATTTGATGTCTTTCTTGATGATGAAGAGCGAGTAGTCCACCCACTTCTGGGGCTGGGGTGAGCCCGACGGTGGCCATGTGAGGTGATGCGGTAAAGGTCAGATCTTGTTATGCAATTCATCTTCTATCCCTATGAGCATGATTCTTTTGCGAGAGTTGAAGGTGATCCTTGTTTGTGTTATTGAAGCAAAAGTGATCTTAATGCAACTTGGATTAATTATGTAAAAAGGGTTAGTAACAATTAGGGTTTATGCGAAAGCCTCTATATGCCTATTTGTTAATAACGAAAGTTGTTTGATGGAAAGCATGATCTTTTATGCCTTTATGTATTACTTTGCATGGTTATCGTTGTGGTGTTGATACCCTGGCTTTGGAAGTCTTTTATATATTGAATTTATTTCGTCAGAAATCTGAGTTTGGGTTCGAGAAATTGCAATTTACGTTTTCTGTGTTCTAGTCGAGATAGAGGAGAAGCTTGTCGATCTCGAGTAGCCTGTACTCGATATCGAGTAGAACTAGTCTAGGTTGAGTTGAGTTTTCTTCTGTTGTCATCGATTTTCAGTTTCTGTTTTCTGTTGTCGACTTGCTGTTGTCGATCTCGAGTAGGTTTTAGTCGAGATCGAGTACGTCTGTTGCTTTCTTTTATTTTCTGCTTTGCTTTGTCTTTTCTGCTTTTATTTCTGTCTTTCTGTTCCTGTCTTTTCTGTTGCTTTTGTGAGATCTGTTGCTACCTGAGAACTGCTGACGTGCTTCCTCGTGGATTCAATCCTGACAACCTTCTACTACAACGGGAGGAAGTCTTGTATTTATTTGCTGAGACAGGGAAGTCAGTCTGATCTTTATTCTATATTTATTTCATACTTGACCATCCTCCTGCAACAATAGATTTTAAACGGCAAACTGCTCAAATCCCAAGCAAGGTCCGAGCATATCCATGAGAAGCTTCTGGAAAGATTTTCAAGTGGCGAAAGATCTCTCCCAAGCGGATTTGGTGCAACGCTCCTTAACAAATTTGGAGCAAAAGATTCAGACGTTTGATTTTCAAATTAGACGGTCTGATCTATATAAGGATAAGAAGAAGAAGAATTGCAGTGTACACACATCGACTACAAGCGCATAATGATCTACTGCAATCTCGTCTCCTGCAAGCATCGGATCTCACATCTCTCTCGTAGCTTAAGGGCGTGTTTGGCAGAGGATGCAAGGGGATGGGCGGGATGTGGGTGGGTTCTCGGGAAGAGCGCTGGCATGTTTGGCAAGGGGATACCGCGGGTGGAGAGGGATGCCAATCAGGGGATGGGGGGGGGGTGAGACGGGGTGACGGATGCACCTCATGGAGGGGAGGTGGACGGGATGCGAAGGGTTTCCATCCCCAGATTGCCCCTTCCCCTTCCTCTCTCCTCCATAAATTCATCGTCTTCACTCTCGACTCTTCCCACGCAAGCCAAAAAACTGGAAGCGATTCTGCGAGCGACGATTCTCTCTTCTCCTTTGCCGAAATCTCCAATTATCCAGGTAATCTCATTCATCTCCACTGATTGCGTGTTTATGGTTTTGTTTCGAATCCAATTTCATGAGTTTTTCAGTTTTCCCCCAATTTGATTGAAATCCTAAGGGTTTTTGTTCAAAGTCGTGATTTTTGGGTTTCCATTCGATTGAAAAATCTATGATTTTGGCTTCCTATTTAGGGTATTAGGCATTTACATTGAAAGGTTCGAGTTTTCCCGCCATATAGCAACGACAAGTGAAATGTATAGGATTTGTCAGTGACATCGGATTTGTCTGACAATATGTGCTTGCTTGATGATGGCTATGTATCACATAATTGGTTTGATGAATTTTGTGAATAATGAGATATATGACATCTTTGTCTAATTCGTTGTTCTTATACATATTCATCATCTTCTAAGTGTGTGATTGTCAGATGTTTCTTGTATATGATATCTGATTTTGGGTTCTTTGTGAGGTTCAATGTGCTCCTTATTCCCTGTATTCAAGATCTGACTTCAGGTTTGTTATATGGGCCGGTTATGGTTACTGAATATTTTTATTTATTTATCTGCTTGTGTCTGAAAAAGTTGAAGCTCTTTGTTGCAATTGAACTGGAAGATATATTGGCTGGTATGTGATGAATGTTCCCAGGTGATTTGCTAAATAGGCCATTTGTTAAGGTTGACATGCTTAGTTGGTGTATTTTTGTACTTGCCCATAGTTACAACTGACAGTTCTCAATGCTTTCTGTATTTTCTGCGTGCTTATCTATGTAAAGTTATGTGTTAATGTTTAGGTTTATCATGGACATAGTTTAATGTAACATAAACATATGATTTCTGTAGGTTTATGAGGATTCTGTAATACAGGGTCTTGACATTAGCACCTCTGAATTTTGGGACCCTTTTGCTATGTTATGCTAGTCTCCAAATGTATTGGACTTCTAAATTTTGCAGGCAGTTATTTTTCTTGGATCATTTTTGGTTGATTTGCATTCACTTTATAAGAAAATTTATCGTTTAAGATACTTAAATATTTTGCATATTTGGCCATGGAAGTGAGCCACTTCACCAATGTTACCCAGGATTCAAATGTTGCATGACAAGGAAACAACTTAATAAACTGCCAGGGGAAAGTTAATTTTGGAATACATAATTTCTATATGAATGAGTTGGTACAGAGTTCACTTAGCTAAAAGTAGCATTCCTATCATTTAGTAGAGGGGATCTTCTCTCTGATGCTTCTGATCGGTGCTGCTCTTTCAGTGAAGGTTCAGAAGTCATATCTGTTTTGTTTTTCCCCCTTAGCAAGTTAATCATACATATAGTGACCTCTATTCTTTTTATTGAACATAGCTTATCATCTCATCATAACTATCTACTGTAGTGCTCCTCAGTTGTGGATAAACAGCTGATGGATTTGCTTTTCCTGGTGGAGGGTGGGTATACCCTAAAGCTTAAAGTCTTGAACACGTTTTCCAATTGGTTCCTACAGATTTGTGCATATGGATTACATGCTTTGCTTCATAACTTGTATTATGTAATAGATCTTGCAATAGATCTTCTATCAACTGCTTGCACTACCTCTCAGTGATCACCTCTTCTACA
Organism: Persicaria maculosa; assembly: GCA_963922045.1. Lineage (NCBI taxonomy): Eukaryota > Viridiplantae > Streptophyta > Magnoliopsida > Caryophyllales > Polygonaceae > Persicaria > Persicaria maculosa. The sequence continues at coordinate 20,797,743 of OY998251.1, read as the reverse complement.
TTTTCCTTTGTTGTCGCATATGTGTTAACTTCATCCATGGAAAAGTCTAACATGGTTGTGTCTTCTGTGAAGCTGTATGTTTACCATGCTTGTTGCTTTCTTTCCTTTTTCATGAGTCACTTCCACTATGTTGTTGCCTCTTCCATTGAGTCTATGTTTCAGATGCTTTATGTCTATTTCGGTTTGAATACTGATTCTCACAAAACGGTTCCCATGTCAACGTAGGAATCATGTGGTCGTACTCCGATTCTGACACCGACTCCGACAGTGACCGCAGCTATGCGAGTGGTGACCCTCGCAAGTACCCCTGGCTGAGGACGTCATACGAGCAGGGCCAGTCTAGTCGTCGCCACAGAGAGGAAGATTCGGACGCAGAGTCTGATCCCCGTGACCCCGAGCAGGTCCAGGAGGATAATGCATTGTGGGCATACGCCGCCGACGAACTGAAGGAGCTCCGTGCCCGGGTCCGGGGGCTTCTGTCCCAGGACGCCCTAAGGGAGCAAGCCCTGGCTGCAACAAACACCCAGCTGCAGGAGAGCAGGGAAAGGGAAGTCTCCCTCACTAATAGGCTCGTCGTTTCTGAGGCGAGCAACAACCACCTCACACAGAGGGTCACGGAGGTCAGCTCCTTCATGTGTGGGCGCTGGGTGGAGCACGCAGGGGACCAGCTCCGGGCTGAGAGGCTCTCCCACCTCAACAGGCTCCTTGGCTGGATTATCCTCTGCATGCTGGCGATCATTGTGCCTCTGGTCACCAGGCGCTAGTTCATCAAGCTTCTCCGTCATGTTGTTACCCCTTTTTTGTGCAGAATTCCTGTAGTTGTTGTATTTCGTATCTGGTAATTGTGAACCTCTACTGAAACTCTCCATGTCGGCCCCCATTTTGTGCATTTTGGGGCCTCGTATGTATTGCAGGAACAATGTTTGCGCAACCTCGGCAGTGATTACCTCTTTTTGTAAGCTGAGTGTTGTTGCTCCCTTATGCTAACAATTGTAACCGAAACTGTTTCCGTTTGTTATATATGCATATTCCTCGACTATTTATACAATGGACGTTGCATTACTTTCATTCTTTTCTTTCGATCATGTCATACACAAAAAACAGTTAACATGTCTTCATACAAAAGACCACTCCCATCAACATTACAGTTGAAGTAGTGTTTTGCATACTACCATAATACCATAGCCTAATGACATACTTGTTGTTTATGCAAAAGACCACTCCCATCAATATGGAAAAGCATTCAAGTAGTGGTATGACATATGTGTTTATACAAAAGGCCACGCTGTACAGCTTCGAGCATCCACGGTTTACCTGCCCATGCGACGGTCGTTCCATATCTGCTGAGCAATGTCGTCCCTAAGAGCCTTGATCTCTGCGTTTGGCCCCGGTGCATCGTCGAAAGGGAAAAAGGGGTCATCGTCATCATGTCCAACATCCTCTCCCGCATCCTACGCGTCTTCCGGGAGGCTCCATGAACCTTGGATCGTCTTCGTCGTCGGACTCGGACAATTCGCATGAATCCCGCACGTAGTTGTGGAGGGCGAAGCACGCAATAATAATCGAAATCTGCTTCCGGATCGGATACTTGGGGAGCTGACGGAGGATCCTCGACTTCATCTTCAACACCCCGAAGGACCTCTCTATCGCTCCTCGGAGGGAAGAGTGTGACTTGTTGAAGGCTTCTTTCTCGTTTTTCGGTTGGGATGCGATGAAGTTCGGGTGGTGATACTTCGATGTCGAGTAAGGAATCATGTACCCATTTCGGAAAGCGTACCCCTTGTCGCATAGATAGTACTTCCCCGCCGGTGGATGGGGGAACCTCAGCGCCGACGTCTTCAATGCGTGATCGAACACCCGGGCATCGTGCGCGCTTCCCTCCCAGCCGACGGATATGAATGTGAACCGGAGGTCAAACCCGCATACGGCCATGACGTTGTATGTTGTTGTCCCCTTCCTACATCGGAACCGGACCTGGTCATCTTTTGGCATGATCGCCTCAATATGTGTGCCGTCAATTGCGCCAATTGCGCCCTTGAAGTACGGCCAGTACCGGTTGTCGTTCCTGATCTCCTCCGGTATCGCTCGGAAATGAGGGTCGCGAGGCCGTATCAGGTCCCCTGCTAGGCCGCGGAACCTGTTACACTTCCCCCGCATATGGTGTCTAGTACCTCCGATATTGTCTCTGAGATTGTGTACGTCGATCGGAGGAACCGCTCGCACGAGTTTCGCTGACTAGACCCTCAGGCCATGGTATTCGCAAAGATAGCAACCTTCTCAATCACAGAAAGTTGCATTGACCCCCGAAGACCGTACTGGTGCTCCAGCATGCAACATAGTCGAGTGAAGGCCGCCTTCTCCATTCGGAATGCGTTAATGCTCCTGACGTTTGACCGGTGGGTTAGGATCTGGTCAACCCATCGTGCCCCAGTGTACTCTCCAAGAAAATGTGGTACCTTGTGCACTCTTTTGAAGTAGTGGTTGGCAATGGTGAGTCATATGCCAAGGATGCCTAAGAATCCAGCGACTGCCTTCGCTTGTCTTTGGCGACGTCGACGACGACGTTCGATGACCGTTTCCTTCGTGTTGCATGAGGCGAATCAGAGAGTTCGTTGAGGAATCACAACAACGATACATTAACGCACAACATTGCACATTATTGCAGAACGACGAAATAACAACAACGATACATTAACGCACAACATTGCACATCATTGAAGAACGACGAAATAACACATAACTGTCTACAAATTTATTACAAGGGGGGAAAACGATTTAAAGGCCACATGACACATGCGGCAATTGTATGTAACTGTATCTACCATTATCGGGAGCTGGTAATTGAAAGCAATAATAAACAAACACATTAAGTAAACAGAGACATAAGTCTTCCACACACATTCTAAACTGTATCCTTATTTGTGAACTGAGGGGGCTACGCGGACAATGTTCTCATACGTGCGGAAAATGGAAGGCTCGCCGATGCTCAGTCTAGGTGGATGGCGCTCAGCTGCTGCCCGTCGTTGGTCGAATACAACCACCGAAGCCACTTCAGGCGGGCGACGTTGCTGTCAAGCTGAACGAACACCTCACGTCTCTCGGGCGACTTGATGATGGCTAAGCTGAAGCACCATAGGGGGTCTCCTTCGGCAAAAAGGCCCTCCCCGACCATCGACATCACCACATCCAACACTTCTTTCGTTGTGTCTTGGGGGGCATTGGACGATACCTCATCCTTCTCCTTATCCTTTTTCATCAAGTCAATGATGTCACGCGTGCTGTCTTTAATGACCCCGACGCTGCGCTCGAACAGCCTGGTGCCCTCAGAGACGCGAACATTGCGCTTGGAGCCCCTACGGGAGGAAGTCATCTCGGAACCTTGGCGTCGCTTAGGCCGAGACTGTTGTGACGCCCCGGTGCTTGGAGCTCCAGCCGGCCGGCTAGAGGGTGAGACATCGTCCTCCACAATGCCCTGGACAACGTTGGTCATGGAGGGTGTTCCCGACTCAGGGTGAGGGGTGTTGAAAAGCTCGTCGAACTCCTGTTCAACACCCTCATATTGTGACAAGTTAGGGGTGACCCTTGCGTCGGGGGCAGCACCATTGTCATCAGCATCTTCGTCCGAGAGGTCATCAAGCCTCTCCTTCTCAGCCTCGTTGTGTGCCTGCGCATCCATAGCTTCCGGGTCCATGGAGGGGGCGACGCAATACTCATCGGTGGCTACGGTGCCTCCGAACACCTGGTCGAACAGCTCCTCCAATTTCGGCGGGATCCCCTTCTTCCGGAACCTCTCCAATTTGCTATCCTCCTGCGCAATTCAAGTCACATGACGAGTTTCGGTTCATTGCAGTCTCTCTTGCATTGACGTAAGGGAAAGGGAAGGCGAGCACATCATACCTTGATTTTCTTGTCCCACCATTCGTCAGGTGCCCTTACGGTGCCAGCGGCCTGATCCCAGCTGAGGTCGGTCTCCCCTTTTTTCAACTTACCCCAGGCTGTATAGATCGTCTTCATGTCGCGAGTTCGGTTCTTCAGAGTGAATTGGTTGCACCTCTTACCCGTGGCAGCCTCGAATGCAGTGGTGTTGGGCCCCCATTTGAAGGATTGATCCTTACCATATTCCCGCTGATAAGCGAGGAGACAATGCATCAGCTTCTTTGTCAATTCCAAAGACCAGTAGAAGGCAGGGGGGATGTAGTTCTTGTCCTCAGAACCAGACGCTGCTTTCTTTGCCTTCCCTTTGCCCTTTCCATTGGCTTTGGCAGAGGATTCCATATGGGCAGGTCCCAGACAAGAATTGCACCAGTTTCACTAGTATATCGAATGAAGAGGTCGGTTTTGTGTTCGAAAATATTACGACAGCAGGAGACAATCAGTACACGCAAGAAATAATATCAATATTACAACCGAAACTAAAACACCCATCAAAGAAATAATTCGTTATCCTTATTCTTTCACAGTATGCCAGAGTTTCCTCGCAAGCAGTTAAACCCAGTGATGCAATTCAATGGACCAAAAATGAGTTGCCAGCTCGTTAGAACGTGAGTAGGGATAACTCTAAATTGTTCTATTAGCCGACTACATCGCCAATTCCATAACCCTAAATTCAAAAATGTTAACCCTAAGCGAACATGGGTTATGTAGAATCTCGCTGGGATTAATCCCCTTTTCCAAATTGAACCCCCAATCTACTCTAAACAAAATCCGAATACCCTCTACTGAGCATTGCATCGAAAACCCCTTTTCATATATTGCAGATTTCCCCGATTATATGAAAAGGGAATCGACATCGAAAATCAATGAGAACTCAACGAACATCGCACAAGTAGGGATTCAGGACTTACATGGAGTCCGACGTCGCTGCCGCAGTTGTAGGGCTGTTATTCGAGTCGAACGAGCCGAGTATTACTTGTTCATATTTAGTTCATTTAGAATATGAACGAGCTCGAGCCGAGCCTAAATTTTGACTCGATCTTAAAAATGTGCTCATATTCGGCTCGTTTAGGAAATGAGCGAGCTCGAGCCGAGCTTTTTTCGAGCTTTAGGCAATTCTACTTGCTCATTATACAATAACTTTAAGAAAATTTTAGAAATTTCATAAAAATTCGAGCTATTCGAGTTTAATTCGAACGAGCCGAGCTTTGGAACGAGCTTAAAAATGTGCTCATACTCGGCTTGTTTAGAAAATGAACGAGCTCGAGTCGAGTTTTATACGAGCCGAACCCGAGCCGATCACGAGTAGCTTGTCTCACATAACACCCCTACGCAGTTGGTTGCGCTTGGGATCCTCGGAGGTGCTGGTGGCTGCTTCCGACATGAAGGTCGCCCAGGCGACGTCTTACGTCTTCCCACTCACCTCTCGAGCTAACGTCAACTGGAAAGTGAAAATGTGAAGACGGGGGGGTTGAAGTTGAGGGGTATTTTTGAGGGGTAATATTGTCTTTTCATGTCAAATAGTGGGGGCAAATTTGTCTTTGTCAATGTCATCCATCCCATAAACTTTTAACCAAAACCAAACACGAACGAGATTAAACTGGATTAAAAACTCCACCTCTTCCACCCCGAGATTCCATCCCCATCCCTTCCACCCCCAAAAGTCCATCCCCATCCACCTACTCCCACCCCGTTGCCAAACACGGCCTAATTGTCTTTATTTGTTTGAGTGTGTGAGGTTTCCATTGATCTTTTTAGTACAATTCATTTAGGTTGTACTAAGGGTTCTCTACCCAAACGTATAGGGTACTCCGGTACCCATAGAACTTTGTTTCACTAGTGTGCTTGGGTTGCTAGATAAAAAGTTAGTCTAGAAGAGGGAAGGTCTTCTAGAGGTTGTATCTAGGGCTCATAAAATAAAGTGAAATAAAGTTGTGTTGAATCCTACGAGTTGGATAACCCTAGGCGAGGACGTAGGCCGGTTTTGCTGAACCTCGTTAACAACTCCTGTGTCCTTTTCTTTCTGTTCGTTTCTTTCGTGCTTGTGTTTGCCTTACTACTCATTCGCTACTTCGTATTAACTTGTTTCTGTTTTTCAGATAAGGTCTTATCTATGGTGGTAAGGTCTTACTATTTCTTATATTGCGAAAAGTTGTCATACTTTATTCACCCCCCCCCCCCCCCCTTCTAGAGTATTTGCGTGCCTTGTATCTGCCTATTCCGCACTTCATATAGCTAGGTCACAAGCAAGCTAGCCTCCAACATCAAATGCTGCGCTTCACCAAATGAAACCCTAAGGAGGCGTCGGAGCCAAGCTTGCAACACAAGCCCATTCCAAACATTTGGGTCGGAGAGTTTGAGCCCATCCCAGCAAACTTAGCCTTGAATCTTGGTTTAAGCTTAGTCCCAATTGCCACATCGATTACTCCCTAATCCCGTTAGAAGATTAAGCTCAATACAAGCTCTATACGACTCAGTCATAGTACTCGGTTTTAAAATAGTCTTCATGTGTTAAACATTACCTATAACCCCTCTTACGTTTCTAGTTGGGGTTGAAAATTCAAAATATCCCATCGCATTCATAGTACTCGGTTTTAAAATAGTCTTCATGTATTAACATGTAGATACTACTCCGACAATGACGTCATGTTGTTAATTTTGCCTATAAAACGTATGGCTACGACTCTTTGGTCAGCCCACAGTTGATCTCCTTCACATATCACTCCCTTTACTCTCTTAACTCTGTACGTTTGGGTTCAATCTCGGTCTCGACCTCGATCTTGGCCTTAGCAGGGTCTTCACAATGCACATCGAAAACGCTTGGTGCAATACTCGTTCGAGCAATGACGGAGGGCTGACAACTAAGTCAACCGAGGTTCAGCAGAACCCTTCAGCACTACTTAATTAGGCTCAATATAATCCTCACATATGTTACTTAATTAATGAAGACATCCTTATGTTGTTTTTATTTGTATGTGTTTTTGTGCAGTTGAAAAGCGACGAGGTTCAGCTAGTGGAGAAGGTGATGAATATACGCAGGCAAATGAGGGAGCTTCAAGGGAACTCAATGGAAGAGCTTGTCATGGTGGACACCATTCAGAGGCTTGGGATGGACCACCTCTTCCAACAAGAGATAAAAGAGGTTCTTCATAGGCATTATATGGTTTGCCTTACCCAATCCTCAACTGGTTTGGATGTTTGCACCAATGGCCTCCGTGAAGTCTCTCTTCGGTTTCGCCTACTTAGACAAGCCGGTTACAATGTCCTTGCTCGTAAGTACACGTTAATTTCCATTCAGATGGTTCCAATGGCCTCTGTGATGTTTGCAGAAAGAGTAACCAAATGTTTTGTAAATTTTTTATTTCAGGGATATTTGATTGCTTCATAGGCGAAGATAGAAAGTTCTTGGAAGAACATAGGAAGGACACACAAGGGCTAGTGAGTTTGTTTGAAGCCTCTCAAATGAGCACACACGGTGAATGCATTCTCGACGAAGCCAATGCATTTAGCAAGCGGAATCTTAGCATGTCCTTGGAGACACTCGACGAATATCACATGTTAGTGCAGAACGCGTTGAATTATCCGCTTCAAAAGACACAGACAAGGTTTACCGCACATGATTTTCTCGGTACACTCTCGAGTGCAAAGGGTTGGAGAAATGATCTTCAACAGCTTGCCAAAATGGATTTCAATGCCTCTCAGAACATATATCGGGATAAAATCCATCATATTTCCAAGTAATCAAGTTTATTCCCATTCTCCAATAAAATCATAGAATTGTATGTATGAATTAATGTCATTTTTATTTACAAACTTTTGATCGATCACTTGTGGTTTTCAGCTGGTGGAAGAAGTTGGGGTTGGCCAAGGAGTTGAAGTTTGCAAGAGACCAACCTCTCAAATGGCACATGTGGTCCTTGGCAGCCCTCGCTGAATCGAGCTTTTCCGAGCAAAGAATAGATATTACAAAGCCAATATCTTTTATCTACATCATTGATGACATTTTTGATGTTCATGGAACGCCTGAAGATCTCGCCCTCTTCACCGAGGTTGTTAACGGGTACATAATTGACCTCTTAATCAGTACACAATACACATTCGAAGTTATATATATGTGGGCTAATTAATTGACATGTATATTTTCACATGTACGTGGGAGTTTGGCACATTCGACAAGCTACCAGATTATATGAAGCTATGTCTCAAGGCTCTCTTTGAAGTCACAAACGAAATCAGCTATTCGATTTGGTTGAAGTACGGATGAAATGCTGAAGATTCGTTACAAAAGGTTGTATGTCGCCCTACCTTAATTTATCTTTGATTTACTTTGTTGCCGTTATATGTCACTAACTTGGGTTAAACTCCAGTGTGCAGATGTCTTCAATGCATTCCTATCGAGTCCAAATGGTTCGCTTCAGGATATTTGCCAACAAGCAAAGAGTTCCTTAAGGTAGCGACAGTCACTTCAGCAGTTCATGTGGTATTAACTCATATGTACTTAATCTTAGGCGGAGGTAGCAACACTTACGAGTCCGATAGGCCGGCTTTTGAAAAGGATTGCACACGGATCATATCTTCAACGGCCATGATTCTACGTCTTTGGGATGATCTTGGAAGTTTTGAGGTACTTATTAATCCAAATCAATATATATATTGATTACACACTATTAATTAGTTAATGCAAATAACTAACAGGTGTGCTATGACAGGATGAAGATCAAGATGGTCACGACGGTTCTTATATCAAATGCTACATGAATGAGCGGGAAGGTGTCTCCATTGAGGACGCAAGAGAGCGCGTCGTTGATCTATTTTCGGAAGAATGGAAAACCCTTAACCAGGAGTCTTTGCAATCACTTTCATACCCGTTTTCACCATTGAAAACTTTCACTATGGGGTGCCTTAATCTGGCTAGGATGATCCCTTTGATGTACGACTACGACGAAAGCCATGCCCTTCCTGACTTGAACAAGTTTGTTACAGCTTTGTTATATAATAGGTAATAGTTACCGCTAGCTGGTATCAATGGTGTCACAAATAATCGTGTACGAAAACATTGATTTTGTCACGAACTAGAATATTATTGTCAGTTATTCAATTTTAACGGTGTATGTAATGACGTTTTCTGAATGCAAATATGCAATGGAGTAGTGGAAGTTTACCATATATTTTGGTGTTTCTAGGTTCTGTTCTGTATTGACAGAGGAACCAATTTGTCTTCCTCTGAGTTTTCTGGCCGACCATTGGTGTTGTGTGAGTGTTGATCCACCATAGATTTGACAACAGAAAATACATACTCCAACCTCTGTTAGCTAAGTTTGACAAGTGATTAATTCCTATCAAAAGTTTGTGTGTGGTGTTGATCAAATCCGTGAAGTAGGTCATATGGACTCGCCCACCCGCCTATCCCATCTTTCTATCTATCTATATTCTATATTATAGAATATAGTAAAAGAAGCTTTTGGGCTCACAAAAAAAAAAACTTTTGTTAATAAATGAGGTTGAATAATTGATAAATATTAAAAAAAAAAAAATTAAAAGAACAAAACTGATCATCACTTGAGTAAAAATCAATACTTAAGTAAAAATCAACTTTATAAGAACTTAAAAAGTCTAATTTAACATTATCTAATCAATTATTTGTGTAATATATTGAGAGTAGAAAATCAATTATCATTTTTAAAATCAACAATTGAGTATTTGATTAAAAAAACTCAATACTTGAGTAAACATAATATACAATGAAAGCAACAAGTTAAATTATATTCATAAGCTTCATCAAATATTTATTATATAAAATAACATATTTTAAAACATATAATACTATAAAATTTTCATAGATGGATAAATAAGTACTCTGTATAGTATGATGCATGTTCTACCATAATTTCAGTTTCCAACAAGAAAAAATTAGTGTATAGAAAAATAAACATAAAATAGTTTTAGCATAATATATATATATATATATATATATATATATATATGAAAAACTAAAACCTTGCATACTTAATTTATGAAATAAATAAGATAAACTAAATTAGACCGAGTGGCTATTTAATTAATTTTTAATTTTGATTTGTTTTTATTCGAATTAATATATGAATGTATCAACTAACTTATCGATAAAAAAGTCGATAATACCATGCGTAGCACGGGGTAGTCCACGAGTGTGTTTGAATTAGAGTCAAGCTATTTTAATCGATGATCCATCGGGTCAAACCCATCAACCAGGTAGATTCGCCCAAACTAGGTATTGTACTTAAAGGTGGCAATTTGGTTGATCGGATCGGGTTCAGGGTATACCCATTCTGATTCAATCGGTCAATGTCGATGATGTCATAAGTCGGGTCTATTGTGTGTTCGGGTCAGGTCGGGTTCGAATACGGTAAGTTTAGGTCAAAATAGATTTCGACTTAGTCGGGTCAAGTTTGGGTCGGGTCACAATTTGTTTTATTATAAAATGATGACTATTTTTTATTTATATTAAATGATGACCATTCAAATTCATTTATTTAGTTATGTTATGTCCATTATAGGTAATTCACATTATTGGTGTCTTTAAAAATGAGAAAATAAAAGTAGTTACAAGGATGAGTCGGGTCTTGTAGAATAGAGAAAAAAATGGGTTTTATAACCCCAACAACTAGACCTGTCAATTGGGTAATTCGGGTTGGGTTTGGGTCATTTGGGTCCCGGGTAAATCGGGTTTCGGATCAATCGTGTTACCAGTCATTTCGGGTCGAGCCAAATCGGGTTTGCCCCGGGTTCGGGTCGACCCACCGGGTCAAAAAAACTTGAATTTTTTGAAGAATTTTTAAAAATAATAAAATAATATCAAAATTAAATTGTAATATAAATATGTCAAATTAAAATAAATAATAATATTATAATTAAATTTATAAATATCATAATAATAATAATAATATTATTATTATTATATTAATATTTTAAGCATTAAAAATTATATTTATACAAATAATTTTTCTAAACATACTATAATTATAAAATATATAAGTTATTTAACTTATGAGTAACCTTAACGAATATAATTGGATGACTAATCTGTGTGGGGCCAATCTGGTGCATGTGTGGCGTCTACATAATGCTGATTCACCGGGTCGATTTTTACCCAATGGGTTATCGGGTCTTGACCGTAAAAATCCCGGGTAATTTCGGTTCGGGTCGATTTCAGGTCCCTGGTAAAAAACACCGGGTTCAAACCCATAAAATTACCGGGCGTACTGGTCGGGTTTTTCGGGTCGGTTATGTTTTGACAGGTTTATCAACAACCCATCTATATTGATTTGTAAAATAGAGAAATGAAAGGGGAGAAGAAAAAATCCCTTAAATTTAGAGGAAGAGAAAAATGGAATAGCAAAACTCGAAAATTAATTTTTTGGGGGATCTTTGCTTGAATGCTCCTTTGATTGGTTGCTTATGATAAAAGCAATTCGCCATCAGCCTCCCAAGCTCTGCTTCCATCCTCGGTGTCAACTTCTTCCGTTCCGACCCCTTTTTCCTCCTCCTCCCTCCCGGCTGCAACATCTCTGCCTTATATTGTTGTTGTGCACTTTATTGCTGTTTGATTCACTTTGGCCCTTTGATTTTGTTCAAGTTTATCAACTTTGCTTGTGGTTTGAGATTGTTTGCTTATTGTTCCCTAATTGTTCATCAATTTTGTTGTTGTTCACTAAGTGTTAAATTGATTTTAGAATTATTAAGTTATGAATTGTATAACAAATCTTAATAGTTTGGTTAGCTTTCTACTTCCTTTGAAGTTCAAAATCCCGAGAAATAGGAGTCAATGTACATGTGTTTGGTATGTTTTTTTAAAATGAGAAAAGCCGGGAATTGGGATTTCAATTCCTATGAATTTAAATTTCCATGAAATGGTGGAATTTAACTTACTATGGAGGGGGTAGGTTCCTCCATTTTTTTTTTCCAAATCTTTTATAAAATTTATTTTTTATAAACAAAATCACCAATTTGCCCATATAGATTTTGATTTTAAACAAAAAGCAAAAGGTTACAAGAGTAATTTTAAATAAATTACTATGAAAATTCCATGTTTAGCCAAAAAAAACATAGGAATTGAATTTATGAAAAATTATTTTCAACCAAACATATTTTTACATTTCCCATGAAGTAGAATTCATGGGAATTACAAATCTCGGGAAGTTATTTCCTGGGAAGTCTACTTCCCACGTTTAACCAAACGAGGCCTAATATTCTTGTTTAACTTCGGTGGTAGGGTAATCCCGTAGAATTAAAACTTAAATTTGTTTAGAATTTATGTTAAATGTTAAAATTAGATGTCAAACTTGATGTTTAATTAATAGAATCTAATGAATGAATCTATTATATTATAAATTTTCACATTTATTATAGTTTGCAACAAAGGTAGAAATTCGTATAATAGAGAAGACGTTGGAGTTGGAATGTAATTTTTTTTGAAATTTGTACCAGACCCTCGGTTATCTGTCCAATTCGATTTCAGTATGTTTCAGAACAATTAGTGAAACATTCTGACTCTTGATCTTATGCTGGATTAAAAAAAGAAAAAGAAAAAGAATGAGAGCTTAGATTCCTTATCCGAATGTCAACTATATCAGAAAATCCTAGTTACATGTTTGAAGGCGGATTGAGATGTAATAAAATAAAAAATTCAACTTGGAAAGTTGTAACAATACAATTCTTGTTCTTATTGCTAATTAGTTTAATATGTAATCGACATGATAAAACTTAACTATGCTTGGAAAAATTTTGGATTTAGAACCCGATGCTTTAAACCTGAGACCCGAAATGACCCAAGCTTCAATGACTCAAGAATTTTAGGGTAAAAACATAATGATTTAACACAATGTAGACGTCACATAGGAATCACATAGACTCCACACAAATTTGTCATGAAGTTATATTCGTTAATGTCACTGATAAATGATACATATATGTTTTACAATTACAGTATGTTTGAAGCACTTTATTTGTATAAATATTATTTGTTTTGTCAATTACAAATATTTATATAATATTACTATTATAATATATTTATAAATTCAATTATAATATTATTATTTAGTTTAATTTAAAATATTGATATTATAATTTAATTTTAAAGTGTTTAGAAAGTTTGAATTTTTGACCCGATGAGTCAACCTTAAAGCAAGACAAATCATGTTGGGCTCGACCTGAAACGACCCGTGAACTGATTGATTTAAAATTTGATCTACCAAAAACTCCAATGGTCTGAACTCAAATACTACTTGAATAAGAATTAATTTGTCAAACCGACATTTTTTTGCCTTTATTGGGGGAGTGTCCACCAAGCTTATCAAATTAGGTTTTTGTCCATCTTGAAAAACATAACCACAAGTGTGCCCCTCCTCTTTGGATCTCCTTCTTCGATTTCGATCACAATTTCTTTGCTCCTACTGGAGATTCGGCGGACGTCTCATCCTCAGGCGATCCACCTGATTCGACGCGCTGGCTTCCCCTATCGAGATTTGACAATTTGCAAACAGGGAAGAAGGAAGAGAAAGCCACCGATGCCAAATACTACCTCGCCTCTCTCGCTCAACTTGTTCTCTCCGATTAAATTAGTGGCCAACGCCAAATACTACTCCCTCCGATCTTCATCTTCATCTTCGATTTTTTATATGGATGTGCTCTATCGCCTGACATCACCGTCCACGGCTTCTCCAGCTCCACGACCGTCATCACCGGTTGCATCATCGTCGTCATTGCCTAGCCTCGCTGTTGACTACTCCTCTGTAGATGAACAAAGACGATCAGAGATCCAAGGCGGTGCGGAAACTCCAGACCTCTTATTAGACGCGGGCGGGCATTCGCGGGGTTTTGGGATCCTATGCTCCTCCGACGTCGGCATCGTGTATCCGTTTCAGCAACTCCAATTTCAGCAACTCCGATGTCGAAGTGTTGACGGGGAAAAAAAAGGCAACTTCGGATTCAACAACACGATTTCAGCAACTTTCGGTGTCGAAGTGCTAACGCGAAAAAAAAAGCAACTCCGGTTTCAACAATTTCAGCAACTCCGGTGTCGAAGTGTTGACGGGAAAAAAAAATACAAGAAGCTAATTTCAACAATTACAACAACAATTTTAGCAACTTCGGTTTCAGCAACTTCGGTTTCAGCAACTCGATCTGGTGTTGAAGCGCTGACACGAAAGAAAAAAACTGCTTAAACAAGAGGGGTGGCACAGGGACGCATGTGGGGCAGTGGCAGAGCCAGAAAATATGTTGGGGTGGGCAGGTTAGGAGCCAACGTGGGAATAAATAAATTTGTCAGGGATATTTTATGAAAAATAAAATAATTTATATAAATATTGAGAAAAAAAACCTTTAAATTGTGGCAATTTTAATGAAATAATTATTCTATTCTAATTTTATTTAAATATTTGTAACCATATTCTAATTTAATTATTAAAAATAAAATATTAATTAAATACTTAACAAAATTTAAAAATATACTAAATTTGGGACATGATACAAAAAATAAGAAAATGAGAAACAAAATCTAGTGACCAATCTTGGTGGTGGTGCACGGACCACGGAATAAACATCATCATAAAGTAACCAATCTTGTCCGATGGTGCTGGGCTATAGTAATAATGACTCGATTAACTCAGGGCACCCGATGAGGTTGAGCTACCCTATGACCCTAGGAAAGACTCTAGGACTATCACAGATAACGGCTGTTCTGTTTCAAACGCATAAAGTAAGCAGATGCTCATTCAATTAGTGCAACCTAAACAGGATACTACATGGCATGCTTTTATGCATATGCAACACCTAACATAAAATGCAATAGCAGACATGAATGTCCAACCTGAGTAAGCCCTCTAGGGAACTTATCTGAAGATGCAGAACAGCAGGATAACACAAGCAAGGGCCCAAATGCAAGTCCAAAGCAATCCAAAAGCAATACACATCTATCATCAATCCATTTTCAGAAGCTACCAATCCATCATTCATACACACGGTCTCCACGTTCTCAACATGCTCAAAACCAACCAATAGCGAAACCATTTTACAAAACCTTTCCGATTTAATCAACATCAACCAAAATCATTCTTCCAATCAAAACCATTGATAAAAGCATATCAACCATATTTTACAAACTTCCTTCTCAAAACCAACATCATCAAACCAAGACGAAATCCCGACATTAAACATTTAAGCCTTAAAACCAATACCTCAAAATCATATTATAGAATTAATTCCGATATTTTTATTTCCAAAATCACAAATTAAAATCTCACAAAATAATATTCTAATTAATGCTTAAATATAATAAATCGCCAAAAATCAATCCATTTAAATACTCACATTTGTAAAACAACAATACTAAATTACTTTATCAATTTTGAAATCATATATTAAAACACCACATGATACCTATCAAATAATACTATCTTTACACATTTTTATAATAGGGAGAATTTCAGAAAAATATATATATATATCCCAAAATCAGCATCATAATATAATAATAATCTAAAATCAATTAAATACAAATCATATCACATAACCATATATATTATATAACATAAAGCCCATGACATAAAATAACAGTCGCTCAAAAAGGACCAAACCTCAACCCAAAGGAGCAGCCCAACAGAAAAGAAGAGAAGACCCGGAATTAGCCCAACCCGAAAAATGGAACCCGGGTCCATCTCACCACATAGTCTGGAAGAAATCCGGATAGGCAACCCGACCCGAAACCTAAACCCGAATACCATCTTTATAACCCGGAAAAGCCCAGCCCAGCTAAAGGAAAAGGAGGAAATGGATCTCAACTTGCCCTCTTCCTCACAACAAGAAAACAGAGACGACGGAGACGGAAGAAGCGGAAACGAAACCCAGGCTCCGGGGTGACTCCTCTCCAACCCAAGCTCACCCCATCAGACCGACTCGATATCCCGACCACCCCGGCCCCGGTAAGATTCAAACGCGAGGGAAAGAGAGGAAGAAAAGAAGGATTACCGAGATCGGCGCGATTCCGACAAGCTCCAGCTGCAATGGCGGATTTCCGACCACCAGGGCTCGAGGGGAGGTCGATTGAGGGCCTAGGAATGGCGAGAGTTGAGTACGAGTGTGATTCGGGAGGATTGGCATCGATATTGACGAGAAAACCAAAAACAGACCTTGAACGGGGACAGAGGAGAGCTTCGCAATTTCACTCCGGTAGGCGGCGAGAGATTCTTCTCCGGCGTCTTCTGGTTTCTAGGGGTGGAGATGGATGCCGGAGGTTCTGTTGGTGACTTGTGCGCCGCAGATGGAGGGCCTTCTTCACCTTCTTCTCCTTACGACATCATGGGAGTGACGCGCTCCTTCTTGACGACGTCGACAATGGTGACGGCGGCTGCTTCTGGTGGCTGGTGATGAACGAAAAGAGGTGGAGGAAGGGAGATCTGGTGGTTGCGAGATTCTGAGGGAGAGGAGCTGCAATGGTGGTGGTGAATCGGCAATGGTGGTGCTGAATCGGTGATGGCGGCTAATTCAGAATGAAATGGCGTTTTTCTGGTTGTTGCAGGGGTGAAACGGGAGAGAGAATGGGAGATTTGAATGTGGGTTTCTCTGGCGATTTTCTGCAGAATGGAAAAAGAGAGGAGTGCTTCCTCGTATGGGTTTTTGGTGAAATGGATGAAGGGGATGTGAGGCAAACTGCAAGGAGTGGTCCTATGTGTGGATGGAACAAAACAACAAAGTTGCTAGCTGTAAAAAGTTGCAAGGCAGTAGCAATCCCTTCCCCCCATTTCAGAAACGTGGGAGAGAGAGAGAGATGGTTGTTTAGCTAGAAGTAGAAATGGGCAATAGAGAGGGAGAGTGTAGAGCTAGAGCTGCTACTCGATTTCAGACGAGACAGAGAGGGGAGGTGAAGACAAAAAGAGAGGGGATAAGGATCACAAGTTATCCTAAAAAGATATTTCAAGCTACCCGGAAAACAAATCTCAAAACCCGCTCTCTCGATCTTATCCGACCCAACTCAAAACGATTTTCGATTTCCAAATCCGAGTCTAATAATGAACTCCAAATATTATTTTCAGTTTTCGCATATGTGAGCGTGATAAAACATAATTTAAATTTTCAAACTAAACAATGTTGTAACTCGTTTTGAAATATTTAGAATAAAATCAATAGCTTAAGGACGGGAATTTCAAACCTCTCAAATCTTAGAAATCGGAATGATTATAAATCATTATTTTAATAATTTAATATTATGAAATTTCCCGATCTTTACATCTCTCTCCACATTGTATTTGGTCAAACTTATCTTTTGATTTTTTCTTTAAGCCATGTTTTTTAACTCAAATAAAATTTTAGAGAAGAAATCTATGTATAATCCTATAGTATAAAATATATATAAACTGCACCTCGCCGTTAACATTGTTATATATATATATATATATATATATATATATATATATATATATATTATTCTATCTTTTACGGATGTAATATATTTTAAATATCTTTTACGGATGTAATATATATTAGGTTAACATTTTATCTTTTTAGATGAATTTGAATTTATTTGTATAAATAGATAATAGTATGCTTATTTTTCTCAACAATTACATTTTTAGGAGCATATATAAAGTGAAAATTTTCTCTCATATCTACTAATAAATTCAAAATTTAAAATAGTGTAAGTTAAGATAATTCTATAAAATATTACTCCTTCCGTTAATTAAAACATGACGTTTTACTATTCACACACGCTTTTTGAGGTGTTAAAAACTATATAAAATATTAACTTTTTCAATATATTTTTTAAATAATATCATAGTTGTTACTATTAAGTATGAATTTATAGAAACAATTTTTTATAAAAGTTAATATTTCATATAGTTTTTATCATTCTAAAAAAACGTGCATGAATAGTAAATGACAAGTATTAATTAACAAAGAGAGTATTATCTTAACTTACACTATATTATCGCAATTTGATATTTATTAGTAATAAGTATCAAATTATATAAAATTATTAATTAAAAAATTAATATTTTATAGAGCTTTTTGCTTATTTAAAAGGGTACTAAAAACTAAAAATCCATGTATTTTGGAACCGAGGGAGTATTCATTACCAAGAGTGATTGCGCGCACATGCATAAGCTTCAAATGTTTGGATCTTTGATGTATTGAATCGGTGGTTTGTCGATCCCTCTCTTAATAAATAAGTTTGTTGTCAATATAATTAAAAGAATTCTTATGGATTAAGGTAAAAGTAGAGGAAAAAAAGAGAATAAATAACTAATTGATTTTACCATGTTAATTTATTTCATAAACTATTAAAATTATTAAAGGAGTTTGATTAGATTTCTACTACAATATCATATCCAATATTGAAGATTATTAAGAGGGATAATGAATTGATAAGAAATATGTTATGATAAAGTCAGTAGGCATAACTAAAAAGTATAAGCCGCCCTAATTTTATATTTATATAAAATTTGTAAATTGTTCGGGTTTAAAATATATTTGTTTATTTTATATATACTTAATAAAATCATTTATAAAATCAATATATATATATATATATATATATATATATATATATATATATTATAAATATTAAAACAACCCCTTAGAATGACAAGTCAAATTTAAGAAGTAGTTATAGTACATTAATCTTTAAGGAATTAATAATAAACTCTATATCTTACCTAGGTAGAAAACTTATCTGTTTATATAAAATAATCTATCCAATATTTGATCAACTATTCTACATTTTAAATCAAATTGAATATAATACATCTATATAATTATAAAAAAAATTGTTCCTTGAATTGCCGTCAAATTTGATGATAAAATTTTACAAAATAAATCTATGTATAATCCTATCTATATATATGTACCACCGTATTTTTTTAATTAAGAAATCTATGTATAATCCTATCTATCTATATATATATATATATATATATATATATAACCGTATCTTTTTTCAAATTTCAGAAAAAATATAAATTAAATATCATTTTATTTATTAAGAAACCGCACAACGGACGGGTACCGAATACTAGTTTTATATATACACGTGGGACGGAACGGGATTTGCGGGATGCGAACTCTCCGCCCCGCGTTCCGTCCCGCGTAATTTTTGCAAGACGGGATTGAATTTTTTGTTTCTAAATCCCACCGGAATCGAGACAGGACGGGATTTACGGGATTTGTGTCCACCCCTAGTCCATATTATTTGAATTTCTCACGTGACTGGGCGGTTATGGTCTGGAATATGGAAGGACAAATTAATTAAAATTTGCCATCAATATTTGGAAACAATTAATTTCCATACGTTGGATTTTAGTTGGGGTTGGAAAATTCAAAACACGTCAATTTTCCAACAGTAACCTATTTTCAAACAGTTTCCATGTGTAAAACATTTTATATGTATTGACCATGTCAATTTTGCCTATAAAAAGCCTATGCTATGATCTCTGCTTCACATATCACTCCCTCATTTCCACTCTCTTGTGCTAAGCTCTATAGAAAACCTCTCTTTACATCTGTTTCGGCTTCCATCTTCATCTCCTCCTTAACAATGGATACTCAAAAAATTTGTCACAAAACTGCTTCGACCATTAACGGAATACCGAAGCCGAAGTCAATTAGAGAAAATCGGCAGCAACCTTCAGCAATTTCTGCAGTACTTAATACTCAATCCTTATATATTGATTAATGCTGACATCCTTGGTCCCTGTTTAATTAATGTTTTTTTTGGGGGGTTTATGTGCAGTTGAAAAGCGACGAGGTTCAGCTCGCGGAGAAGGTGATGAATATACGCAGGCAAATGAGGGACCTTCAAGGGAACTCAATGAAAGAGCTTGTCATGGTGGACACCATTCAGAGGCTTGGGATGGACCATCTCTTCCAACAAGAGATCAAGGAGGTTCTTCATAGGCATTATTTGGTTTGCCTTACCCAATCCCCAACTGGTTTGGATGGTTGCACCAATGGCCTCCGTGAAGTCTCTCTTCGGTTTCGCCTACTTAGACAAGCCGGTTACAATGTCTCTGCTCGTAAGTACACGTTTCCATTCCATTCGGATGGTTCCAAAAAATTCTAAACCGTTAAAAAATTCTAAACCGTTGAAAGAAAGAGTAACGTTAATGTTTTGTAAATTTTATATTTCAGGGATATTTGATTGCTTCATAGGCGAAGATAGGAAGTTCTTGGAAGAACTTAGGAAGGACACACAAGGGCTAGTGAGTTTGTTTGAAGCCTCTCAAATGAGCACACACGGGGAATCCATTCTCGACGAAGCCAATGCATTTAGCAAGCGGAATCTTAGCATGTCCTTGGAGACACTCGACGAGTATCACATGTTGGTGCAGAACGCGTTGAATTATCCGCTTCAAAAGACACTGACAAGGTTTACCGCGCATGATTTTCTTGGTACGCTCTCGACTGCAAAGGATTGGAGAAATGATCTTCAAGAACTTGCCAAAATGGATTTCAATGCCGCTCAGAACATATATCGGGATGAAATCCATCATATTTCCAAGTAACTAAGTTTATTCCCCTTCTCCAATAAAATCCTAGAATTGAATGTATGAATTAATGTCATTTTTATTTACAAACTTTTGATCGATCACTTGTGGTTTTCAGCTGGTGGAAGAAGTTGGGGTTGGCCAAGGAGTTGAAATTTGCAAGAGACCAACCTCTCAAATGGCACATGTGGTCCTTGGCAGCACTCCCTGAACAGAGCTTTTCCGAGCAAAGAATAGATATTACAAAGCCAATATCTTTTATCTACATCATTGATGATATTTTCGATGTTCATGGAACGCCTGAAGATCTCGCCCTCTTCACCGAGGCTGTTAACAGGTACATCATTGACCTCTTAATCAGTACACAATACACATTCGAAGTTATATGTGGGGTAATTGACATGTATATTTTCACATGTAGGTGGGAGTTTGACACATTAGACAAGCTACCAGATTATATGAAGCTATGTCTGAAGCCTCTCTTTGAAGTGACAAACGAAATCAGCTATTCGATTTGGTTGAAGTACGGGTGCAATGCTAAAGATTCGTTACAAAAGGCTGTATGTCGCCCTTCCTTAATTCATCTTTTGATTTACTTTGTTGGCATTGGACTATATATATGTTACTAACTTGGGTTAAACTCCAGTGGGCAGATGTCTTCAATGCATTCCTAGTCGAGTCCAAATGGTTCGCAGCAGGATACTTGCCAACAAGCACAGAGTACCTTAAGGTAGCGACAGTCACTTCAGGAGTTCATGTCGTATTAACTCATATGTACTTCATCTTAGGCGGAGGTACCAACACTTGCAAGTCCAATAGGCTGGCTATTGAAAAGGATTGCACACGGATCATATCTTCAACGGCCATGATTCTACGTCTTTGGGATGATCTTGGAAGTTCTGAGGTACTTAATCCAAATCAGCATATTGATTAAACATTATTAAATAATGCAAATAACTAACAATTGTGCTATAAAAGGATGAAGATCAAGATGGTCACGACGGTTCATATATCAAATGCTTCATGAATGAGCGGGAAGGTGTCTCCATTGAGGACGCAAGAGAGCACGTCGTTGATCTAATTTCGGAAGAATGGAAAACCCTTAACCGGGAGTCTTTACAATCACTTTCAGACCCATTTTCATCAATGAAAACTTTCACTATGGGGTGCCTTAATCTCGCTAGGATGATCCCTTTGATGTACGACTTCGACGAAAACCATGCCCTTCCTGACTTGAACAAGTTTGTTACATCTTTGCTATATAATAGGTACTAGTTACCGCTAGCTAGTATCAATGGTTAGCTGGTAAGCAAAGAGAGTTTATGATTAGGTAATTAATAATTTATGAGTCAGTTTTATGTTGAATAAAATTGCTGTCTAGGAGTCGAGTTAGTGGGCAAGCTAGGTAGTGGTCAATTATGGCCATCAGTTATTCAAGTTTAACGGTGTATGTAATCACGTTTTCTGAATGCAATGGAGTAGTGGCAGTAGTTTACCATTTTGGTGTTTCTGGGTTCTGTTCTGTATTGACAGAGGAACCAATTTGTCTTCCTTTGAGTTTTCTGGCCGATCATTGGTGTTGTGTGAGTGTTGATCCACCATAGATTTTGGCAACAGAAAATAAATACTCCAACCTCTGTTAGCTATGTTTGACAAGTGATTAATTCCTATCAAAAGTTTGTGTGTGACTGTGTGGTGTTGATGAATTCCGTGAAGTACAAGTCATATGGACTCGCCCACCCGCCTATCCCATCTTTCTATCTATATTCTTTCTATATAGTACAAGAAGTTTTTTTTTAATAAATGAGGTTGAATAAATGGTAAATATTAAAAAAAAATTAAAAGAAAAAAACTAATCATCACTTGAGTAAAAATCAATACAAGTAAACATCTACTTTATGAGAAGTTAAAAAGTCTAATTTAACATTATCTAATCAATTGTTTGTGTAATATTTTGAGAGTAGAAAACTAATTATCATTTTTAAAATCAACAATTGATCGAGTATTTGATTAAAAAAATCAACAGTTGAGTAAACATAATATACAATGAAAGCAAAAAATTAAATTATCTTCATAAGCTTCATCAAATATTTATTATATAAAATAATATACTTTAAAACATCTAATACTATAAAATTGTCATAGATGGGTAAATAAGTACTCATTATAGTATGGTGCATGCTCTACCATAATTTCAGTTTCCGACAAGAAAAAATTAGTGTATAGAAAAATAAACATAAAATAGTTTTAGCATAATCTATATATATGAACAACTAAAACCTTGCATACTTAATTTAAGAAATAAATAAAATGTGAAATGAAAAAATTATAAAGAAAGATAAAAATAGATTAAACAAAGTGGCTATTTAATTATTTTTTAATTTTGATTTGTTTTTATTCGAATTAATTTATGAATGTATAAACGAACTTATCGATATAAAAGCCGATAATCTCGTGCGTAGCACGGGGTAGTCCACTAGTGTGTTTGAGTTAGAGGCAAGATATTTTAACCGATGATCTAACGGGTCAAATCCATCAACCAGGTAGATTCGCGCAAACTTGGTGTTGTACTTAGAGGTGGCAATTCGATTGATCGGATCGAATTCGGGTATACCCATTCTGGTTCGATCGATCAATGTCGATCATGTCATAAGTCAGGTTTATTGTGTGTTCGTGTCGGGTCGGGTTCGAGTCCGGTAAGTTCAGGTCAAAATAGATTTCGACTTAATTAGTCGGGTCAAGTTCGGGTCGATCGGGTCACAATTTATTTTATTATAAAATGATGACGATTTTTTATTTATATTAAATGATGACCATTCAACTTCATTTATTTAGTTATGTTATGTCCATTATAGGTAATTCACATTATTGGTGTGTTTAAAAATGAGAAAATTAAAGTAATTATAAGGATGAGTCGGGTCTTGTAAAATAGAGAAAAATTGGGTTTTATAACCCCAACAACTAGACCTGTCAATTGGGTCATTCGGGTCGGGTTCGAGTTCGGTCATTTGGGTCCCGGGTAAATCGGGTTCCGGATCAATCGGGTTACAGATCATTTCGGGTCGAGCCAAATCGAGTTTGCCCCGGGTTCGGGTCGACCCACTAGGTCAAAAAAACATGAACTTTTTGAAGAATTTTTAAAAATAATAAAATAATATCAAAATTAAATTGTAATATAAACATGTGAAATTAAACTAAATAATAATATTATAATTAAATTTATAAATATCATTATAATAATATTATTATATTAATATTTGAAGCATTAAAAATTATATTTATACAAATAAGTGTTCTAAACATACTATAATTATAAAATATATAAGCTATTTAATTTATGAGTGACTTTAACGAATACAATTGGATGACGAATCTGTATGGGGTCAATCTGGTATATGTGTGGCGTCTACATAGTGCTGATTCACCGGGTCAATTTTTACCCAACGGGTTACCAGGTCTTGACCCTAAAAATCCAAGGTAATTCGGGTTCAAGTCGATTTCGGGTGCCGGGTCAAAGACACCGGGTTCAAACCCATAAAATTACCAGACGTACGTTTTTTGGATGGACCAACAATCATGTACAATCAGAAACAAATAACAGAAGCAAATGACTAAATTGAAATAACAAGAAGCAAATGACGGAAAGAAAGATGCATAAATAAAAGTACATGCCATCCACCATTGTAGACTACAAGCAAGCAGAACTAAGGAACCAACCAGCCAAAAGGAAGACGCACATAGAGAACTCTGGGGATCACTAGCGGACACCTCAACTTGAACGCCGAACGAAATCAATAGGTGTCGGTCGCATTTCCACGACCTCTCTTGACTTGACAAGGTAAAAAGGCTTGAATTTCCCTTTGATTTGTTGCTTATGATAAAAGCAATTCGCCACCTCTCAAGCTCTGCTTCCATCCTCGGTGTCAACTTCTTCCGTTCCGACCCCTTTTTCCTCCTCCTCCCTCACGGCTGCAACATCTCTGCCTTATTGCTGTTGTGTACTTTATTGCTGTTTGATTCACTTTGGCCCTTTGATTTTAAATGTTCAAGTTTATCAACTTTGCTTGTGGTTTGAGATTTTTTGCTTATTGTTCCCTAATTGTTCATCTGTTTTGTTGTTGTTCACTAAGTGTTAAATTGATTTTATAATTATTAAGTTATGAATTGTATAACAAATCTTAATCTTAATATTCTTGTTTAACTTCGGTGGCAAGGTAATCTCATACGATTAAAACTTAATTTTTTTAGAATTTATGTTAAATGTTAAAATTAGATGTAAAAAACTTGATGTTTAATTAATAGGATATAATGAACGTATCTATTATATTATAAATTTTCACATTTATTATAGTTTATAACAAATGTAGAAATTCGTATAATAGAGAAGATTTTGGAGTTGGAATGTAAATTTTTTAGAAAGTTGTACAAGACCCTCGACTATCCGCCCAATTAGATTTCAGCATGTTTCAGAACAATTAGTGTAACAGTCTGACTCTTAATGTTATCCTGGATTAAAAAAAAAAGAATGAGAGCCTAGATTCCTTATCCGAATGTCAAATATATGAGAAAATCCTAGTTACACTTTTGAAGGCAGATTGAGATGTAATAAAAAAAAATTCAACTTGGAAAGTTGTAACAATACAATTCTTGTTCTTATTGCTAATTAGTTTAATATGTAATTGACATGATAAAACTTAACCCGACCTAAATGCTTTGAAAATTTTTGGGTTTAGACCCGATTCTTTAGACATGAGACCCGAAATGACCCAAGCTTCAATGACTCGGGAATTTTAGGGTAAAGACCTAATGATTTAACACAATGTAGACGTCACATAGGTATCGCATAGACTCCACACAAATTTGTCATGAAGTTATATTCGTTAATGTAACTCATAAATTAAATAACATATATGTTTTACAATTACAGTATGTTTGAAGAACTTTATTTGTATAAATATGATTTGTTTTGTCAATTACAAATATTTATATAATATTACTATTATAATATATTTATAAATTCAATTATAATATTATTATTTAGTTTAATTTAAAATATTGATATTATAATTTAAATTTAAAGTGTGTAGAAAATTTGAGTTTTTGACCCAATGTGTCAACCTTAAAGCAAGACAAATCATGTTGGGCGACCTGAAAACGACCCGGGAACTGATTGATTTAAAATTTGATCTACCAAAAACTTGAATGGTATGAACTCAACTTCTAACATACCGAATTGAAAGTTCATCCTTCGGTCATTTGGCGAGATATTTTGAAGTTGAGAGAGGAAGCTTGCCAGAACATTTAGGCTGTGTTTGTCAGTAGATTGTAAAAAGTAGATTTTGTCTAGATTATGTAGATTTTGTAGGTTATGGGTTTTTTTTGTAGATTATGGAGATTTCAAAGATTATGTTTTTTGGGGAACGAAAATGTCGTTAAAAGCTAGAAAGGTGTTTGGTGTGGGTAAGATTTGTAAGGGGTTTTGGTTAGCCAATTGTCGAAAATGCCCTTAGTACTACCCTCCCCCTACCCATTGTCCTCAGCCACGAACACAACCACCCTTGCAACCGACATTAGTGCGAGGGATTCTCCTGCGCACCCTTCTCCTGCTCGAGTGTAATGGGACCAAAGACCTCGCCCCTTTCCGGTCACCTTTGCCGGCCGGCGGTCCTCCGATAGAGGCGGAAATTGTTCACTGATGTTGTCTAGGACATGATCAAAAGAAAACGATGAAAGTATAACAGTTGCAAGTGTAGTGGAGGAATATAACGTACGCTGCGTTAACTTACAGAAACTGGTTTCGGTATAGCAGTTGGCTAATGCACCATTGCAAAAGGGTGCAACAACACTCGGCTTACAAAAAGGGGTAAGCAATACCGAGGTTGCACAAACATCGTTCCTACATCCGAGGCCCCGAAATGCACAAAATGGGGGCCCAAATCCACAGTTTCGTTAATACAACAGTTGGAAATCTTAACAAAAAGAGGGAAACAACAGCATGTAGAGGCTTGATGTCCTACGGGCGGGCGACTAGAGGCAGTATAATCACCAGCATGCCAAGAATAATCCAGCCCAGGAGCCTGACCAGGCAGGAGAGCCTCTGAGCCCGGAGCTGGTCGCTTGCGTGGTCCACCCAAGGCCCACACATGAAGGAGGACAACTCGGCCACCCTCTGCACGAGATGTTCATTGCGCACCTCAGAGGCGACGAGGCTGTTCGTCAAGGAGGCGTTGTTGTCCCTCGTCTCCTGCAGCTGGTAGTTGACAACGGTGAGACATTCTCCCTGAGTGCGTCTTGTGCCAGGAGGCCCCGGATCTTGGCGCGCAGCTTCTTCAGTTCGTCAGCAGCGTAGGCTCACAGTGCATTATCCTCCTTGACGTCCTTGGGGTCACAGGTCTCGGAGTAAGAGTCGTTGTCATGCCGTGCCTTGCGACGACTCGACTGGCCTTGCTTGTATGACGTCCTAAGCCAGGGGTACTTGCGAGGGTCACCGCTAGCGTAGCTACGGTCACTGTTGGAGTCGGTGTCGGAGTGAGGCCACATGATTCCTATGTGGAAATCGGAAGCATATTGTCCAAATCAGAAAGCTCAACCATGAACAAATGCAAAAGACCATGAACAAATGCAAACGACCATGAACAAATGCGAAAGACTATGAACAAATGTCAGAATAAGCTCAAGCATGATCACCTTAACAATCTCAGGAACAACAATGTCAAACAGATGGGAGCATGAACAACAATGGCCGACTCGAACACACAAGGGAGAAGAAATTGGAACCAAATTAACACAAATTTCCAAACCAAAAACCCCCCAAATCGAAACAATAACCACAAACCCCCAAATTTCTTCCACCCAAACCCAACAAATAGGTGGAAACCAAAAACCCCAAAATCGGTGGAAACCAAAAAACCCCCAAATCGGTGGAAACCAATAACCCCCAAATCGGTGGAAACCAAAAACCTACCGAAACCCTAGAAACCAAAAACCCCCAAATCGAAACCATAGCCACCCCCATTCCCACCGAAACCCTAGAAATCTCGACGTCGTCGAATAACCGGCTGACGTAGGGGGTTTTCAGTGTAATGGGGCCGCCGGTGAACCGCATTGAAGAGGAGAGGAGGGCAGTGACGTACCTTGCACGACGAGGAAGAGAAGAGAGCAGAGGCGGCGATGCGGAGAACTAGGAAGGAGAGAGGCGACAGACGAGGGCAAAAATGGATTGAGATTTCCGAAATCTCTTGATAATCTCCCAAATCTTGGCACCCCAAGGTTTCATTTTGGGCGATTTGCAAGCTACCATAATCTCCCCTAAAGCTTGATAATCTCCAACGAGATCTTCCGCCAAACACCGTAGGGGGAGCTTTCGATTTTTTTTGAAAGCTGGAAAAGCTCCCAAACCTTCCGCCAAATACAGCCTTAGTGGCCTGCATATTTTTGAACCCCACCCACCTGTTTCACTACATTCATACATATATGATATATCCCTAACTCTTGAATTTGCATATATCCCTAACTCCAATTTGGGTAATTAACAAGTGACGTTAGTAGCCGACAAATTTGAAGGGCTGATTACTAGGATATTAAAAATTTTGAACTTTATTAGAAAAATGTCTTCAAAGTGCTCCAAATTAGCAAAATATCCACTGCCACCTTGCCCACCACGTGTGCCCCTTGTGCCCCCTCCGGTTTTAGCCTTTTTTTTTGTTTTTTTTTTCACGTTGCTCAAACGAAATTGCAAAAACTCCTGTTTCAGCACATACCCATTCAGCAACCCCTGTTTCAGTTATTTTTTTGTTTTTTTTTTCACATTTTTTTTCGCGTTGCTTAAACGAAAAACAACAACAACAACGTGTCCAGTATATCCTGCCTGAAGCAGGGTCTGGGGGGTCGAGTTGTACGCACCCTTTTCCCGACTAGGTCGAGAGGGTGTTTCCTAGTGACCCAAGACAAGTCCTTGAAGACAGGGCAAGACTCCACACTAGGAACAACCATAAGAAATAAAGGAAAAAAGACCACACACAAGAATTAAGAGAAAGATGCACAAAATGTAACACCCCCGTCCCACATCGGATATCATAAGGATATTGGGAGTGATTTTCATCGGATATCATAAGGATGTTGGGAGTGATTTATGAGTGATTCAAGTCCTACTCATGTCACAAGAGCTCTTCCTTTACAGGCTCCAAGTGAGGACAACGGACCTGAGAGGGCAATGTGGCATGGGCTGGCGCCTCTTGAGACCCCGGGTCTTATAGATGGTATCAGAGCCGACTCCTGGCTCGGAGGTGCGCCGACATATGCTCGGGTACGCTCCTCCCGGAGGGCAGTCCCTTGGGCCTGACGGGGTCGTTAGTGCTTTAAGTGGGGGAGATTGTAACACCCCGTCCCACATCGGATATCATAAGGATGTTGGGAGTGATTTATAAGTTATTCAAGCCCTACCTATGTCACAAGAGCTCTTCCTTTTTCAGGCTCCAAGTGAGGACAACGGACCTGAGAGGGCTAGGTGGCATGGGTTGGCGCCTCTTAAGACCCCGGGTCTTACAGATGGTATCAGAGCCGACTCCGGGCTCGGAGGTGCGCCGACAATATGCTCGGGTACGCTCCTCTCGGAGGGCAGTCCCTTGGGCCTGACGGGGTCGTCAGTGCTTTAAGTGGGGGAGATTGTAACACCCCCGTCCCACATCGGATATCATAAGGATGTTGGGAGTGATTTTCATCGGATATCATAAGGATGTTGGGAGTGATTTATAAGTGATTCAAGCCCTACTTATGTCACAAGAGCTCTTCCTTTTCAGGCTCCAAGTGAGGACAACGGACCTGAGAGGGCAAGGTGGCATGGGCTGGCGCCTCTTGAGACCCCGGGTCTTACAGAATTGTAACACCCTCCGTCCCACATCGGATATCAAAAGAATGCTGGGAGTGATTTATAAGTGATTCAAGCCCTACCCATGTCACAAGAGCTCTTCCTTTTCAGGCTCTAAGTGAGGACAACGGACCTGAGAGGGCAAGGTGGCATGGGCTAGCGCCTCTTGAGACCCCGGGTCTTACACAAAAACAAGACGAGACAGCAGGAAAGCGCGATGCTGGAAACACTGCACCATACTAGTTTTCGACAATTCTAATAGCACTCCTCCACTGTACTCTGTCGCGTGACATCTCCTCTGTGAGTCCTAAAACGGCCAGGTCCTGTCGAATCACTTCACGCCAGCTCTTCTTTAGACGACCTCTGCCCCGCCGGACACTGTCGATAGCCAAAATGGTCACATCTACGCACTGGCGCACTCGGATCTCTCCTCTGAACATGTCCATACCATCGCAGTCTCGCTTCCCACAACTTAGCCTGAATACTGACCACTCCTACCCTTTCTCTGATAGCCTCGTTTCTGATTCTGTCATGCAAAGTGACCCCACACATCCATTTGAGCATCCTAATCTCCGCCACCATTAGTTTCTGTTCTTGTGCCTTACTTGTCGCCCAACACTCTGCCCCATATAACAAATCTGGTCTCACCACCACTCTGTTTCAGTTTCGCGTTGCTTAAACGGAATTGCTAAAACTCATGTTTCAGCACATACGGTTTCAGCAACCCCTGTTTCAGTTTTTTTTCGTGTTGCTGAAACTCCTATTTCAGCACATTCGGTTTCAGCAACTCCTGTTTCAGTGGATTTTTTTACCGCGTTGCTGAAACAGGGGTTTCTGCGCATTCGGATTCAGCAACTCTTGTTTTAACTCTTTTTTTCCCACATTGTTGAAATCAGGGTTGTTGAAACCGGAGTTATTTTTTTTTCATTTTTTTTTGTGTCACCAGTTCTACACCATGTTGTTGAAATCGGAGCTGCTGAAACTGGAGTTGCTTTTTTTTTTCTTTTTTTTTGCGTCACCACATCGACACTAGAGTTGCTGAAACCGGAGTTTTTTTCCTCCAAAAAAAGCCGAAATGCTAAAAAAAATCTTCAAAAAATGCTGAAATGCTTAAATATATGCTTGTGTGTAAGATATAGTAATTCATACAATTTTATACGAATTAATTTCAACATTTTAGCATAACGAATTAATTTCAGCATTTTTTCAATTCATTATATTTTCAAGCATATCAATTCCAAGTTTATAATCACATTCTTAATAATAGTTGCATATTCCACATTACAGTCCTCATTTCAGCAGTTGCTGAAACTACAGTCCGCATTTCAGCAATTGCTGAAATTGCCAATATCCAAACCTAAACTATGTAAAACATTATCAAGATAATCAATTAATTTTGTGCAATAATCACTCAACAATACACATGACTCAAACATTCGATTCAACCACTACCAATTAGACTATAATTAGAAATCATCTGATCATCTCTCAAGAAGCTCAGGTAGTGTAAAATACAACATATTTTGATAAGTGGCATCACAAATCAAGAGACTATGCGCCCAAGAAATGGATACGATGGTTCATAGTTCATACGAGCTGTAAATATAAAATACAACAAATTTTGCACTGGATGAAAAAAAACGTAACTCAATGCACAAATTTTTATGCTTGGAATCTAATGCCAATTGCCAACTAAAATGAATCATGGAATAAATACTTGAGAAATAAAAAGATTTACCTTCGATGAGGCCAACCCCGAAACCAGTACCACAACCGATTCCGAAAGCAAAAGCAGGGCCAACCTTACCAAGATTGTTGGTTCTTGAGTGCTGAACTTAAAAAGGAAAACGCGGAGAAACTCCCCCAACTTTCTTCAGGCACTGTTTTTATGAAATTTCCGGAAAGAAATTGGTCATCGATGACCCACAGCCACGACGGAAACTCAGATCTGGGTGTGGGAGATGGATCTGCTGAAACGCCAGAAACGCAAAGACGGAGCCATGAGGGAGGCGGATCTGCTGAAATGCCGGAAACGCAGAGACGAAGCCATGAGGGAGACGGATCTGCTAAAATGCCGGAAACGCAGAGAACACCATGAAACTCAGATCTGGGCGTGGAAGGTGACGGATCTGGTTCAGAAGCCGGAAAATCAGGCCATTGTCCATCTGGCACCACGACGGTGCAGTAGTGCGGCCGAATTTCCGGCCACCGTCGATCCACCTCGTCATCATCTTCAAATGTTTCAGCAGATGTAACGGCCCAGAATTATGATTTCTGGGTTACGTTTCAAGGGATGAAACCCCTTGTTCGGATCTTGCAATCCAGGTACGGGTCGAGGTTTCAAACTCAGTTTAAGATCAGTATAAAGAGGGATTTCAAACCCTAAAAACCTCGAAGGGTCGTTGGGTACCCTTAACCTGTCCTACAACTATGTCGCGGAATCCATTTCAAATGGAAGTAAAGCGAAAGCAAAGTAAATATACAAGTGGCACGGCAAAGCCGATCAAAACCAAATCATGAGTGGGTAATTACCATTTTACTAAATTAGGATATTAGCTAGATTCTTCGATTCGCCAAAAGGAAACCCCGTCATATAGACATCGAGCACTCAAATCTGCAGAGAATACCTTTAAAAAAAGAACGGGGAAAGGAATCAGATCGAGCCACTCATGCGGGACCGGCAGTCCTCGCTGAGGCCACA
The DNA here is from genome assembly GCA_963922045.1 of Persicaria maculosa. Lineage (NCBI taxonomy): Eukaryota > Viridiplantae > Streptophyta > Magnoliopsida > Caryophyllales > Polygonaceae > Persicaria > Persicaria maculosa. The sequence continues at coordinate 20,765,729 of OY998251.1, read as the reverse complement.
TAGTATGTGCTATACCTAATAAAGATGCTCTAATGCAGTACGAAATTCAAACACACTAGCATGCTCCTAGTTCATAATAATGTGCAGAAATACTGTAAAGGGCCCAAGACAATGCCAAGTGGCATATCCTCTCCTACCTCCACCCCTTCCGATAGGTGGAGACTGGCCAGCTCGTGAATGCATTCCATCATAATCGGGGGGCACGCATGCCTAACCCGCTCCACAATAAAGCCCGCAGGCATATCATAATATAAGGAAGTTCATGACTCGATTGACTCAGGGTACCCGATGAGGCTGGGCTACCCTATGACCCTAGCAAAGACTCTAGGACTATCACAGATAACGGCCGTTCTGTTTCAAACGCATAAAGTAAACAGATGCTCAATCAATTAGTGCAACCTAAACATGATACTACATGGCATGCTTTTATGCATATGCAACACCTAACATAAAATGCAACAACAGGCATGAATGTCCAACCTGAGTAAGCCCCCTAGGGAACTTACCTGAAGATGCAGAACAGCAGGATAATACAAGCAAGGGCCCAAATGCAAGTCCAAAGCAATCCAAAAGCAATACACACCTATCATCAAGCCATTTACATAAGCTACCGGACCAACATTCATACACGCAAAATCCAAGTTCTCAACATACTCAAAACCAACCGATAGTAAAACCATTTCCAAAACCCTTCCGATACGATCAACATCAACCAAAATCATTTCATTTCTAATCAAACCCATCGATAAATCTTACCAACAATATTTTCCAAACTTCCTTCTCAAAACCCACATCATCAAACCAAGACAAAGAATCCCGACAATAAACATTTAAACCTTAAAACCAATTTTCTCAAAATCATATAATGGAAGTAATTCCGACATTTTTATTTCAAAACCTAAAACCGTTAAATATTTTAACAACCAATAATTGTCTAATTTAAACGTCAAAATAAATCCGTTTTAACAATCCTCATTTATAAAGCAACAATACTTAACTACTTTATCATGTAATAAACATCTATTAAAATACTTCACGATATCATGATTTTATATATAATATTTGTTTCGAATAGTTAGCTTTATAATTCAATAACACATAACCACTTAATAGAATAAGGTAAAGGAGTTATCAATTTTTATAACATCGTCAAAAAAAACTAGCCCAAACCAAAAATAGGCCCAAGCCTTCCTCATTTACGGATCCATTAAAAATAACCCCAAATCTGATTTCTTGCATAAAACCGAACCGGTCAAGGGAATAAAAGAGTGTGACCCGGACCAGTGATAAAAGGAAAGAAAGGTTGACCCGACCGGACTTCATCTCCTTCCCCAGTTTGAAATCGGAAACAGAGGAGAGGAAGAGAGTCTCGCCCGGAAGCTCTCGCCGGCGGCCCGGCCTCCCCCTCTCACTTCGAGCACCACTAAACCCATAACGACAAGGATGAAACAAGGAAGAAGGAGATGGTTTGAATGCTCACCGAGGGCTCGACTTCGCCGGAAAACGGGCGTCGGAGATCGATTCGGCTCGTCGAGGGCGGAAATCAGCACCAGAATGGCCTAGGAAGGGGTAAGGGGGTTAAAGGTGAACCTTTGCGAGGTTAGGAGGTGGAAGGAAAGGAACCCGACTACTTACCGTCTCAAAATCGCAACGGAGGGGGAAAGAGGACGATGGGCTGCCTCGGCTCGTCCGGCCTCTTCTGGGCTCCTTTGGCTGCTGCGGGCGTCAAGGAAGTCGGGAGGAGTGGCAGAACTTCTGCTGGGCTTGATGGAGAGGAGGAATGGAGACTGCAGGGATCGAATTTGGCTTCGAAGAACTGGGGTTACTACTCGGCAGGGCTCGGAAAAGCTTGAGGACGGGGCGCTCGGAAGGTGCCCAAGGGCACTCGGCGTTGGGGATTTTGTGGTGGTGGTGCTCTTTGTGGTGGTTGACTTGGTGAAAGAATAGGAGGGAAATGAGAGGGGTTTGGTGTTGCAATGTTTGTGGGTTTTCTTGCCTTTTAATGGGATAGATAACAAAAGAAAGGGGGGTCAAGGATGAAAGCAGGAGAGAGGAGATTGGGGCTTTGAATCTGCAATAAAATAAAATAAACAAAAAAGAAAGCTTTGGAGGCTTATGTACTGCTGAAACGAAAGTCATAAAGGGGGATGAGAGGGCTGCACAGATTGGCGTGGCATTTCTTGGCTGCTTGCCTAAGATGGGGGAACATAGGGATGGAGGGAGGAGGATAGTAGGTGAATTCTTTTTGCCAAAACTGGGGCAAGATTAGCTGTAGATGGAGGGAGTGGTTGCTGCTTCTATCCGGTCAAGAGGAGAGGAAAAGGGGTTTTAGCTGATCAACCATGGGAGGAAAAGACAAAGGTACGTTGTGAACCCAAATTCAAAAATACCCGTTAAAATAAACTCTGAAACCCGCTCTCTCGGTCCTATCTCGACTCGATCAAAATAAAGTTTAAATCTTCCAATCCGAATTTAATAATGAAATCCGAACATATTTTTTTCAAATTCTCGTCATAAGAAAGCGGGATAAAATCTATTAAAATTCAAATTTTTTAAAACGATGCCGGAATGACTTTTAAATCGAAACTTGGTGCTCGAGGACGAGTTTCCAACCCTTTCGAATTTTAAAAGTCGAATTGAATATAAATTACTATTTTAATAATTTTAAATATTATAAAATTTTCCGGTCTTTACAGCAGATCTCGTCCGAGAAGAGCATCGCTTCAAAATTACAGTCACAGAAGTTCTCAATTACAGTCTCAATTTCTTGAAATTGAAAGATTTCAATTCCACCATTGGTCGCATCCTCCGTCGTGAGAGACACGCATCGTCCGTCCAGGTAGATTCTTTCGCCGTTAATTCCAGTCATCTCCAATTAAAGGCGCATATGGAGCAAATCAGATCAGACGAAGGGATTTCGACATATGGAACAAATCATATCGAAAGGGAAATCGACATCGAAATTTTCGGATCTTCGCATCAACAGACAGACGAAGAGAGAGGGAGGTCGCTAACGTTAGAATCGAGGCCGGAGGAAGGTAACCGGAGATGAAGCCATGTGAGATAGGTCTCCATGGGAGAAGTTTTCGATCCCGATCTCTTCTTCTCCTAATTTTAGCAGACAAAGCGCGACCAGACGAGGCGGCAGAGCGGCGAGCGGAGGAAGACGAGGCGGCGGAATTGAAACCATGGCCGCTGTACTGTCAGATCGACGGAAGAGGAAGGGGCGAGGACGAGGAGGGAGGGAACTCTGAATCCGACGATTCCGACCTGCTGCAAGCGACCGTTTGAGAAAGAGGGAGGCGGAGCAAGTGAGGGGGGGCACAGGTTTGGATCGGTGGACTTTAACCTAATATGTAGAGGTCTGTGGACATTTGTTAAATTTGAGCCTAAAAATTGGCATGTTGGACATATTTTCTCCAAATTTGAATTTAAACATATGTACACCTTTTTTCACCTTTCAGCAAAACATATTACTCCGTATTTAATACATTTATTCATTTTTTTATAATATTAAAAAACTATGTAAATATCAACCCTTTATTTTTTTTATAATATCAATCCTTCATATATATATATATATATATATATATATATATTTATTCAGGTTCGGTTATATGTCAGGTTGAGTCATGTGTCGGGTATATTCAATGTTCCATCGGATTTGGTTAGGGTTAGGTAAGTTTTCGGGTTGGAAAAATTTGTGCGAAATGGATTTCAGGTAATTAGGTCGGGTTTGGGTTGGATCAAGTCAGGTCACATTTAATTTTTTTATAAAATGATAATTATTTTATTTATTTATTTTCATTATTGACTATTAAACATTATTTATATATTTAGTTATATTAGGTCTTATTAATTTGTATTGTAATTCACAATATTTGAATGTTTAAAAATCAGACAATTAATGTACTTATAATGATGATTTGGGTGTTGTTCAGGTCGAGTCAAGGACGGATCAGGTATATGGATCGGGCCAAGCTCAAGTTCATTTCGGTATTGAGTCAAAATGCGTCGAACTTGGGTTCGGGTTCGAGTTGTGCATGATACTAGATTTTCGGATTTCAATCCGGTCTGAATTCGGATGAGTTGGGTCGAGTTCTCGGGTCGGGTTAGATTTTACTAGCTGTATCTACCTATACATACATATATACTACATCCGTCTTGCAAAACTTGTCGTTTTGATTTTGACACGTTTTTAAGAACGGTATAAACTATATAAAAGATCAATGATTTTATTAATTTTAAAATATAATTTCATACTTAAAAAAATTATTTATGAAATTATTTTAAAAAATTAATATATTTTATAGAGTTTTTCGCTTTTTAAAAAGTACCAGTTTTATGATACGGAAGGAGTATCAATTAAATTTATTCGTAAAGAGAGAGCTTTCTCATTAATCATTGTTGTTGCTCCCATATTCACAATTTCTTGTGGCAACCGACTCTTTCTTTCTTGGGTATTGTTTATTCCGACGTGTAGATTTGTGGTATATATTTAGTTTCTCCGTTTTTTATTTGACAGTCCATTTATTTACACGTACATAGATTTCGTACGTTAAATAGAAGTCTTTGCGCGCACTTACTTTTTAAATGTTTTGTTTAGAAAAGGATGGGCTTTAATTAGTTGTGCTTCCGAAATCCAAATCGATGATATTTTTCACACGTACGTACTTCCAGAAATTGAACTCACATCATGTGACATGTCTACAGACTACAGTACGTATTACCTATAATAGTACGACTTTGATATAGACATCTCACTATTTGAAAATTATCATTATGTATGCGAGAGTGAGAGGTTGAAAATTATCATTAGACATGGTCCCAGGGCCCAACATAAAGCCTATGTCTGAGGAGAATACGGAGGAAAAGACATGGTCCTAGGCCCCATCACATAACGCTACGCAGTACGAATGTCTCAGGACCATTCAAGCTAGGCATATCAGTTGATCTATGGTAAGTTGATAGTCAAATAATGCGAACGCCAATATCGGCCATTAACGTGGAAAATGTTGATGAGCTACTTTTGTTCTACATGTGATTGCTCGAGGAACCCAACAACCACGCAATGGCCATTCCCCACCAATTTTAAACGACTAAACTTATAAGACTTTTTAATAGCGAGAGTGAATGAAATGTGTTGATCTACCGAACAAGAACAGGAGAACAAAAAAAAAAAAAATGAATTGTTTGTTACATCATTTCCTATTTATAATGTCCCCACTTTGTATCTAGAGTGAAAATGTGGTGATTTGGAGGGTTGTTATTCGAATTTAACGAGCCGAGTATTGTTTTATGATATTCGCCTTATTTAGAAACGAGTCGAGCTTAAAATTGAACTAGAGCTTAAAAATATGCTCATACTCGGCTCGTTTAGGAAATAAAGGAGCTCCAGTTGAGCTTTTTTGGAGCATTAAGCAACTCTGTTTACTCAAAACATAGTAATTAACTTAAAAGAAAATTTTAGAAATTTCACAAATTCCGAGCTATTCAAGCTTCAATCGAGTGAGTCAGATTTGAATCAAACTGAAAAATGTGCTCATACTCGACTTGTTTAGAGAATGAATGAGCTCGAGCCGAGCTTTTATCGAGTCGAGCCCGAGTCGAGCTTGAGCAATATGCCTAATGACTTGTGAAGATTCAACCCCAAACATCGACAAGCTGAGAATAAGTGGGTACATGCTGAAGGTTGTTCAATCATGCAAGGAGCTAAGGTGGAACATAATGACAACCGAGATAAATGTGTGAGGTGCACTCATGAAAAATAGGATTTCCGCAATGTATGTAGCCAATTAATTGTCACATTTTAGAGGAATCGGCGTGATGTCAGAATTTTCAAGTTCGTGAAAGTAACCTTTGAACCAAGCTATGACTTAGAGGCATAATGAGGATGACACTGGTCCAACGACGAGAATCAACACACATCCATCCATGTGGATAGCACTAATCCTTCAACGAGGATGACACACACCATATATGCAGATAGAACCAACCCTTCAACGAGAATCGACACACACAAGACAAACCAAGCTATGACTACCCATCGAAATCTATCCCACGGAGGGGAACATGGTTCCTCTCCTAGGAGAACCCTCCAAATATAGTTTTCTCTGTCAATAATTATATTCTATCTTTATTGAATGAATGAAACGTTTAAATAGAAAAATAACTAGGGTTAGGTTGACTTCCTTAGAGGCTAAGGATTGCTTGCCAAACTTTATGCTAACTAGATAAAACTTGTCCTAATTAATAAACATAAAAGCTAATGAGATATAATATCAATTAATTGAAAAGTTAACTAATAGATATTATTCTTATTTACATTATTCCTAAATATGTATAAGGATAAAATTATAAACTAAACATGGAAAGATAATTATTTTCGTCCAAACAGTGAACATATGCAAAGATAATGATTTTCGGCCATGTTCTCGGTGGATTCTGGAAAAACCTTGAACAACAAAGTCGTGGATCTTTTCTTCCTCATTCCAACAAGGTACGGAACGATCCGATCAATATTGACTCTGAATGACCAATTTTAATGAGACGTTGCAACACTTTCAAATATGCTTGAACGATTCAAACTTGTTGATGAGCACCACTCATTTGATCTTCATCATTCTCCCCTTCTTGAAAAAGATTCGTCCTCAAATCCGAGATGTTATTTGAGCAAGATAGGAGATGATAAATAAACTCATGAATAGTATAGAAATCAAGTCTCACAATCAATCAATCTAGTCTTGAATCATAGCAAAACCACAAGAATTCTAGGCAAGCAAGACGTGCCTCAAATCCCTAAATTTAAATCCTCTTCTCTCTCTTTGAGTTTATGGGGAATAGAATGTTAGTTCTCAATTAGTTGATTGAAAGAATGTTGGAAATATGTCTAATATAGGGCTTAAAGGCGTCGGCCAAAACCATAGGAAAGACAGATAAGAGTTTCCATAAAGATAGATTGGGTCGCGTATCGCAAATCCGGTATCTGACGAGGCAGCGGGCGCCGTGGAAATGGCAGCAGGCGCTGTTCCTACAGTGCTGACAACTTCGGTAGATTGAACTTGTAACGCACTTTTTGGAGTCATCTTTTGTCCGATTGACGCATATGAATATGCGTTGGAAAGATCTTTCCAAGCACTACGATTATAATGAAGACCTCAGAAGTTAATTTCAACTTTTCAGATCCTTAAAGATAAAATTTCTCAACGTTCTCCATTTCCGCTCTTGTTCTTTAGCTCTTCTTTGTCCTTTTTGCTCCATTCTTTCCCTACCTTTCGAGGTCGGATCTTATAACCTACAAATAAACACTAGGTACCGTAGATTCCGCACTTCAAATACCAAATGACGAAGAATGTGAAGAAGTTTATTAAACATGCAATAAGAATACCTAATGCACCTAAGACCACCTATAAATGACCATATAAAATATGCATTATCAAACTCCCCCACACTTAAGCTTCGCTAGTCCTCTAGTGAACTAGATTATAGCATAAAGATGGAGACTTCTTCATGTCTAAACAAATTTTTTTTATACCATAACAAGCGCAAATTAAACATGAAAGAAGCAAACAAATTGTCATAACTCCAACTCCCCCACACTTAAGCCTTCACTTGTCCTCAATCAATGAAGAACATAACAATAACCAACCATCCCACAAACATATTCATCATGCATTCGCCGCATCAAAAGCAACATCTCAAATGTGTGCAAACATGAACAAGGTGGACAAACATCATAACATGTATATAAATGACCAAGTAGCCCGCATGCCTATCCATCCAACCTCACAAGGATAATTGTGTTTCACTCATGCTCTCATGTGTTTAGGCTTTAAAGAACAACTCTCAACCCATTCATTATACAAAAAGCTACATAAGCAATGAGCTCTCACAACATAAGTATCATCTCTAAAAATAACATAAGACTTTCAAAACACTCAAAAGATGATAACTCTCAATATCAAACTTTCAACGAAACATTTATCCAACTCTCATAATAAATAACAAGGCTCTTATTCTTTTTTTTTCTTTTTTGTTTCGAATGCTTTTTTTTTTTCTCTTTTTTTTAGCTTAGTTTTGCCCCTAAGTGAATTTTATCCTTCCTAGGTCCAAGCTTTTGATTCTTTTTTTTTTTCATTGAGCTAAAATGCATGAAATACAACATGAGGAAAATAAGCACATAACATTTCATCTCTATCAAAGCCTCTCAACATAAGCACAAACCATAGCTTTTCTCTCTCAACTTAACATAACATTGATAACCAACTCAAATCCTAATTTCCGGATGGGTCAGGCTTATCATAGGCTAAGAAACATGAGTTTTGTGGAGCTTCAAAGAAAAAGCCTAAAGGCTCAAATTGGCTTCAAGTACAGACATGATGTAGGGTAGATATGGGTAAAATGTGCCTTTATCAATTGAAACTTATAAGCAATGAACAATGTATATAATAGGTCTCAAAAATAGATAACCATGTCAATACTAAGAGGTAATTGCATAAGATGAGTAAATCACATAATAAAAGAAGAGGGAATATAGATGTGATCCCTACAAGGCTAAATATGTCTCACTAGGACAAATATTTGTTGGATTTCAATCATGCCTAGGAACTTAAATCATACATGCTCAATTATATCTACCTAACATGTTTCACATGAAAACCAAATTTTATAGGACAGAGCCAAACAATCCAAACATGCTATGGAATTTATATGATCATGCCAAAATATATAATAGAGGACAAACATTCCAAGAAGGGTAGCTGAACAACACATATTTATACAATGCATGATATTTTTTTTGGATTTTTGAAAATTTTTTTCTTTTTTTTTTCTTTTTTTGACATTTTATATAACATAAAAGAAATAATAAAAATTCAAACATGAACTAACCTAACCTAACTAATTAACTTCACTTCTTCCCCCACACTTAAACTTTTCATCATCTTTAAATGAAAATCAAATAAAGACAACGAAATATAAAATAAAAGCACAAGTGAGGGAAAAGGAAGCCTACTTGATCATGGTATTGGTGGCTACAATCGTCGGACAACAAGCTTTAGAACACTGAGGCGGCGGCGGTCGCCTGTTATGGGATGGCGGGCGCCGGTCATGGGACGGCGAGCGTAGTGTGTGCAGAACCATGAATCCAAGTTGCAACGTCGATGTTCTGGCGTCCAAACTCCTTCCAAATTGCTCTTTGAAGATTAGGACTTGGTTTCAAAGTCTTTCTTTTTGGTGATAGGAATGGTGATGGTATGAAAAGAACCGAATTTGATGGATGAAGGGTAGTGATGAATGTTTTTGATGAATGGGAAAAGAAGGACTTTTGATTGAAACTCAAGGCTTAGGTTTTTGAATTTAGATTCAACTGGAGAAATTAGGGTTCTTGCATTTTCTTCGACACAGAGGCTTGAATGATCAAAATTTGGGAATTGTGATATGGTTAATTGGGAAGGGAAATGATCATCTATCAAAAAGAAAAAGAAATATTAGAAATAAATAGAAATAATGGAAGAAAATAAAATAAAATAAAAAGATAAAATCTAGTCCTAAGATAAATAGAAACTAATCCTAAGATAGAACAATCTAACCCTAAGATAGATAGAAAAAAATCTACTCCTAAAATAGAAAACATCTAATCCTAAATAAGATAGAAAATATAAACTAACCTAAAAATAAAAAATAATAAAAGGATAGAAAATACTCTCTTCTAATGTTACCAAAGATCCGGACGCGTGCCACTGTCAACCACGGCGGGCACCGTGTGAAGGGCGGCGGGCGCCGTGTCTGCAGAATGCTAACTCCGTCATTCAATCAAGAAAATTTCATGGTTAACTCAAGACTCCTCCAAAAACACATATCTAAATGGAACTCTATCATTTTATTGAATTTGAAAGACTAACTACCTAACTAGGAATTGAAACACTTGCAAACTAGAAAACAAATCATGGGTTGCCTCCCAAGAAGCGTTCTTGGTTAACGTCATAGACTCGACGGTTTATTGTGTTCTTACCTTAAGACTCATTTAGACATTGTTAAAGCCCTTAAAAGAAAATGAAATTCTTGTGCCCAACCAAAATTTGAATGAACACTAAACATGAAAAACTTTGCAATTAAGGATACCTTGCAGAGAAGCTTTGAGACTTCTCTACTTACCTGAGGTCGATCATCTCCAAAGGGAATGTAAGACCACCAACAAAGTTCCGCTAGCGTCTTGTAGAAGTAATGCTCACAGGGATCCAAATATTCACCATACTCCACAAAAGTGTTAGAAATTTTATTACCTTGCTCATGAGCCATAGAAATCGGCTTTGGGATTGGTTCTGTGATCGGTGCAATTGAGATGAGTTCTTCAGATGAATCAGGAGCCAAAACGTATAGATCCCCATGTGTGCACTCGTGAGATTCCATTTCATGGCATTGGGCTTTCCACTTCACCGAGTGATGGACAAGAAGAGATAATGGATGATGAAATAGGAGGTATGATAGATGATGGAGAAGAAGACATAATTGGTGATGAGGAGGAAGACATAATAGGAGAGGGCATAAAAGATAATGGAGAAGAAGGCATAATAGATGAAACCTCACGCGTCGAATCATGAGACTCCGTTTTAAGAAGTACTAGATCCTCTTCTTCATCCTAGTCCTCATCAGAGAAGCCATACGTCTCCCAATATTCTTGCTCAGTTAATATCCACATTTGGGCATTCTGTAGAGACGGCGGGCGCCGTGTGTGAAGCGGCGGGCGCCGCCCTATGCAGTGGCGAATCCTCCTTGAGTTGCTCGTCCAACTTCTTGCATCCTTTCTCCCATGTTTTTTTTAACTCATAATCATTGAAATTAACCCTGTGATTGGCGCTCGCTCACTAGATTTAGAATTCTAAGTAATGGTGAACATATTCTCCCTGATTTTGATATAACCTCAACATTTTTTTTTCAAATTTTTTGAAAGAAACAAAACAAAAAAAAAAGACACAAAAATCAATAAACACACAAAACAAAGAAATAAACTTGCTTCCCCGGCAACGACGCCACTTTTTGGAAGACACTATGAGACTCTTTCTTTGCGTTTTTTTTTTGTTATGATTTTTTTCGATGATGACTGAAGATGCAATTGCTTGATGTCGATAATCTATGCTCTGATACCAATTTGATACATGGTTAGCTGGTGGGATGAAAACGTCGTTAGATTTCACCTCGCCAAAGGAATAACCCAAACAGATAAACTAACTAGTAAACTAGTATAGCGGATAAGTAAGGGGTCGAACCCAGAGACAAACAAGTACTTCAATGTAATATGTGTTTATCAATTATGACACTAACAAAGGACTAGGAACACGAATGAAGGTAAAAAAGGCAAATAAACTAAGACAAAGATGTTAGCAAGAGCGAATCAAAGATAAAATAATAGAGCATATGGCTTCGCATACAATTCGCAACATTGGTTGATTGTTTGATCCTTGAGTTGATATCAATATTATTTCTAAGCCTATGTCGACTTGAGTAAGGTTGAGAGATCCACAGAGATTCACTGATCTTATTCAATATCACTAAAGAATAGCATTAAGAACTCAAGTACTTAGACCAATTAGCACATTGGATCAATGCAATTAAGACAGATAAGCGCAAACCGAACTCGGCCCTAATCGAATCTACACAACATAGATTAATTGTTATCATCCACTACAAAGGCATAGAAATGTCACTAAATCAATGACTTCGTTTGCTATAGAGAAACCAACAATGGATTCATAGAATAGATGCAATTCCTAGCTAGATGGCCAGTCATGGAAAGGAACACAAATATAACATGAAGAACAAGATGATAAATAAACTCATGAATAATATAGAAATCAAGTCTCACAATCAATCAACCAAGTCTTGAATCATAGCAAAATCACAAGAATTCTAGGCAAGCATAACGTGCCTCAAATCCATAAACTTAAATCCTCTAATCTCTCTTTGAGTTTATGGGGAATAGAATGTTAGTTCTCAGTTAGTTGATTCAAAGAATGTTGGAAATATGTCTAATATAGGGCTTAAAGGCGTCGGCCAAAACCCTATAGGAAAGATAGATAAGAGTTTCCATAGATATAGATTGGGCCGCGTATCGTGAATCCGGGATCTGACGAGGCAGTGGGCGCTGTGGAAATGGTGGCGGGTGCCGTTCCTACAGTGCTGACAACTTCGGCAGGCTGAACTTGTAACGCACTTTCTGGAGTCATCCTTTGTCCGATTGATGTATATAAATATGTGTTGGAAAGCTCTTTCCAAGTACTACGATTATCATGAAGACCTCAGAACCTAATTCCAACTTCTCAGAACCTTAAAGATAGGATTTCTCAACGTTCTCCATTTTCGCTCTTGTTCCTTAGCTCTTCTTTGTCCATTTTGCTCAGTTCTTTCTCCACCTTTCGAGGTCAGATCTTATAACCTACAAATAAACACAAGAAACCATAGGTTCTGCACTTCGAATACCAAATGACCATGAATGTGAATAAGCTTATTAAACATGTATATAAGAATACCTAATGCACCTAAGACCACCTATAAATGACCATAGAAAATATGCATTATCATTAGCCGTAGGATTTCTCGGTCTTCAACAACAAGACTCAAATCAAGAAAAGAACAAGAAAGGATGCAAGAACTATGCAAGAAGAGAACAAGATATACGGTTGCAATGAAGATTAAAGACTTGAAATTGAGATATGCAAGACACGATATAGGGGTAAGATGATCTAGATGGAATAAAGCAGAGACCTTGAGTTTTCTAACAAAGATGATCTAGATGTTTCTGTTCAAACTGAATCTATGAATCTTGAGTTTTCTAACAAAGATGAAATTGGATTAGGGAAAGATGACATTGAGAGGAAGATAGAGAATTTGTTTAAGCCACATGAAAATGTGTCTCATTCAAATGATTCTATTGGTATTCCCTATGAGAAATTGCTTCCTAACAATGTCGAGGTTTTTTCAATTGCAGGACAATCTCCCGGAGTAACTCATTTCAAGAAGGAATCAGTAGATGCAATTGATGGATATGTCAGAGAAGTTCCTAAAGTTCCACCTCTTGTCTTGAAAAGGACAAGTGTGGGGGATCTTTGTGGAATAACTTGATCAAATGAATGCATCACGTCAAGCCAAAGACGTGAAACAAAGGCACTTCTTGGGAGGCAACCCAAGGTAGTTAGGTAAGTATTTCTATTTTTGCAATAAGTTTTCAACTCAATAAAGTAGGATCAATCGTGTCGCCGGATTTCGAAAGTTACGGTACGTGAAACCTATGTTGGGATTGAGTTTTGATTGATTCGGAAGAACGGAGCCACGTTCTATGGACACGACGTCCGCCGCCCCAGCCACGGCGCCCGCCGCCCCCTGTCCGCCAGGTGAGTCCGAATTTTGGTAAAATTGGAAAGGGATGTTTCTATATTTTTATTTTTGGTCATTTTTCGTTTTAGGATTAGATTGTGTTTCCTTTATTTTGTTCTATGATTAGATTATTTTATATCTTTCTAGGGTTAGATTATGTTCTATCTATTTTAAACCCGTCGCCCCATCCACGACGCCCGCCTCCGCTACAACGAGCCCATCTTTTGGTCGGTTTCGTGGATTTCTTCCTCAGTTTTGTGAATTATATCTCGTGCTCCTATGATGGATGCTCCAACCTATTTGTCTACAGATTAGAAGGAGCGGTGGTTTCAGCTAAGAGATGTGAGTTATCAGTCGACGCGATTCTTTCATCTGGAGACATTGCAGAAGCTTGGTCTTCGTATTCTGGTATATCAGATGCTGGATAAGAGAGGTTTAGCTAATTTCATATCGATGAGCGCACCGACTTATCCTATTTTGGTGCGTGAGTTCCTGTAATCTCTTGATGTGCGATCTGATAACTACATCTGCTTCATATTATTGGGTACTAAATCCTCTATCCAGAAATTATTTCTATCTCATGCTTTGGGAATGCATGTACCTTGGTCTAATTCTTGGCGTCGGAGCTCGATTGTTACTACACCTATTGAGACCAGGGCTATAGTGTCAGGACATGCTGGAGGGTCCGAGGACTTTCATGATTACTCGATTACGCACCCTGCCTTGCATTTATGCCACAGGGTGTTGACGTCTGCCTTCTATGGTTTTGCTGATCTGACGGTTGTTCCCAAGAGGATGTGGATGTGGTTGTATTGTTTGATGCCAAAGGCCGAGTGTGCACCAGATTGGGTAGAGATGTTTCTGGCTGCTTGTACATACATATTTCGAAGGAGAGATGATGTGAGTGCCCATATTACTTTTAGTGGATTGATTACCCTTATAGCCCGCTATATGGGTATGGATTTAAGCTCCTTGCAACCCTTGTCATCTCCTTTCTATTTTGACATGTCATCCCTACTGAACGCTCGTATTTTTGAAAAGGTTACCCGCCTTGGCAATAGTGAGTATTTCCGTTGGTTATCTGGCGCGAAGGGTGAGCACCACCTGTATCTTCATGCGCATTTACCTGTTGGCCCTACTTGGGCTGCTTTCTGTATTGGTCATGGTCCAGCACCTACTGGGATGGTTGTAGACCCGTCCTCGTCAAGCAAATTTATTCTGGAAGATGAGATCGATGATGATCTTGATATCCCCACTGAGAGCAGTTCTTTGTTTGAGCTTATGGTGATTCTTGACAATCGCTTGATTAGAATGGAAGATCATCACCTAAGAAGTTTTCGTACACTCCATGAGCATCAGCTGAGTCTAGAGAAGAAGATAGACAAGATACAAGCATGTCTTCGTAAGCCTTGGGCGTAGATTTTCCAGGACATCAATCAGCGGTCTAGACCCCAAACCCCGCCTTTACAGTAATTGGTCAGTCATTTGCTTCTTTCAAACCCTTTATTTTTATGTTTTTCATTGTTTCTTTTTGTGTTTCTATGCATTGAGGACAATGTAACATATAAGTGGGGGGGGGGGGGGGGGGGAGATTGAAGCGAATTAGTTAGGTTAGTTCATGTTTGAATTTATTTTTTTGAGTCTTTGTTATTTCCTTTATGTTATTTCTTTTATGTTATAGTAAATGTCAAAAATGAAAAAAAAAAAGTGAAAATGTCGAAAATATGAAAAAAAAAGTGAGTCTTGTTTTTTTGTTTTGCATATTGTGTTATCAAAGATTTCAGTCTAATTTGAGTTTGTCCTGACATGATCTTACAAATCCTATGGAATTCCGAAATGATTTGATCTTATCTTGGAGATTGGTTTTTATGTGAAATATGATTGAGCATATATAATGGAGCATGTATGATCTAAGCTTGGCAGTATGCTTAAAAGTCAACAAAAATTTGTCCCAGTGAGATATTTTTGGCTCTATAAGGGATACATCTTTATTCCTTTTGCTTTCTTGTGTGATTTACTCTTCCTATGCATTTATCATTGAGTATTGTGATGGTTATCTATTTTCAAGGCCGATTATATACATGTTCATTGCTTGATAAGTTCAAATGATAGATGCAACCTTTTAGCCACAAATTTATCCATGTCTACCTTATGTTATATCTTGCTTTGAAGCCAATTTGAGCCTTTAGCCTTTTTATTGTTAGCTCCACAAAATTATTATTCCTAGCCATTGATGAGCCTTACCCTTATTCAGGGGGAATTGAGATTTTGAGGGGGTTATGGACTCTATTTTGGAGATTGAGGAGAAGGAAGCTAAAGTGTGATGTTATGGTTTATGGTTTTGAGAAGATGTAATGTTATGTGCTTATTTAGTCCCTCATTCTTATGCATTTGATTTTCATGTATTTTGGCTCAAGGAAAAAGAAATAAAAAGCTTAGACCTAGGGAGGATAAAATTCACGTAGGAGTAAAAGTAAGTTAAAAAAAATCCGAAAAAAGAAAAAAAAAGAAAGAATAAAAGAGTCATTTATCTTATTTTTGCATAATGAGGAAGAATTGGATTTATGTTGGTTATGAGATATATTGGTTGGGTGTTGAGATTGCAAGATATGTGAGATGATTTGATGAGATATTATTTTGATGATATTGAGAGATGTTGTGCATTTGTGAGCTTGATTTATTGAGTTGGTTTGTGTTATGTTGGGAGTTTTGGAATCTTGTTTTCCCGGAATTTATTGCACCACATGACCAAAAACAATTCCTTGCCCTTATGTTTCTACCAAGCCTCATTACAACCTCGCTGAATGGAATCTTCTATGAAGGTTTCCATTGAGCAAAAGTCCTCTTGATGTCCTTATTTTTGCATTGACGTATCCGATGGAGATTTTGTGATATAAATGTCAATATTTGAATTGATGCTTGTATATGAAATTGAGGTGAGTGTGTGCTTAAAGCCTAAACATATGAAAGTGAAAGATACACATTTTATTCTTGGTAAGGTTGATATTTGAGCATGCAAGCAACTTAATCCCATATATACATGTTATGACGTTTATATGTTTGATTGTATTTTCACCATTGATGATGTTGCTTTTGATGAGTAAAGTTGTGAAAGATTTCTTGTGCGATGCGTAGATGATGTTCTGCTTTATGGTTGCTTGAGGACAAGCAAGAGTTACGTGTGGGGGGGGGGGGGATTTGATAATACATATTTCATTTAGGCATTATAGGTGTTTGTTATTGCAATTAGATAGTGGTTTTTCTATTGTTTGAATCTAGTTCCGTTTATTACTTGTGAAGTATTCGAGTTCAGAATCTATACGTTGTTAGTGTTTATTCTGCAGAATTACATTCCGACCTTGGATGGAGTTTGAGAAGAGATTAAGAAGCATATTTTGGGAGCATATGGAGGGACAAGGAGACACGACATTGGAATATGTTGAAGACAATTGAGGAACATCGGACACTACAGAGACGACGCCCGCCGTGGCCCAGTTTTCCGAATACGCAGTTTTGGATCCGAATACATTATTTTATATTATTTTATTATATTTTCTACTAGGGTTTTACCGATCTTAGAGAGACTTATTTTAGGTTATTTTCAGTTTAGTCTAGAGAGAGAAGTTGATTATTGTGAGACTATGAACACAATTAGAGAGAGAGAGAGAGAGAGAGAGAATTGGCCTATAAGTTGCTAAACTCATAGTTTCGCTTGTGATTCGAAGACATGGTTGTTTGGATTGTGAGGATTTGATTCTATTTGATTTTTCACGTTTTTAGTTATCATCTTGTGTTTAATTTATATTTGTGTTCCTTTCTATGCCTGATCAACATGTTAGGAATTGCATCTTAGCTATGAATTCGTTGTTGTTTTCTCGATAGCAAACAAAGGCATTGATGATAGTGATGTCTCTTTGTCTTTGTAGTGGATTATTTCAATTGATCTATGTTGAGGATATTCGATTAGGGACATCTAGTCAAGGATGATGTGCAAGTAATTTTTGTCGGATTCTCTATCCGGGTGTCCAGGAGCTCTGTAGGGTGGGGGGTCTCTTTGGTATTGGGGTTGGCGATAGCCCCAATTTTGTTGTTTATGTTGTTCTGAGTAGTAAGGACCCCCTACATAGCACGCCTCCTCATGTCTTTCTGCAATCGAAACTTGATCGGCATGTGGGCAAGCGGTGGTATTGTGCTAGATGGACACACACTCCAAACAAGGTTGGTTATTAGTAAGAATCTTGACTTGTTTGGTAAGGCGGCGTACCTGGTCTTTATTAAATTGGTCTCTGACATCCAGGCAGTTATAGATGATCTCTTGGATCACACATGTCACTTGCCCATGCGTAGGACTAGATTTTAGCAGGCGTTTGTAGCACTCCCAGACTTGTGCAAGTGTTTCCCCTGGCTTTTGCTTAAAAGTCGTAATCTTTTGCATAAGGTGCGTTGTCTTGGATGGAGGAAAGAACTTGTTAAGAAACAAGTCCTTGAGTTCGGTCCATGTGCGGATGGATTGTGGAGCCAAACCCTCAAACCAATGTGAAGCCTTTCATGCAACTGACCAACGAAAAGCCTTTAGTTTCAAATATTAGTCTAGATTAGGGCCATCAACTATAGTTTCGCACAAATCTAAATATATAGTAATATGCTATAAAGGACATTCATTGAGCTTTCCCTTAAATTGATTCCTCCTAATTTCAGAAATAAAACTAGGTCTAATTTCAAAAGAAACGTGAGGGAGAATAATAGGAGATTCTGGCACTCCCAGAGTAGGGTGTAGATATTCTTTCGCATTCTGAGGGATGCCGGATAGTTGTTCCTCGAGCTCTCGTCAGGCCTGGGCATCGCGGTCCGCCCTTGCCTCCCACCTTTGCTGATTGCGTGCGTATTCCTCCTCCCTTTGGGAGTATTCTGTTTGCGCGGTGGTGAGCTCCTCTATTTGCCTGCGGAGCTGCTCAAGCTCTTGTGCTGTCGTAAGCACTACCTCATTCTCATTATCAGACGACATGAGCCTTCTCATTAGCCTTTGTTGAAGATGAAAGAAGCTTTCTGGTTCGAGAAGAGTTTCAAATTTGGGTGTGCAATCAGTGCCTCGCATACACTGTAAAACAAAAACTAAAAAGAACAACAACAACAACAACAACAACAACAACAACAACAACAACAACAACAACAACAACAACATCCCAGTGTATCCTGCAATTAAGCAGGGTCTGGGGGGTCAGGATGTACGCACTGTTCCCGAGAAAGTGTTTTCGAAAGACCCATAACGAAATAAAACAAGGACCCTAGTAAAGCATGAACACAGATTAAGTCACAGAGCAAGCAAAGAAATCAGAGAGAAAGCAAGACAAGCACACATAACACCACTCCTCCAGCACTAAACGTCTGCCACCCGCATGCGTCTCCTCCAGTTGTCTCTATCCAATGCCATATCCTCTTAAAGTTGCAGGAAATTGAGGTCCTGACGGATGGCCCCAATCTAGCTCTTCTTCGGTCTGCCTCCCCCCTGCGAAAAGCTCCAAGATCCAAAATCTCGCACCTTCGAACTGGGGCTGATCTAGGTCTTCTATGCACATGTCCGAACCAACGCAATCTGACTTCTCGCAGTTTGTCAACAATACTCGCCACTCCAACTTTCCTTCTAATGTCGGCACTCCTCATCCGGTCAAGTCTCGTGAGCCCGCACATCCAACGCAACATTCTCATCTCTGCCACTGATAACTTCTGTTCTTGAGCTTTAGCTACTGGCCAGCACTCTGATCCGTAAAGAAGAGCCAGTCTAACAACCACCTTGTAGAATTTTCCTTTCAGTTTTATTGGGACTTTCTTGTCACAAAGCACCCCTGAAGCCCTTCTCCATCTCAGCCACCCTGCCTGAACCCGATGATCGATATCCCTATCTAATCCACCGTCACTGTGAACGTAATATCCCAGGTACTGGGAAACCTCCTTCCTGGGAATAAGATCTTCCCCCAGAACCACAGACGAGTCACGATCCGTGACCTCTCCGAAGCGAAATAGGACGTATTCGGTCTTGGTCCTACTCAATCTAAAACCCTTCGACTCCAACACTACTCTCCAGGATTCCAGCCTGTGAGCCAATCCTGATCTAGAGATGTCCACAAGCACGATGTCGTCAGCAAACAACATGCACCGAGGAACCTCTTCTTGAAGCGGAGCAGAAAGAGGATCCATAACCAACGTGAAAAGAAACGGGCTCAGGGCAGATCCCTGATGGAGCCCTACACTAACCTGGAAGTAGTCTGAATCCCCACACGGAGTTCTGACACTAGTCATGGCTCCCTCGTACATTTGTTAGCTTCCCCAGCAACGGGCGCGATTGATAGCTTCCCCAGCAACGGCGCCAACATTTGTTAGAAGGGATTTTGAGAAACCCTTTCGCTGTAGTGGTAGGGAATCGGGATGGAATCCACGAGGAAGCGTGTCAGCGCTCGCCAATTCAGTTCTTTGAAAGTCCTGATGTCTCGACTTTAGAAGATGACTCGACGTCGAGTGAAAGACTCAATGTCGACCCAATCTGTCGATCTCACCTGCAAACCTGCACAACAGAAGACAAAACACTCGACGTCGACTTAGGGTGTCTCGATGTCAAGTCAAGGACCCGATGTCAAGTATCTTGTGTAGTAAAACGTAACCTTTGTAGAAATTTAAAAGTCGGAAAAAAAGTCCAAAGAAATAAAGGATGGATGAGGAAAAAATGTGAACAGAAAGATCGCAAATTGGTTGTAAATATCAATTAACTAAATAACTTCCAAAGTCGGTGATTCATGCCACATCGATAATGATATAAGAATTATGCCAAAGTTATAAAAGATTATGCATTTTCATCAAATAACCTTCGTTATTACCAAATAGGTGGACATAGTCTCTCGCATAAACCCTAATTGTTACTACCCATTTTGATAATTAATCCATTCTCATACTCCCCCCGTTCCAAAATAGATGGTCTTTTGTTTTTTGACACCTTTTAAGGAGCCAAAAACTCTTTAAAATATTATTTTTTTTAATTAAAATTTTTATAATATTTGATACTTATTACTAATAAGTATCTAATTATACAAAAAAAATAATTAAAAAAAATATTTCATAGAGTTTTTCGCTCCTTAAAAAACGTGCCGTAAAGTAAAAGAACATGTATTTTGGAACGGAGGGAGTATTACACTAGGCCAAAATGTGCGTTTTACATCAATAGACCTACACCGAGTGCATAATAATATGGTGTAAGAGGTTGGTTTTGTATTTAATACATTGGTTTTGATAGATTTGAAGTGTGTAAAACCTAGCGCTCAATACATATAACCGAGGTATATAGTTTAAACACCGTAAAATTATAGCCAGTGTAAAAAACGCATCCAATTTTTGTTAAAAAATACCGACTCCTTAAAGTTTAATAACCCAACAAAACTTCACAAGTCGCAACGCAGAGAGCTTCTCTCTTCGATCCACTTCGAGTCCTCCACACAGATCTCTATCTGATCTGATTCTCCTCTTCGATCTCCATCGCCCAGCACCTTGGCTCTTTTACTATCGCCTCATCAGTACGCCTCACCACTGCAAGGTAAGAATCTCTACTCTCTTTTCCTTCTCTTCTCCATATCTTTTTTTGCACATCCTTCTCTATTGGTGGTGACTCTTGATCTTCTTGCTGCTCGTTTCTTGATGTGATTTAGACTTATAGATTTTTCTTATATTTTTCTATTTAAAAAGTGTCACACATTGCTTGTAAACACATAGGAGGCTGGAGTTTGTCCTATATATTGTGTAAGGTTTCCCATTTTTAATGCAAATACTTAAATTTTTGAGTTAAAAGTTGAGCACATTTGCTTTATTTGATTCCGGGTTAGGGATCATGTTTTTGGTGAGATGCTAAAAACAAAACCCTTTGGTGAGATGCCGAGGGAGACACCCTAGTGAGAGGCGAATGTGTCGAAGGGTCGAGATCCTCATAGTGCGATTCCGAGAGGATTGATATCGAGTGTGGTAGACTCAAAGGGGAGAGAACTGTGGATCTTGCCATACGTATCGGTTACTAGTAGAAACTTTCATCCATTCAAATAATTGAGGAACCTCGTCGTTGATCCTGGCGGCTCGAAGTGTTCCCGGGCACATCAAGGAGAAACTCTAGCCTCCTATGTGTTTACAAGCGATGTGTGATACTTTTTAAATAGAAAAATATAAGAAAAATCTATAAGTCTAGATTACATCATTTCTCCCTTTGTCTGCTTCAATTGTTGTACAGTGCAATAGATGCTCTTTTGTTTAAGCGGGACTAATTTGTTGATATTCCTGTGACTCATTGCTATTAGGTGAATTTTGAATTTAGGGTTTGGTGATTTCACATCTAGTTACACCTAAAAAGTTCACTATTTTGCATATAGGGTTTGAGATTTCCCATCGTATTGTATACTTAACTACTTACTTTGCATCTATGGATGCTTTAATAGGTTATTATTATTTCTATTGGAGCTGGGCCTGGACAGATTTTTTTGGGTCACCCTATATACACCGCAAATCCACCATTAGCGCTGTTAATAAAACGTCGAATGTGACGTTGTAGAAACGTTGGATTTCACGTTGCAGCAACATTCGTTTCGACGTTGTCATTTGTCCTAGACAACGTTGTGAATTGAAGGAAGTTGGGCAGGTCGGACACTTTAGCAACGTCTAATCCGGCGTTGCTAAAGTGGGCCTCGTCGGGCCAGACATCAACGTTCAATAAAACGTTGCGATATGAACACAACGTTAAGTCTGACGTTTTTAACAGCAACACTTGGATCAACTTTGAAGTTCTATTATCTTTGTTTTTGTTGGGTAGGATGTTGGCGAAAACTTTGTGCGATGTCTGCATCCTTTATTTTGTTGGGGCGTTTTGCCCCTCGCGGAGGGTTTTCAAATATGATTTGTGGTTATTTCAGGGAAATACCCGTTACATGAAAACGTTTAGACTGCCTCAGTCTTCATATTAATGATAGAAGATTACAGCAAAAATAACTTAGTTAAGAAGTTTTTTCGGGTCGCTGTCATGTCCCACCTCAGAGGAAATCATTGTTGTTCTCTTCCTCTGATGGTGAAACATTCTCGGGCGGCACTACGACGACCCGGATCCGAGCGTTGCCTAAGTAGCTAAACATCAAACCCGCGCCTACCCGCTCGCCACGCGATCTCGCGAACGTATTCCATCCTTGTGCGAGCCAGAGTGCCCCGGAGCTGTTGCGCTCTACCCGGATGCTGGTGCCTCTCCTCCCTGGCCCATTAGTCAGCGTTATTCTTTCGACGCCCCCCAGCCCGTATTCTTCCTCGAAGTTGGAAGGCAAAGGCCGCAGATGTCAAGATCTACTTAGTGAGTTGGGACCGTTGTAAATCGGATGTGAGACCGAAGGGGGCTTACCAGTATTTGTGTGAGCAAGACGTGTTCTACCCGCCAGAAAAAATCCCTAGGGCCGCTCCCTGTGACCGAGAAGAAAGGTCTTGGTGTTTTACCGGCCGCCATCTCTTCTTCCGTCAAACGAGATGCTGTAATTTTGACCCTCGCATGGCGTAATTTATAGTGGGAAATCCTTTCTCGTTTTTTGTGAGGCTTCCTTACTACAACGCCAAATATGACGTTGTTAAAATGTTACATTGAACGTTGCAGCAACGTTTAATTTGACGTTGTTACAACGTCACATTAAACGTTGTGTTATGTGAACTCCCATAACAACGTTTAACTGGACGTTGCTAATTAGGCCATCTATAAATACATCAACATTTGCGTTATTGGCATACACGAAACACACGTAATGGCATCAAGCCCAAATTCGTTTGTCAAATATGCCAAGTTCAATGATGGAACCCGTTTCATTGTTGAAGTGGGGAGACACCCTCGTCCGCCTAAGGAGGATGCTTGCAACTGCAAGCATATGAACTATACACATTATTTTCGTTGCAATCTACTTTCTGTGCAGGTTTCCCGCATGCTGGAGATGTCAACACAGGTGCAGTTCGGGTGTCAGGAGTGTGACGACGACCCTGCATCGTACTATACACGGATGATTGAGAAGATAACGGATATCCTGATCGTTTTGTACGACGACATATCTCCGTCGCGCTGTCGCAGAGTAGCACAATATGCAGTTGATACAGTAGTGCGCCCTGCCCAAGATCTGATGACAATATATGCATTCCAGCTGGTGCAGATTAGTATATACCCAAACATTCCTGAAGAGTCGGTCGGTAGTTGTTCCGTTTAATACAACAACCCTTGTTGAAATGTAACATTAAAACCTGTTTGTAATTTTAGATATGGGGCCAACTGATGTTTGTTTTGGTTGAATGGTTGCTTTTTTATATTGTTTCTACGTCTTCATAATAACAAACATTCAACGTTCAACTCTGAACTTCATAGACAAGAAAACAAACAAATACAACACGGATAATTCCAACTTTCATGACTCCTAAACATGGTGTAGAGGGTGACCTTCCTGAATCCGCAATGCTCTAAATCTATCAAATTGGTCTTGGATTGTATGCCGTCCATTCATGCGTTGGAGGAGGTAAAGGGGCGTTGGGTGTAACCATATCTGCAAAAAGGGCAAAATGTATAGTATAATGTTAAGTGGGGTAATTAATGATAGTTAATTTATAGTTGGAGTGAGATCATACTCACCGCTGCGAAATGATCTTGGTTCCAGATGCATGCCATGCCAAGTATGGCCTCGTGAGGTGCGCCATTTGGTTGTTCGGTGTACATAGGGAGGCATGCGAAGGGCATGTGCCAAGATAAGACGACAAGGGGCACCCGGTAGACGGTTGCGAACACAAGACCCATGATCGGAAACTCGATCCAGTATCTCCGGTCACCTCCCACTCTACCGGAGTAACTCTGAAGGCCGACAAACTCTCGGACCGAATACCCTCCCATGTAACAACCAGCGTAAAGGTGATCGTTATGCTTCAGATGGTTGCACAATAACCCTTTCATATCTGCGAATCGTGCCTCCCCTGGCCGTAACATCAGCTGCGCCAAAGCTCGATATCCGCAGTGACCATCTCCCACGGTGTTGACGGCTACCGCAATGTGCCTGAACATGAAAGGGTCCACATTGTTGTCTCCCCAGCTAAATCCCCAATACTGTGCGTCACACGGATGTCCGGAGTGTCGGTCCATACCGTGGCGACCTGATCTGGCTTCCTCCCTTTCAAAATTCGCCCGATTTTGCTCAGATCGCAAGGGATTCATTCTGCACGGGTTCCTCCTCCCTCTAGGTCTACCCTTTGACCGTATGCTACCCTGCTCCGGCGGGTGCAAATCAGGGTCACAAGCTTAATTAGATGCAGTGTACGAAGCCGATCTGGCATAGGGTAAGATCGCATTGTCTGATTCATCCCACGTCAGATCCATCCAAAATGGGTGGATGTCGTCAGGCGTTATTTGAACACCTTCATCAAAAAAATGCTGATCGTCGTGCACACAAGGTATCCCATAGCATATTCTCCAATGACGGTCGACGCACTCTGAAGCTACTGTTTTGTCGACAACTTTCCTCCAATGACCGTAGAGAAGTTCGAAATACTTCTTTGAAACCACGTGCTTAATCTGATCGAATAAGGGGACTTCGTGTGCGTTAGTTGGCCATTTGAAATGATCTATCCCCAACGCAGTCTATATCTCGTGCACCTGACATTCATTCACCCGATGAATGGCATCCACCACGACACAAAAATCACCAGTGGACGAGTGTAATGCTTCCTTCAACACTTTATGTTGGCCTTCAACCCTACACGATGCATCATGTGCTTGAGGTGAACGACTGTCGAAATGTAGTAAAGGAGTGACAAGGGTAACGGCGAAAACGATATGCGTACCTATTGGTTGTCCTCGTTCCAAAGTGCAGGACGTGGTCGGTGTAACATCTGACAAGGCTCGTCCGCTGGATGAGCCACACTGTTTCCAGATACCCCATGACCCCGGGAAAGGGCTGCCATTGGGCGTGAAGATATCTACGCCGTCTCTCGAACGACTCCTCCGTCAAAGACGATAATAAACCCCACACCTGATTCTTGAATAGAGTTGAAAGTTCCAGATTTTTTGTAATCTTCAAAGCAGTGTCTTCGCAGTTGCGAGTTACATGTAACCAGCACAGTAGACGGCCCTAAGTGCAGCCAGAAGGCCCAGCTCCCGATCTGTCATGATCGCATCAGGCACCTTACCCTGAAAAATAATACGTAGGTTGTTGAGCACCCAAGTGTACGTGTTCGTGTCCTCGTGAGCCATAAAGGCATATGCGATGCAAAAGTTGTTTCCCGTTGGCGTTAAGCCGACTATCTCGCACAGTGCGACGTTGTACCTGTGGACGCGGTGCCGCAACGTACGCACATTAGCATATCACTATATATGGAAGAAATGTACGAAGACATAGGATATAGTACTTACGCGTTTGTCTTGTACGTACTATCCATGACGACGACGTAAGGGTATTTGTTCAAGAGACGAATCCCATCCGAGTGTGCGAGAAAAAGGTCATTCAATACATTGTCATCGTCTGGGCTCCTCCTGAATTCGTAGTAGTAGCCCCTTTCTCGGAGACGATGGAGGGTATCTTGGGTCATCGTTCGATTTTCTCTCTCTTCAACGGCGAGCTTGTTGAGGGTGTTCTCCAGTGATCGTGCTGAGGTGACGCTATTCGCATCTGCTTTTCGTAGCCCGTACGAGATGGCTTTCGGCGGAGTTCCTATGTCTTTCATCCACTTGCACATTTTCTTCTCCCCTGGTGTCATTCTTCCCGCGTAAGCATGACCCTTCAATCATTGAGGGAGCCCATGGTTGTGCGTTCCATTTTCCACGGTCATCGTCCACATACTCGGCCCCCCCTCATGACCGAGTAAGGAGAACGGGCAGTTGCTTAGTTTGCTCTGCGTGCTGCAAATCTGCTTTCCCCTTCTACGAAACACCCCATATTGCTCGCACGCTAACAACACGCCACCCGGTCGGTTTGAAGCGGTCGACCA
This sequence comes from Persicaria maculosa, assembly GCA_963922045.1. Taxonomy (NCBI): domain Eukaryota; kingdom Viridiplantae; phylum Streptophyta; class Magnoliopsida; order Caryophyllales; family Polygonaceae; genus Persicaria; species Persicaria maculosa. The sequence continues at coordinate 20,739,350 of OY998251.1, read as the reverse complement.
CGATCGCTTGATTACTAAGACCATGTTGTTCTTCAAGCCGAGTTGCTTGAAATGGTCAACCATTTCGTTCCGGGATTGCCAATTACGGGTGTCGGTAAACGTACATGTAAAGTCTCAAAACTAGACAAAGGCATAACAACATACATGCACTTGATACTACTTAAATGGTATATATTTACTTCGGGTTAAAAAATGAAAAAATACATAGAGACAGATAATACAACCATAGGATTTTACCTGTGGGACGACATTGCTTCGTCGTGGGGAGGGGGGGGGGGGGGGGGCACTCGTACCACCTGCATCGCTTCTTCACTTTTTAAGGATGACATTTTCAAGTCTACGAATGAAATATTAACTATTGTCTTGAATTGTGAGGTAAAGGGATGTATTCATTCGGTCTGATGGTGGAGGTATATAAAGGCATAAGAGGGGGACCATACATGACGTCAATTACGCGTTCTATGTGTCATTCGTAACAACGTCACATCAGACGTTGTAATTGGGAGCATTCCCCAATTACAACGTCTGAGTGTACGTTGTAATTGGGAACATCCCCCCAATTACAACGTCGGAATGGACATTATAATTAGGGAACGTTCCCAATTACAACGTCCGTTCAGACGTTGTAATTGGGGCCACCATATAATGCCCCATTGGTCCCCCCTCCACTTTATCACACCAAACACCCAACACCCAAAACGCCCTCTACCATGCCTTCAACTCTGTACAGTTTTGTGAAGACAGTTGAGTTCTCGGATAGCATCCGTTACACTATTAGAGTGACGAGGCACAGTGTGCCGGCTGAGCGTCACATTTGCAACTGTAAGCACAGGAAATATCACATTTTATTTCCATGCTGTTTATTTTCTATGCAGTGTCATCGCCGGTCTGAGATGTCAAGGGAGGTGTATTTCCGTTGTATGGAGTCCGACCGAGACCCTGAGTCGTACTATACTCACGTGTTGGCCCATACAAAAGATAACATCAAAAGTCTTTAGTGCGATGTGAGTCGGGCGCGTATTCACAGCATTGCCGAGTACGTGGTTGACTTAGTAGCGCGGCCTGCCCAACAAACTAAGGAGACTTACGCGTTCTAGCAAGCGCTGATTGAGATTCAACCAGCGGGACCTGCTGAGTCTGTTGGGAGCAACTAATCCAATTGATTTTGTGTATTCAACGTTCGATTTGGGGTATATTTATATTTATTATATAAGTTATATATTTGGTAATGCGCATTCGATGTGAACTCTATGTACTCTCCTTGATATTAAATTCGAAACATTAACATATGAATCGTTTTCATAATCGCTTGAATAGAACCTACTAAGAAGATCGAAATATTAACATTTGAATCATTTTCATATTCGCTTGAATAGAATACTAAGAAGATCGAAACATTAACCTATCAATCATTTTAATATTCGCTTGAATGGAACTTACTAAGAAGATCGAAACATTAACATATGAATCATTTTCATTTTCACTTGAATGAAACCTACTAAGAAGATCGAAATATTAACTCTATATGTTCATATTCACTTTCAAAATCACTGGACATCGGTTTAATTAACTCGACATCGACAAAATAATAAGGTCAACCTGCAACGTCGGAAACAACGTTGCTATACCCTAGCAACGTTTAATCCAGCGTTGCTATCAACCCTTCCAACCCTAGCATATACCCTACGCATAGGGCTGGAATAGGGCAACCCTATGGAACGTTAAATCGAACGTTGCTAACCCCATACAACGTTTAATCAAACGTTTCTAACCCTATGCAACGTTTAATGCAACGTTACTAAACCCTACCCCTAGGGTTCCCCGATGCAACGTTTCTTCCAACGTTGGAAAACCTTATGCAGCGTTAGATTGAAGTTGTATGCTAAAGTGCCTATAAAAGCCACTCACACCCACACCCACAATCAATCCACCACAAACCCTTCCACATTATTACTACCTAATGTCGGCCCCCAATCATAGACTTCCCACTTACTTCACAAAAGACGCAGAAACGTCCGAGGGGATCAGCTATCAGATTAGAGGGACAAAATACTGCTATCCACCCGATGCCAGCGACTGCAACTGCCAACACCGGATGTACAAGGGGGCATTCCCATGCTGTCTTTTCCGCATCACATAAGAGTGGCTCAAGGAGATCGGTGCCGGGGGAGTTCGGATGCCACAACGACGCGGAGATTTATAGAAACGACCGAGAGGCCTACCTATCCGACATGGGCACAGTCATTACGAAAATGCTGGACATGTTCTACGCCGATGTATGTCGGAATTGTATCCTTGAAGTGACAGCGTACGTAATTGAGAGGGTGGTGGGTCCGGGAAACGATAGGTTGCGATCGTACGCGTTCATCGACGTACAAATCGACATCTCTATCAGTCTAGATGAGTCCGTTGGTAGTTGTACACCCAGTACCGTTAGTACCACATAGTTGTAGACTTATCGTATGTAATATATGTAATATATGTATTTTCCGGGGGGGGGGGGGGGGGGGGAGGGGGGGATGACCGGAGATCGTGGTATGTAATATATGTATTATCGTTTTCATATTTGACTATGCCGGAAGGGTTTTTGGGAGATAGAGATGCCCGGAGACCGGCGTATGTACAATATGTATTATAATTTTCATAATTAATTATGTATTATCGTTTTATTTATGTATTTTATGTTACTGTATATACATTAATACGACGGAATTTATTTTATTTATTTATTAAATATGGAAGAAATGTTCAATTTCAACGAACTAAAATGTGCAAATAATGTATTTTATTTATTTATTAAATATGCCAAGTTAATTTCACCGATCTAAAATGTCCAAATAATGTATTTTATTTATTTATTAAATATGCCAAGTTCAATTCACAAAAAAAAAAAGATAACTACAACGTCTAAATTGACGTTGTAATTTGAATTACAACGTCAAAATAGACGTTGTAAGTTGAAGGGGTTCAACCTCGAAACCGACGTTGAAGGGGTCCATCTGTGCACAACATCGAATCCGCCGTTGTAAGTTCAAGGGGTCCAGTTGTGCACAACGTCTAATCCGACGTTGTTGTGCTTATTATATATAGCACAACATCGAAACCAACGTTGTGCTTCTTCTTCCTCCACACGCGAGCGATTTGGGAGAGAGAGCGATTCCTCCGAGAGAGCGAGAGAGTGGCCGAGGGTGCGAGAGAGCGACCGATCCAGGCGAGATCGATGGTGAGATCCCGGGGACGAGGCCAAGGATTCGCCGGCGAGGGCGGATCTGGGTGAGGTGCGGGAGAGGAGATGGTGTCCGTGGGTGGAGGCGGCCGAGGAGGTGCTGGGCGAGGTCATCTCAAATTAGGCGGCAGTGATGGGGGCAGAGGGCCAGGAGGTCGAGGCCGAGGTGAGAGGCGCGGCGGCGATAGCGGCTCAAGGGGTGCTGGTGGCCGAGGGGGCATAGGGCCAGGAGGTCGTGGCCGAGGTGAGGGGCGCGGCGGCGATGGTGGCTCAGGGGCTGCTGGTGGCCGAGGGGTGGGTGGATCTCGCACCGGGGCTGGTGGTGGTGGTGGCCGTGGCCGTGGTGGTGGTGGCGCCGGGAGGACCGCCGGTGATGGGGGTGGTGGCGGTGGTGGCGGTGGTGGGAGAGCCGGTGCTGGCCGGAAGAGGCGGACGCAGGAGGTATCTCCCCTCACAAGTACGCCATCGGTTAGTTTGACTTTATTTAATTTATTTTTCATTTTATTTTGTTGTTTAATTGTTGAATTTTATAACGAATAAGTTTATCATATGAATCGGATAAGTTAACCTTATTTAATTTGAATGCACAATATATTTAAGACAAATTGTTACAAAATAACTACTTTAATGTCTAAAGCGAAATTATAGAAAAAAAAATTGTTAAAAAATAATATGTATTAGAAGAAATTATTACAAAATAACATGTATTAGAAGAAATTGTTACAAAATAACATGTTCAAAAAGAAATCATAGAAACGAATTGGCGAAACATACAAAAAGAAATTATAGAAACAAATTATTACAAATGAAGTTGTTTATAGTGAACTACTGTAAGCGGATCGAAAATTAAATTCTTGAATGAAATAACACATTTTAATAAAGGGGTGAATATGAAATTCAACTTAAATGAAAAAATATATTTACATAGTAGTTCAAAAATTTAATAGGATTCTCGGATGAGACGGAATGACGGGACCGTTCGCATCGTTGTCGGACGAGACCGCAATGCGCCTTCACATGCCGTAGAGAGCGCCGATTCGGAGGAGGTCATCATCACTGACCCGTCTTCGCAGACGATGTCAGATCTCATGGCTCTTGCGGAGCAAGAGACTTTGACCGTGAGAGATACGGCGGTTCAGCCTGATACAACCCCGACACAGCGGAGGCCGGAGGACGATACAAACACTGACGGTACGTTCTTCCACTTGAGTACTGTGGTGCCCTCAGCACATGATCTGTTGGTAGTAGCTCCGTCAGCGCAGACGGCGTCAGATCCTAGGGCTGTTGCCAGTACCTCCGGACACGCTCATGGAGACGCTGCTTGGGCTGCGGTCATCACAGCAGCAGCTGACTGCCTCACACCTGCTGTGGGGGCGGATGACACACAGGAGTAGCACGCAGATATAGCGGAGGATCTTCAGTTCGAGCAGGAGGACCTCGATGACGAGAGTGACGAGGAGGATGAGGAGGACCATCAGGTGGCTGGTGAGGACGAGGAGGCCCCTCAGGTGGATGGTGAGGGGCCGCCCCAGGCGCCACAGGATGCGGCGCCCGGGGATGGGTTGGAGGCTCACGAGGCGGAGGGGGCGAGGAGGATGGGGGCGAGCAGGAGGAGGGGGGCGAGCAGGAGGAGGGGGGGCGAGGAGGAGGGGGACGATGAGCACCCTAATGGCGACTTGCCTCCAGGAGATCTTTTGGTCTCGTTTAGGAACCATAGGGCTCACCGGCTATGGACAGACCCGACCTATCGGCATAAATTGTTGAAGGTTTATCATCAGGCTTCACACCTCCGTCCGTTCAGGTACTACATGTACGAGGGTCCTGGGACATGGGTGCAGGCGGCAGCTCAGTTTGGTCTACTGGGGCTGCTTGATTTGAACTGGGACGGGGTGGATGCCCAGTTGTTGACTTTGTTCATTGAGCACTGGCAGCCGGAGACGAACTCTTTCCACTTTCCATGGGGCGAGATGACCATCACCCTCCACGACGTCGCCTGTCTGATGGGGCTTCCGATTGAGGGACTTCCTTGCGAGCCTCTCCCTGACTATCTTCCACTACAGCTGGAGCCTCTACTGCAGGAGTTATTTGGTTGGACCCCGTCCCTGCTGAAGAAGCATAGGACGGCTTGCGGTTGGGCCATCCCGGAGTTAACAGCTTGGTGGGAGGAGGGGCACGGCTACCGTCGGGATCAGTGGGCCGACCGTACCCAAGATGGCGTAGTGCCAGAAAGCGTAGAGTGGCAGCACGACCTCGTCGTTTCTGTCTTGGCTATGCTCCTGGGTGCGACACTCTTCATCGACAAGTCCCAGAGCCGCGTATACTTCTCGTTGTTCGGGCTAGTTTGGGATTTGCCGCACTCCGGGAGACTAGCTTGGGGAGCAGGAGTGCTTGCCTTCCTTTACCGGGGATTAGGGGAGGCCACGAGAGGCGATGCTAGGGGCCTACGTGGGTGTGCTGCACTGTGGCAGGTAACATGTTTCTTTAATACTGTAAATACATTCCTCTGCTTGCGAGTTACATTTAATAAGTTCTCTAATGGTTTATAATTTTCAGGAATAGATCTGGTCGTACTTCTCTTGTTTTGTGGGTCCTCTTTGCTCGGACAAGGATGCACTTGCTGATGATCCCCAATACATGGCACGGTTCGACCCGTCGAAGGCCGAGAAGAGGGGGAACAACAAGGCGAGGGGCGCAAGAAGGAGAAGATGCTTCGAGCACAGCTTGAGCGCATGACCATCGATCAGGTAACCTGTTTCTCACTTTCTTTGATTTTAACTACATATGTCAAGTAAGATTGTTTCCCTTATATGATTTTCTGAACATAGGTCGAGTGGATGCCTTTCGGCAGAGACCTGGATTTCGCTGGTCAGCTTCGCTCCTCCACCTATCGAGGCACCCTCAGATTCGGTGGCATCTTTGAGACGTACATGCCAGACAGGGTGCTTCGACAGTTTGGCCGCGTGCAGGAGCAGCCATTGGCCGTCATCCCTCCGTCCTTCGTGCAGCGCCCGTTTCGCCTGCAGAGGCGTTACATCGTGACGTTCGGCATGCAGTACCACCGTTGGGCAGATCAGGGCGATGAGAGATTCTACCCTGTCACCGGTCACCGGAGGACGATCGAGAGCTATCAGGGAGGCGTCTCAGCTGACTACCTCGCTTGGTTCCAGTCGCAGAGTCGAGGTCATGTGATGCCCACGACAGTGGTACTACCTGGTGCTCCTCCGGGTGCGCCTACCCACCCAGACGGCGACATCAGACCAGATGGGGATGGGGATGAGGTTGATGCTGAGACTACTGCGCGCCAGGCCCGAGTCGACGAGATGACCCAGGCCATTCTGGCATTGGTCAGGCATCCCCAGCTAGACCAGATTTATGAGCATTTCATGGGCTACATTCGATCTCTGCAGTAGATACATTATAGTCCCTTTGTTTATGACATACATTTCGTATTTTGTCGGTATGCTATATTTATGTATTTTGTGTTGTTTGCGTTATTATTTTCGATGGTTTCTACCCGATCACAACAACAAACAATCACATGCAAACGCTTCACTTCATAGATAACGATCAGATTACACATCGAGGCATTACTAAAACTAACAAATTACATACATCGAGGAATTACCACAACTAACAAATACAACATCGATAACAACATAATTTTTACTTCATGTCGACCAGGCTATTCTTAGTTCGTCTTCAGAATGATTTTAATCTTTAACTCGTTGAATGGAAAGGATCCAACCTCCTTATTTGCTCCCCTCACAAGTATCCCTGCCATTTGAGCCACGTCAGCGTGGTCACCTCTGTTTACATTGGCGAAGAATGACCGGATATGTTGAAGCAGAAGATCTCCAACCTTCCACTCGTAGGCTCCACGAATGCCCGGATGAAAATCATTGCACTCCAGACACCCGAGCCGCAAGGGTGCAGAAATGTGATTCTCTTTTTCACAAACGACCTGAAACAGCGCGCATGGATGCATGCCTCTGTATTCTGGACTGCTGCAAGCACATTTGGACTCCTCCGGGGGCATTGGGTACCGAACCCTTTCGATTGCATAATCAATTCTGCCCGTGGAGCCTACTACTCCAGATGTAACCAGCTCCATGGAAGGATTGAAAATGTGAAAGGAATAAGAATGTGGAATTGAATGAGAATGTGGAATTGTTGTGTTGAGTTATTCAAGGTCCTCATTCCCTTTTATAGGGGTGGTTGGTTGTGGAAACTTAGAAGTAGTCACAACGTCAAATCCGACGTTGTGACAACGCCGAATCCGACGTTGTTACAACGTCAAAATAAACGTTGCTAAGCCCGCCCTTAGTTTGCCTCTGGGGATTTGGAGGTAGCAGCAACGTTAAATTTAACGTTGTAGCAACGTCCAAATAAACGTTGCTAAGCCCGACGGAGCCCGTTGGAATCCAGGGTGCAACGTCCGATCAGATGTTGCAACAACGTCCGACCCAACGTTGTTACAATGTCGGATCCCCTTCACTTGGGCAATTTCCCCAACAAATGCAACGTCACATTGAACGTTTTAGCAACGTCTAATCCAATGTTGCTGCAACGTGCAATTCGACGTGTCATTTGCTGTGTATATAGGAAACGCAATTTTTTTCAAACACAGGAAGTCAATTGGCATTAGCTTAGTAGAAAATGGTATCGAATTTACATAGTTGGAGATTTAATAGATTTTTTTTGCTAAATTTAGCTCAGTATAATCTACATCGTTGGAGATTTTAGTGTATACAGGGCACATGAAACATAAATCTGGGAATTAATTTAGGCTAATTTTTTTTTTATCAATATGTGAATATGTATTGGTTTATGATGTGCTGCCATTCATTGCTCCAACAACCATTAAAAATCAAATTGAATATGCTTTACATGGTGAAAATTGAAAAATTAGCCTACAAGCTAATTGCGCAGAACTTAGAATTTTTTTATTGAAATTTGAAGACTTGTTGAAAGAAAGTACCTCCAATTTAAAGATATTTGATGATAAGGACTTGAATTCTGCTACATAGGCTTAGTTACCTCATAATTCTTGTCAATATGGTACCTTCTAGTTGCTTCTTGATGACCCGTTAGTGCATTTTCCGTTGTCTGCTAATTCATCCTAAATTTTCTATCCAGGATTTCTTCTTAAACATAATCACTATTTAAAGGTCCAAAAATTATCTTATTAAACATACTAAGCTTTATACCCACACGCTACGTTGCACATATATAAACTCATGCAAAGAACATTCACTAAGTAGTGTGTAGTTGTTTTATTGACCAGTTTGTTCATTTCAGTTTTTAATTGACCATTGTGATCATGGATTCTAGATATTGAATGCTAAAAATAAATTCCAAAATATTTTAAAAACAAGACCTTGTTGATTCAATTTTTAAATGATGGATAAGTTTTGCTCATCAACTTTGGACTGGTTATGTTTGAGTTTTGTTTAACTTTCCAATGTTTTTCTTAAAAAACAGTAACACATTTATACTCTTCTTCTTGGAAAAGATATCCATGGTTCATTAATACAAAAAATATATGGAAGAGACTTGGAGATAGCTTGAAAAGGTCTAAATTTCTTGTAGCAATTTTTGTATTAAATATTTAGATATTGTTCTTTTTTTGTATTAAATATGGAGATAGCTTGAAGAGACTTGGAGATAGCTTGAAAAGATATCCATGGTTCATTAATATAAAAAATATATGGAGTATAAACAGCAAAGGTGAGCTCAAGAGCTTATAGAGTGAATGTTATGTATTCTTGTTTTATGCGAGCTTATTTTTTGTTTGTGATGAAAGCATGGCATGTTGTCATCTTAATTTCAAGTCTACTAGTGCGATTACTCGAATTAGTAAGACCCATGTTAGATAGTATAGATGGCTTGACTCTGGTTCTTTGTGGAAATGGTTGTCGATATTCATATCTGAGAGCTCTCATCTCTGTCATTAGTTTTAACATTTAGTCTTGTATATTGAAGAGCACTGATGTATATGCTAAAGAATTGTGTAGTTATTATTCCTCCCATTTTGTTACTATGTATAATACTTTATACCTCGGTTTCGCCTCAAAATACTTGTTACCACACCGATCCATACATCGGTTCAAAACCGATGTAAAAGTCCGTTTTCACCCGATGTAAAATGGCTTTTTTGGCCTAGTGTTAAGTTCACTTTCCCTTCAATAATACAAATAAGGATTTACCTACTGTTGTCGTAGAAGAATCATGCAAATAAGGATAGAAGGTGAAATTGCAATAAAGATCGTACCTTTGACAAACTTACATGGCTATCTGTTGTGAGCCGAATCTGGCATGTTTTATAGTTACTTTTATATTGTTTTCTGCATACATTTCATGCATTTGGGCTATAATAGTACAGAATCTATGTAGTTTATGCTTATTTGCCAAATTATGGAATCTACACCAGTTTCTGTTTAAATTCATAGAAATCGAAGCAATTTACAGCAGATCTGAGAAAGGAAGAAAAGCTCGAAGGTCAACTACAGAAACGAAGGTCAAGGAGCAGCAGAACAAGAAAATCAAGCTGAAAACAAGGAAAACTCGAGGCAACACGTTAGTCGATGTCGACTACACCTTGTCGATATCGAGTAAAGCTACTCGATTTCCAGCAAGGTTGACCAGAATCGAGCAAGGATAGAAGACAAGAGCACAGCTTACTCGATATCGAGGAATCTACTCAATATCGAGGAAAGCCCAAGTCGATTTCCACCTCTGGAGCCGGGATCGACGAAGCTGAGCACTAGGAGTCGACAAGAGAAGCTGGAAGCCGAGCAAAGCTACTCGATGTCGAGGAAATTTCTCGATATCGAGGAAACATCCAGTCGACATGTATCCCGAAGGCCAACATCGAGTTGTTGAGCAGAAGACGAAGAACATGCTACTCGATATCGAGGAGTCCTACTCGATGTCGAGTAAGTCCCAGTGGCTGACGCCAAGCAGTCCGAGATTCTTGTTAAGTTTCTATCCCGAAGTCGATGGAGATATTTTCGATATCAAATTCTATCAACTTCTATCAAGTTCCATCAAGAACTATTAACACCATGGAGGATTTATCCACATTAGATGTATTTCTTTTTAGATATAATTCTATTATTCCATTATTTTATCTTCATGTAAGTAGATAAATAGATATAGATATAGATAGACTTTCTTACCTTGATTAGCATGGGTTGGAAGCCTATAAATAAAGCCCTAGGGGCTAGATTTTATTCATTCAATTTCAGTTAGAATTAGTTATATATAGAGAGAGTAGAGGAGAGAGCTTGTGGCAAGAGAAGTTGAAAAGGTGAAAGCGGATTTGGCTTCGATTAGTTGTAAGTTCTCTTTGGTTTATTTAATGCAATTCAGTTATTTCCTGAAATCTTTGATGTCTTTCTTGATGATGAAGAGCGAGTAGTCCACCCACTTCTAGGGTCGGGGTGAGCCCGATGGTAGCCATGTGAGGTGCTGCGGTAAAGGCCTGAGCTTTTTATGCAATTCGTCTTCTATCCATATGAGCATGATTCTTTTGCGAAAGGTGAAGGTGATCCTTGTTTGTGTTATTGAAGCGAAAGTGATCTTAATACAACTTGGATTAATTATGTGAAAAAAGGTTAGTAACAATTAGGGTTTATGCGAAAGCCTCTATCTTCCTATTTGTTAATAACGAAAGTTATTTGATGAAAAGCATGATCTTTTATGCCTTTATGTGTTATTTTGCATGGTTATCGTTGCGGTGTTGATACCCTGGCCTGGGAAGTATTTTAGTTTATTGAATTTATTTCGTTGAAATTCTTGTTCTGCGTGCGAAAAGTTGCAATTTTAAGTTTCTGTCCCTTGTCGATTTCGAGCAATTTTTGTCGACATAGAGTAGTTTTACTCGATATCGAGGAAGGTTTACTCGACTTCAGGTTACTTTGCTGTGTTTCGTTTCTGTTTATCGAATTCGAGTTCTGTTCGTCGATATTGTACTCGATATCGAGGAAATGTTGTCGATATCGACTAAGTTCTGTGCTTTACTGTATTTTTCGCTTTTATTTGTTATTTCTGTCTTTCTGTTTGCTTTTATGTCAGTGAGATTTATAGCTACCTGAGATCCGCTGACGTGCTTCCTCGAGGATCGATCCTGACTTCCCGCTGCTATATTAGGAGGAGGTCTTGTAATTATTTGCGTGGGCACGAATTTGGTTTGATTTATATTTCTATATTTTAAACTCGATTTCCTCCTACTAACAAATTGGCGCCGTTGCTGGAGAAGCAATCATTCGCACCTTAGGTAGTCAGATCTCACTTTTTCTTTTGAGTTACTTCGCAGGTGTATGCGCCGTTCTGGTCAACCACCTGAGTTTGACGGCTTAGATGAACCGGAACTCCTTCTATACGTCCACGCTAAACTAAAAAGAGCCATGGCGGCCGCAGAAACATAGGAACAACTGATACAGAGGCTTCAGAGGGAACTAGCCGCCAAAGATACTGCTCTCACCACTGAGAGAGCAGGCAGGGAACAGGAAGCTGAGCGAAGGAGGCAAGCAGAAGCTGAGCTTGCCCAATACCCTACCACTGCAGAGGATTACATGCACCCGACTCTCGTCGTGCCTGAATCGGCCATTCTAATGCCTCAAAATAATTTTGAAATTCGCACTCACTTCCTTATTGAACTTAAAAATAATGCTTTTTATGGAAGATTTAATGAATGCCCTCTTGAACATATTACCAATTTTTCTGACATGTGCCGTACTCTTGCTGAAGGTACTACTTTGGAATATGTCAAGATGAAGGCTTTCCGATGGTCTCTCGCTGGTCCTGCATTGAAGTGGCTTGAAGGATTCAAACCACGATCTCTGACAACATGGGCTCAAGTAGAGCAGGAATTTCTCAACAAATTTGTTCCTCCTGCCAAGACAGCACTCCTTCGCCAGAAGATTACAGCTTTCAAACAGAAGCCTAGGGAGCCGCTGGCAAAAGCATGGGAACGATATAAGGAACTACTACGATCTTGCCCTACTCATAGAGAGCCACCCTATGTCATTTAGGAGATCTTCTTCAATTCTCTTGACCAGACCACTAAGGATAGGCTAAATCAGTATACTCGATATGAGTATCTGATGATGCCATCAGCTGACGCATGGGGTGTACTCGACAAGCTCACCAACTACGATAATAAGTATGGGGCTTCTACAAACTATGATGAGAATACCTATGCCAGGCCAGCCCCATCCATGCCCCTCTACGAGCCCCCTAAGAAGATTGACCCAGATGTCAAGGAGCAGTACTATAGGGATCAGAATTGCAAGCCCTTCAAGCAAGTCACGTATCTTTCTGTTAACCAGCCCTGCATCAAATGCGGATCACAACGGCACACCACTACTGAGTGCCCACACACAGAGCAAGTCAGGCTGGCAGAATACCACGAAGAGGTAGCTTATGCAGGGGGTCCTAATCGCTATATGGGGGACCAAAGGTTTCAGCAGCCACAATGGAACCATGGTGCCCCTAGGAACCCCCCGCCATACAGAGCTCCAGGACATCCGGAAAGGGACCAGAAAAGGGATGACCTACAGACCATCCTAGAGGAAATGCGAAGGAACCATTCAGATACCAAGCAGTTCTTCAACTCAGTCTACACTCAGATACAAGGTGTCAACTCTAGGCTTGGGGAGATTGATATATGGCGGAAATCAATGGAGACACAGATTGGCCAGCTAGCAGCAGGAGTCCCCAAACAGTCAGGTACGCTCCTTGGATCTTCTGAGCCCAGTCCCAAGGGGAAGACAGGACACATCACTGCTGTGAAACTCAAGAGCGGGCACCAACTACGCGAGCCAGAAATCGAAAAGCAGTAGGACAGAGCTGAACAGTAACTCGATATCGACGAGGAGCAAGTCGGTGTCGACCAACACTTGGTCGATACCGAGGAAGGACAACTCGATGTCGATGAAACACTTGATCACCCTTCGTCTGAACGGCACAGCAACTCGACATCGAGAAAAGTAGTCAATATCGAGGAACATCTGGTCGATGTCGAGGAAAGCCAAACCGACGTCGAGAAAGCTGCAACACCTCCGATGTCTGTTCTGGCTCCGAACTAGAAAAAGAAGCCGCCTTTCCCAACAAAATCTCCAAAGGATCCAGCAGAGAAGAAGTTTCAGCGCTTCATCAAGATGCTTCAGAGGCTCAATGTCACCATACCTTTCACAGAAGCTCTCAATGAAATACCATCATGTGTCAAATTCCTCAAGGAGATCCTAAGCAAAAAGCGGTCAATGGCTGAGATTACAGAGGAGTGCAGCCAAATGGACATACTTGAGAAAAGGCCAGATCTAGGTAAGTTTGCTATAACTATTGGATTTGGTCAATACAAATTTAATGCTTTATGTGATCTTGGAGCTAGTGTGAGTATAATGCCCTTAACAATATGGTCCAAGATTAAGATAGGTGCCCTAGAGCCTGTGGATGCTAAGCTTTATATGGCAAACAACATGGTGGTCATCCCAACAGGCATGGTGGACAATGTGCCTGTGCAATTAGGTAAGTTCTTTGTCCCTGCTGATTTTCTAGTTATTGATATGGCGGAGGACCCTGCTTGTCCAATTATTCTAGGAAGGCCCTTCTTGGCGACGGTGGATGCCAACATAAGTGTAAGGAAGGGAGTACTCACTTTCAACATCAGCGATGAGGTAATTGAGTATTCTTTTAATAAAACTGGAAGGCACACAGGTCCCATGGAAGAAGTAAAATCTATATTAGCTGGTTAGATTACATGCGGGGAGCCTAAGGTAAAAAATATGACTCCTGAAGAGCTGGAAAAGAGGGATATGGAAGCCCAGGGGGAGAAGATCATGGCCATCCTAAACGACGACACAGAGGATCTGCTCGACATCGACCAAGGTAAGTCGACGTCGACTAACTATTTTTCGGATGCCTTGACAGGATGCAAGTATGGGGTCAAAGACGACCAGAATTCCTCGACATCGAGTAATTTGGTCGACATCGACCAAAATCAGAATCCTTCACCAGCAGCCCCCTCTTCGAGCAGCCAACCTGAAGCCAGGAACTCCTCGACATCGACCAAATTGGTCGACATCGAGCAAAAATATTCTGCCTCGACTTCACCTCCCGCGACGAGCACTTCACTTGCAGCGAAGGACTCCTCGATATCGACCAATTTAGTCGATATCAACCAAAACTTGCCTTCCTCGACTCCACCATCCTCGAGCAGCAGTCCAGCACCTGAAGAAAACAACTCGATATCGAGTAATTTTTCTCAAAATCGACCAAATACTGAGGCCCCCGAATCCGTTTCTGCGAAGGTAAGCCAAGGTATGGATCTTTCTTCTCCTATTTCAATTAAAGATCTATCTATACATGGGAGAGGTTTGCCTTGGTATGTGCGATTATGTAGGATTTCCAATGATGAGCCCAAGGAGTATGAAGTTGGAGACAAACTCTATGTTTCCAAATCAAAAGATCATTGGTTTCCCAACAAATTCAACAAGAACGAGATGGGGCTCTTCGTGGTGAACAAGATCCATTCAGGCGGACTGCAGTTGATGGACATAAATGGAGTTCTATTTGAAGCCCAAGCTACATGGGCCCTGCAAATGCCACCTTGAGCTTAAAGGAAGAAGTCGGTCTAGCGACTATAAAATCTAGAGCTTGTAAATAGACATTTATTTTTGGGACTTTTGGACATTGTTGCTTTTGTTTGTTTTTGGATTTGAACTTTTAGTTTTGCTATTATGGGTATTTCTTTTCTACATTTTTCAGGTACATGGGGATAGAAGCAAGCTAAAATCGGACTAGGCCCAGTAGCATAGCACTCGATTCTGACGATCATGTACGCCTGTCTAGAGAGTTTCTTTCTGTACCCTTATTTTTTACACAGTGAGGACACTGTAATGTTTAAGTATGGGGTGGGGGAAGGGCTTACTTCATGCATATTTGATATATTTGACATTATGTGTGCATATTTAAAGTTTATTTCTTGAATTGCTTATACATGGCTATTTTGGAATTCATTATTGATTTATGGGCTTATATGCATGTTTTCCGAAATTTGAAAAAAAATGACCCCTATTGAAAATTTTGAAAATTTTGAATAAAGTCATGGAAGCTTAAATTGAACTCGACGATGCAAAATTGGATTCATTAGAGATATAGCATGAAATTGCCTAGTAAAGGGCAGTCACAATGAAATGCATTATTTCTTGAAAACCATGAAATGAGGTAAAATTTGAAATTGCTTTTGACATGTTGCATGATAAGAGGATGGAGGACTTTATATTTCCATATAATGCTCATATTGTTATATCCTACCCTTACCTATGCTTATACATCACAAAAGCCATATTATGCCTTATTTCAATTATTGCTACACATGTTCTAAATATTGCCCATTCTTTACCTTATTTCCTATCCGGGGATTATGTTGAGAATGATGTTACATTATGGAGATTGTTATATGGTGTTTGTGTTGTTATATATCATTATTGGAGTTTGGTAGGAAAGTTTGAAAATTATGGAAAATTTAATGAGTGAGAAAAAATCCGGTCACCTCAGGAGATAAAGGTAGATCGACCCTGCTCGCTGAGATAATAGTTCAGTGAGATGGGACACACAGGTGAGGAGTCCAAAGCACTAAGTATCCGGGGCCATTAATGACACCCATGTTTGCGACTCGCGAGAAGGCAGTGCTGAGGTTAGAGAGGTAAAAGCATTGTTTTTTTATAAAAGCATTATGAAAGGTAATGAATCTTATGGAGAAGGAATGTGGAAATTCAGTTTGGAAAGTACTCCATTTCCCCGGATTATTAGCACCACATTGCAAAAAATCGCCCACCTTTAGCCTTTTACCAATCTACTCCTTATTTGGGCTTAAATTAAAAGCCCTCTTGATTATTAATGCTTTGTCACATGAATTGTTTTTTGCATAAACCTCCTCTTATGAGTAGATGTTGCTTTTAAATTGCACATGCATGGATTTGTGACACTAGTACCTTTTCGATGATGGTAATTAATTGCAGGGATATATAAGAATGAATCCAAGATGTTGAGAGTTTTGATTTCTTCCCCTGTATTTCAAATAAAAGTATTGCTTGAGGACAAGCAAGCTTTAGTATGGGGTGTTTGTTGTGAGCCGAATCTGTCATGTTTTATAGTTACTTTTATATCGTTTTCTGCATACATTTCATGCATTTGGGCTAGAATAGTACAGAATCTATGTAGTTTATGCTTATTTGCCAAATTATGGAATCTACCCCAGTTTCTATTTAAATTCGCAGAAATCGAAGCAATTTACAGCAGATCTGAGAAAGGAAGAAAAGCTCGAAAGTCAACTACAGAAACCAAGGTCAAGGAGCAGCAGAACCAGAAAATCAAGCTGAAAACAAGGAAAACTCGAGGCAACACGTTAGTCGATGTCGACTACACCTTTTCGATATCGAGTAAAGCTACTCGATTTCCAACAAGGTCGACCAGAATCGAGCAAGGCTAGAAGAAAGGAGCATAGCTTACTCGATATCGAGGAATCTACTCGATATCGAGGAAAGCCCAAGTCGATTTCCACCTCGGGAGCCGTGATCGATGAAGCTGAGCACTAGGAGTCGACAAGAGAAGCTGGGAGCCGAGCAAAGCTACTCGATCTTGAGGAAATTTCTCGATATCGAGGAAACAACCGGTCGACATGTGTCCTGAAGGCCAACATCGAGTTGCTGAGCAGAAGACGAAGAACATGCTACTCGATATCGAGGAGTCCTACTCGATGTCGAGTAAGTCCCAGTGGCCGACGCCGAGCAGTCCGAGAATCTTGTCAAGTTTCTATCCCGAAGCCGATGGAGATATTTTCGAGATCAAATTCTATCAATTTCTATCAAGTTCCATCAAGATCTATCAACTCCATAGAGGATTTATCCACATTAGATATATTTCCTTTTAGATATAATTCTATTGTTCCATTATTTTATCTTCAAGTAAGTAGATAAAAATATATAGATATAGATAGACTTTCATACCTTGATTAGCAAGGGTTGAAAGCCTATAAATAAAGCCCTAGGGGCTGGATTTTATTCATTAAATTTCAGTTACAATTAGTTACATATAGAGAGAGTAGAGGAGAGAGCTTGTGGCGAGAGCCCTAGGGGCTGGATTTTATTCATTAAATTTCAGTTACAATTGGCTTCGATTGGTTGTAAGTTCTCTTTGGTTTATTTAATGCAATTCAGTTATTTCCTGAAATCTTTGATGTCTTTCTTGATGATGAAGAGCGAGTAGTCCACCGACTTCTAGGGTCGGGGTGAGCCCGACGGTAGCCATGTGAGGTGTTGCGGTAAGGGCCTGAGCTTTTTATGCAATTCGTCTTCTATCCCTGTGAGCATGATTCTTTTGTGAAAGTTGAAGGCGATCCTTGTTTGTGTTATTGAAGTGAAAGTGATCTTAATACAACTTGGATTAATTATGTGAAAAAGGGTTAGTAACAATTAGGGTTTATGCGAAAGCCTCTATCTTCCTATTTGTTAATAACGAAAGTTATTTGATGAAAAGCATGATCTTTTATGCCTTTATGTGTTATTTTGCATGGTTATCGTTGCAGTGTTGATATCCTGGCCTGGGAAGTATTTTAGTTTATTGAATTTATTTCGTTGAAATTCGTGTTCTGCGTGCGAAAAGTTGAAATTTTAAGTTTCTGTCCCTTGTCGATTTCGAGCAATTTTTGTCGACATCGAGTAGTTTTACTCGATATCGAGGAAGGTTTACTCGACATCAGGTTACTTTGCTGAGTTTCGTTTCTTTTTGTCGAATTCGAGTTCTGTTCGTCGATATTGTACTCGATATCGAGGAAAAGTTGTCGATATCGACTAAGTTCTGTGCTTTCCTTTATTTTTCGCTTTTATTTGTTATTTTTGTCTTTCTGTTTACTTTTCTGTCTGTGAGATTTACAGCTACCTGAGATCCGCTGACGTGCTTCCTCGAGGATCGATCCTGACTTCCCGCTGCTACATTAGGAGGAGGTCTTTAAATTATTTGCGTGGGCACGAATCTGGTTTGATTTATATTTCTATATTTTAAACTCGATTTCCTCCTACTAACACTATCGTCGAGCTTACCCCAAACCTAGAAGTATGGTGAATACTCGCGCCTCATTACAATAACAAACATCATAATAATAATAAAAATAACTTGAATTGAACTAAAAAGAGAACTTATAGCCAAACAAGCCACAATCGCTTTTGCTCTTCATAACTCGGCCCATTCTCTCTCTCTATCTCTACTCTATTGGTGCACAATTGCTTGTGGAATATAGAATGAATAAAAACTCAGCCCTTATGGCTTTATTTATAATTCTATCTATCTCCTAATTTCTATCTATCTATATCTAAGGATAAAACATTGCTTAATTAATACATTGGAAAGAAATAAAATATCCTAGGTAAATATGGAATTCACTAAGTAGGATAGATGTCCAACTATGTAGATAGAAGCTCCTTTGCTTAAGTTAGAAGCAAGCCAACTCGGATTTGGACTCGATCTAGGCGTGTCGGATCACTTCTGTAAACCGCTCGACATCGAGTCAAGAACTCGACGTCGAGTCATCCCTTGTGACTTGAATTGCCTTGCACTTGAACTTGGCTCTCAATGTGTGTGTGTCGAGTAGTCTTCCCTCGATGTCGAGTGGTGGACTCGACGTCCACTCCTCATGTTGAGTCATCCTCTTCTTCTCTACACGGCTCGATTTGTGGCTCCAGCATCCACTCGACGTCGAGTCACATAGTCGATGTCGAGTGACTCTTCAGTAGACATTGAGTTATTTTCCAGCTTGAATTCCACTTCTCTGAATTGCTCCGAAAATGGTTCGATTTCGGCGAAATTAAACAAGAGCTAGTGTAGATCTCCATAATTAACAAATAGGGTCGTTGCTGCCTCTTCATCCTTGTGAAGAAAGCATGATGTTCGATGCAGATGAGGGTGAGGAGGAGATGGCCACCTGTTGCTGCCTCTTCATCCTGCCTCTTCTTCCCCATTTTCACAATTAGGGCCGTTTCACATATCCGCCTCCTACAGCCATTTCGAGTTTGTTTAATTTCTTGGTGTTTTAGAATTGGCAGATCCAAATTCCCTAATTAAACTAAATCTCAAAATACTATTTGCATAAAATTTTGATTTTGATTTCTTGGTGTTTTTAATACCTAATTGCTTGGTGTTTTTAGTAGTTAATTTCGATTTCGATTTCTAGGTGTTTTAGAATTAGGATTTACTGGTTGAATAAAATTTTACTTCATCTTGCAACTTCAGATTATTGGGCTGTCAATTGGCTCATGCTTCAAATTGTTAGGCGTTTCAATTGGTTCAAGCAAATAAATGGGATGTTTTGATTTCTTCTTTTGTAGTTTGTTTCCTATTTATCTAGAATATGTTCTTTATTTTTGGACTCCATTTATGTATTTTTGGATATGTTATTGCTTTACATGTATCTATCAATGTTTTGCTACAAAATCACTATATATATAAACTCACCACTAGCCACAACTTTAGCCTAAAAAATAACAATGACACAAATATTGGCGTGACCAACAATCCTAGCAACAACGATAGCAATAACCATAGCAATGCCTCAGCCACGGAAACAGCTAGACCCATGACCTATTTGCAGCAACGAATTCAGTCACGAACTTAGCCACGAATTCGGCGATGCCAACATTTCACAGTTGTCTTCGTTGCCACAGCCACGACATAGTTTGTCCATACCTAGCCACCGACTTAGCAACGACAATATTGTTTCGTTGTTAAACTTGTTGCTACATAACATTTTGCTTGTCCTCAAGCAATACAAATACAGGAGCAAAACCATCATACCACAAATATGATCTTCTAGCACAAACCTTGTCAAAAGCAACATCAAAGTGGAGGAGCCATGAACATGAAAGCTAACATCCTAGCAAGTATATAAGCGATTCAAAGTCAAAGGCACATCTAGTCCAACCTCACCGGGATCATGTGTTTGCTCTCACTCTCATGTGTTTAGGCTTAATAATGTATCTCTCAACTCAATCCAAAATGCAAAAAGCTACATAGAAATTGAAACAAATATCACATATTCTCCACCGTGGATGCCATCACTTATAAGAAACATCAAGAGGTCTTTTATCAAGGTTGTAATGAGGCTTGGTAAGGAATTAAGGTAAGAAAATATTTAGGCTTGTGGTGCTAAAAATCCGGGAAAAAGGGATCCCTAAGAACAACCGGAAGAACATCAAAAACCAAATACTTCCAAAACCAAAGTAACTCAAACTTTCACTCTCAAAACACTCAACAAAAGAACTTTTCACTCAACCATACATATTTTTTCAACTCTCACATACATAATGAAAATAAAAGGCTCTTTATTCATCTTTTTTCTTTCTTTTTTTTTTTCTTTTTTTTTCTTTCAATTTTTTTTTCTTTAGAGCCAAAACAATAATGCACAATGTGATGACTAAAACCAAAATTACATACTCGTCCAAACTTGTAACTCTCTTAACAATATCTTCTTTTCCACTCAACTAGATCAATCATTTACCAACTCTAATCCAAATTCCCGGATAGGGTAAGGCTTATCATCGGCTAGGATAAATTTTGTGGAGCTTAAAAGAAAAGGCTAAGGCTCAAATTGGCAACAAGCAAAGGACACATATGTATGGTGGATATGGATAATAATATGGCTAAGAAAATCATGCCTCTGTCATTTGAAACTCATAAGCAATAGACATATAAATTCGGCCTCAAAGATAGATAACAATGTCAATCTCAAGAGGTAATTGCATAAGGAGAGTATAATATCACACAACAAAGCAAAAGGGAATAAATATGATGAAAATCCCTATAAGGCCAAAATTCTCACTAGGACAAGTTTTGTTGGATTTCAATAATGCCCAAGACTAAGAATCATACTTGCTCAATTGAACTAACAAGTCATGCTCCAATAAAAATCATCTCAAGTATGTGACAAGGTTAGGTAATTCAATCATATTATGGAACATATATGGTCAAACTCATAAAAATAAAATAGAGGACAAACTAAGGCAAGATGGGTATTTGAATAAAACATATATGCAATGCATGCTCTTTTTGGATTTTTTTTTCTCAATTTTTTTTTCATTTTCCAATGCAATAAATTAACAAAAAAAAAATAAACATGAATCGATGAATAAAATAAAGACAAAATAAACATGAATGCATGAATATATGAATGCAACCCTCCCCCACACTTAAACTCTTCATTGTCCTCAATGAAAATCAAAGACAACAAATCATAAAAATATGAGAGAAAAAGGGTAAAGAATAACTCACATTGTGGGAAAATTTTGATGGCAAAGATGAGGAAGCTTAGAAGAAGAATGATGAAGAACAACAACGATGAAGACTAACGAACAACGAGCACGGATGAATGAAGATAACGAAGAATGAATAAGATGGGTTGCGACAACAATGGGTGAAGATTGGGCATGAGCCATGAGCGCGGTTGATCAAGCCGCAAGCGCGGCTAGTGCTAGCTTCGGACACAGAGCATCACTGCTGAATTCGCTAGCAGCGAGTTTTGGTTCGCTGGCAGCGGATGAAATCAGCTCCTGTGACATCTGGGCGGCTGGACTCGCTGGTAGCGAATCATGATTCGCTGGCAGCGAATTGAGCCCAAATTCTCTATTCTTCGATCTTTTTTTTTTCCTGCATGGTTATCTCAAAAATATCCGAAAGCATCTATCTACCATATAGAATAATTAGGAAATTTCTAATTTATTAAACAACAAAACTAATTAAATAACTAGGAATTTAAATAACTAATTTAGGAAAACTTACCTCGGGTTGCCTCCCGAAAAGCGTCCTTGTTTATCGTCATAGACTCGACGGTTTATTTGTTCGCGCATTCAAGACTCACTCGGACATTGCTAACGCCCTCTTTAACAAATCAAACTCCGGTGCACACCATCTAGGTAGGCGAGCACCACATATAAAGAAGCCGAAGTCAAATGATGTGATGTTGAAGAAGGTCTCGAACTCTTCATATGCTCGAGCATGACTTCTTGCCGAGGGTATGTAGTACCACCAACACAATTCCGATGGTGGCTTGTTGAAGTAATGCTCCCAAGGATCTACATATTCACCAAAATGCACAAAAGTGTGAGAAATATCATTACCTTTCTCAAAAGCCACAGAAATCGGCTCCGGACTTGGTTCCTCAATAGGTGCGTTGGGGATGATTTCTATTGGTGGAGTAGGTGCCAAAATACATGGTTCCTCAAGCGTGCACTCATGAGACTCCATGTCAAGGGGCATCGGGCTCTCTTCTCCATCTTCGATTGAACCATTGATGCTTGCGTCTTGGCTTCCCTCATGTATCTCGCCCGCCATTGGTTTGAAAGGTAAGGGCATGGATGCCAACTTGTAGTCTTCTTCCACCTTTGCCATGTCACCCACACAAAGGAAAATATCCCACAATTCCGGCCAATCCAAACCATAAAAGCCTTCGTTTTTCAAAGATTGGGCGAATTCTCGTATCTCGGGAAGCATGCCATCTTGAACGCAAAGTACTTGTTCTTTCAAATCATCTTGGATACCCCGTGAAGCACGGTCGTCCACTAAATCTTGCACTCTTGCGAGGTAGTGGTGAAAGTATTCTCCTTGGTATTGCCATAACTTCAACTCCATTGCAAATAATTAGTAACGAGGTGTCGCAAACCGTAAGATAGGTCCACGACGGGGATAGATATATAAACAAATATTAATAACTACACAAAATAAAGAAATAAACTTGATTCCCCGGCAACGGTGCCAATTTTTCGGAGGGAAAAGTCGTTGATTCACCTCGCCAAAAATAATTCCCAAACAAACAAACTAGTATAGTATGCAAGTAAGGGGTCGAACCCAAGAGAATCAAGTATTTCTAAATATTGTGTATTTATCAATATAAAAGAAACGATTTTTATGAATGAAAATAAAAGAAGATAATATTGACAAAAGCAAATAAATGATAGAAGAAAAGCGTTTCCACCTACAAGTTCTCGACTTTGGTTGGTTTTATTGCTCATCGAATCCTTTTCAAGTTATTATCTTTTCCTACGAATTCCTCTCGTCTTGGTTTAAATAGATTAAAAGTCCTACGAGTCCAATTAATCCCTTACACCTCTATGCAACCTTAACACGGTCAAGATTTAACAAAGAGATAGCAAATAGTCCCAAGAACTTGAGCATATAAATAACACCAATTAAACACGGTAAATCAATGTTTAAGATATATGTCAACTCCCTACATAATCATGTTTCAAACACGGAATCCACAATCTTATGCGTGCTACTACGGAAATAACACAAATACGAAAGTATTAAATCCTAGCATGAAATCAATATTATCAAGGTAGCTAATCAAGATAACACCAATAACATAATCAATATCACACAAAGAAGTTGAAAGAATTATAGAGGAAAAATAACTTATATTAGAAACTCACAAACCACCAACCAAGTCTCGAAAGTGTAGGCGAAAACTACAAAATTAGCCAAACATGGCTTACCTAAGCTTTCTTCTCGTCAACGGTGATTTCTCTACTTGGAATTCATTCCTAAACTAATCCTAAAACATCCTATTTATAAGCCTAATGTCTTCCATAAATAAGGTAAAAGATAGATAAAAGATAAAAGCTTCCTAAACAAACTAGATAAAAGATAGAACTTTCCTAATTTAACTCAGCGTCGGATTCCGCTGGCAGCGAAAATTTCCGCTGGCAGCGAATGGCCTCAATCAAGCTCCTGTTGAATTTTCGCTACCACACTCGCTACCACACTCGCTGGCAGCGAATGTCCATGCCTTAGAATATTTTCAAGCTTCCTCGGTTCCCTTGTCGGCGAAGGTTTCCGCTGTCGCGAATCACATCTTCCGCTGTCGCGAGCTGCTCCTCCCGCTGCCGCGAGCCCATCTTTCCGCTGGAGCGAGTTGTCGATTCTCCGTCGCCCTGGTGATTCTCGCTGGCAGCGACTTTTTCCGCGGCAGCGAGTGGCTCGCTGCAGCGAGTCCAGTCGCTGGCAGCGAATGCTGCCTGGTCGGCCGGTCTGACTCGACTCGCTGGCTCCTGGACATGCTCTTGCTGACTCCACTCGCTGTCAGCGAGATTCCATTCGCTGGCAGCGAGTCATGCTCAAGCCACCTTCTTGGTGGCAAAGGTGACGAAGAATGATGATGAACGAAAATGACGATAATAACTTTCGTATAGTATGCAAACAAACAAACTAGTATAGTATGCAAGTAAGGAAATAGTTCCCACTCTCACAAATTAGTATAATTGGCAAGAAAATCGTCGAATCCTCGGGAGATTTAAGATTTCACAATGCAATTTGATCACCAACAAGTAATAAAAGTGGGAAAAGATGCGACTTTTAAATAAGAACAAGTAAAGTAAAGTAAAGATGGAATTTTGTTGTAAAATCAAGAGTAGAGAACGGTTCCACCCACGAATTCTTTGACATTGGTTGGCTTATCGATCATCGAATTCTTTTCAAGCTAGTAACTTTCCTACAAATTCCTCTCGTCTTGGTTTATATGGATTAAAAGTCCTACGAGTCCAATCAATCCCTTACACCTCAATGCAATCATAACACGGTTAAGATTTAACAAAGAGATAGCACAACATCCCAAGAACTTGAGCACATAAATAACACCAATTAAACACGGTAAATCGATGTTTAAGATATATGTCAACTTCCTACATAATCATGCTTCAAATACGGAATCCACAATCCTATGCATGCTACTATAGAAATAACGCAAATACGAAAGCATTAAATCTTAGCACGAAATCAATATTATCAAGTCGGCCAAGCAAGATAACATTAATAATATAACAATAAGCACAAGGAAGTTGAAGGAATTAAAATAGAGGAAAGATAACTTGAATTAAAAACTCACAATTCACCAACCAAGTCTCCGAAAACGTAGGCGAAACACTAGGAAAATTAGCCGCTCATGGCTTACCTAAGCTCTCTTCTCTTCTATGGTGATTGCTCTAATTGAAAACTTAATTAAACTAAGCCTAGAACATCCTATTTATAAGCCTAATGTCTTCCATAAAAGGTAGATAAAAGATAGATAAAAGATATAAACTTCCTAAACAAACTAGATAAAAGATAGAACTTTCCTAAATTAATTCAGCGTCGGATTCCGCTGGCAGCGAGAAATTTCCGCTGGCAGCGAATGGCCTTGATTGAGCTTCTGTTGGATTTCCGCTACCACCTCGCTAGCACACTCGCTGGCAGCGACTTTCATGCCTTAGAATTTTTCTCGAGCTTCTCCATGGTCCCTTCCTTCCGCTGCCACGAGTAGCTGATCCCGCTGCCGCGAGCTGGGACTTCCGCTGCCGCGAGAGCTCAAACTCGCTGGGGCGAGTTCCTTCTTCCGCTGGAGCCTCCTTGGACCTCGTGATTCGCTGCCGCGAGTCCCCCAATCCGCTGCAGCGAGTTCTTCCTTCTGCGGGCGCGAAAGCCCTCTTCCGCTGGAGCGAGTAGCCGAAGCTTCGTCGTCCTGGTGATTCTCGCTGGCAGCGGAATTTTCCGCGGCAGCGGACGTCTCGCTGCAGCGAGTCATGCCGCTGGCAGCGAACGGTGTTGGCCCTTCCTCTCTCGCTGGCTCCTCCTCTCTCGGACTCTCTCTCGCTGGCTCCAGGCTTCTGGTTCCACTCGCTGGAAGCGAATGAAAACCCGCTGGCAGCGAAATCTGCCCAGAGACTCGATTCTTCATTGTTCTTCCCTTGTTCTTTCTTTCCTCCTATCTTTCTCCTCTTAGCTTGATTTCTTGACTTCACTTGGCCATGTTTAACAGCTTTCCCTTGCTTTCCACCATGTCGGATCTACGATTCTGCACAATTCAACCGAAATAGCGTAGATTCTGAACTTTTCCACAAAAAGAGTTTAATCTAATTTAACACTAAAACATGCATATTCTACAATGTAAATGCAACTAAATTATCCTATAATGCCCATTAGAAATGTGCATTATCAAACTCCCCCACACTTAACCTTTTGCTTGTCCTCAAGCAATGCAAAATAAAGAAGAACAAAACCATCATCCCACACATATAATCTTCAAGCACTAACCTTGTCAAAAGCAACATCAAAGTGGAGGAGCCATGAACATGAAAGCTAATATCCTAGCAAGTATATGAACGATTCAAAATAAGGCACATATCATCCAACCTCACCGGGATTATGTGTTTGCTCTCACTCTCATTGTGTTTAGGCTTAATAATATATCTCTCAACTCAATCCAAAATGCAAAGAGCTACATAGAAATTGACACATATATCACATATTCTCCACCGCGGATGCCATCACTCACAAGAAACATCAAGAGGTCTTTTATCAAGGTTGTACTGGGGCTTGGTAAGGAATCAAGGGCAAGGAGAATTTATGGTCATGTGGTGCTCAAAATCCGGGAATCAAGATCCTAGATAATCAAACATCAAACATCCACTCTCTCAAAAACGTCATCTTAAACTCAAGCTCTCACAACAACTTTACAAAAAACATTCACTTCTCAACCAAGGATTATTTCCAACTCTCACATTCATAATGAAAATAAAAGGCTCAACTCATGCTTTTTTTTTTTTTTTCTTTTCTTCTTTTTTTTTTTTTTTTTTTTACATTCATTCCTCATTTTTTTTTCTTTCCTTTAGAGCCAAAACAATAATGCACAATGTGAGGAATAAAACTAAAATTACATACTCATCCAAACTTGTAACTTTCTCAACAATAATCTCTCTTCCACTCAACTAGATCAATCATTCACCAATTCTAATCCTAATTCCCGAATAGGGTAAGGCTCATCATCGGCTAGGATAAATTTTGTGGAGCTTCAAAGAATAGGCTAAGGCTCAAATTTGCTACAAGCAAAGGATACATATGTAGGGTGGATATGGATAATAATAATATGGCTAAGAAAATCATGCCTCTATCATTTGAAACTCATAAGCAATAAACATATAAATTCGGCCTCAAATATAGATAACAATGTCAATCTCAAGAGGTAAGTGCATAAGGAGAGTGTAATGTCACACAAGAAAGCAAAAGGGAATAAATATGATGAAAATCCCTTATAAGGCCAAAATTTCTCACTAGGACAAGTTTTGTTGGATTTCAATGATGCCAATAAGAATCATACTTGCTCAATTAAACTAACAAGTCATGCTCAAATGAAAATTAGCACAAGTATGTGACAAGATTAGCCAATTCAAACATATCATGGGATTTATAGGTCAAGCTCAAAAACTCAAATAAAATAGAGGACAATTAAGGCAAGATGGGTATTTGAATAATACATGAATGCAATGCATGATATTTTTGGGTTTTTCAATTTTTTTCATTTTTTTTTTCTTTTTCTAATGCAATATAAATGCTAGAAATAAACATGATATGCATGTGAAAATTTTAAATATGACCTAACTAATGCAATATGTACACTAAACCCCTCCCCCACACTTGAATATTTCATTGTCCCTAATGAAATAAAGACAACAAAAATTAAACAATTGAAATAGGTGAGACTAAACCCAACAAAATCCAACAGTACACCATCACGTAGATCTTCGAAAGAGCTTTCCAACGCATGCTCATATGCGTCGATCGGACATCCGAGGCCTCCGGAAAGTGCGTTACAAGTTCAGCTCGCCGGGCGGACAGCTTTCGCGACTCGCCCTCGTTTCCGCTCTTCGACCTCGATTTCGTACTCCGTTGCTCCTTAGGTTGTTCCATGCTCTTCGTGACTTCTTCCTTAAGCTCTCCCAAGTCTCGCCTTAGCCTTCCTTAGCTCCGTTCCTCATGTTCTTCGCCTCGGATCTACGAATCTACATAAAACCATCGAAATAGCGTAGATTCCGAATTTTTCCACAAAATGAATGCTAATCTAATTAACACTAAAACATGAATATATGACAATGAAATGCACCTAAACTAACCTATAATGCCTATTGGAATATGCCTTATCACTACATCAATCTCGAAATTAGTCATGAGGCATATAGCTATGGATGGTCCGCCCATTGCTGGTGTCGTGGCTAAACTGCTTAGCCACGGTCATTCGTGGACAAAGCCGTTGCTATTTGCCGTAGCTATTTCCTTTTTTTCGTAGTGGTTTTATGCCTCTCTTTTATGCAAATTTTTATGTTATATTTGCATTCTATGATGGGATTATTAGAAATTTGTGTAGTTAAGCTTAATATTGCAAGATATGGAGTCTACATAAAGTATGATTTCATTTTCAGGAGTTTTAAGATGATTTGGAGAAGTTTGGACGCACTTTGGAGCTTAGAGAAAAACCATGAAGACATTGGAGAAGCTAAGGAAGAGCGCTAGATGGTGCAGCTGGAGAAAAGCCCACTTTTCGCCATTCATCATTTTGAATCAAGTTCGGATGTGTTCATGAGAGTTGTAGTCCTCGAAAAGAGCTTTCCGGTGCATAATCATATGCGTTAATTGGACAAACGAGGACTCAGCAAAGTGTGTTTCAAAACAGATCTGAATGTTGAAAGCTGACAGTGCACTCGATATCGACTGAAACTGACTCGATATCGACTAGTTCCACTCGACATCGAGTGGATCCTCACTCGACATCGACAAAATTACTCGACACAACATCACAAGACTCGACATCTACACCACTTGACTCGATACCGACCCAGCCTTGACTCGATTTCTTGGTGTTTTAGAATTAGGATTTACTGGTTGAATAAAATTTTACTTCATCTTGCAACTTCAAATTATTGGGGTGTCAATTGGCTCATGCTTCAAATTGTTAGGCGTGTCAATTGGTTCAAGCAAAAAATTGGGATGTTTTGATTTCTTCTTTTAGTGTTTTTGATTTCTTGGTGTTTTGATTTCTGCTTCAAATTGTTAGGCGTGTCAATTTCTTGATGTTTTCGATTTCAAGCAATGCTATGAAGATGAGGTATCAACAAAAAATGGGTTGTTTTAATTTCTTATTTTGGAGTTTGTTTCCTTTTTATCTAGAAAATGTTCTTTATTTTTGGACTCCATATATGTATTTTTGGATATGTTATTTCTTTACATGTATCTATCAATGTTTTGCTACAAAATCACAATGACGCAACTTTATATATATATATATATATATATATATATATATATATATATATATATATATATATATATATATATATAATCACCACTAGCCACAACTTTAGCCTAAAAAATAACAATGACGCAAATATTGGCGTGACCAACAACCCTAGCAACAACGATAGCAATAACCATAGCAATGCCTCAGCCACGGAATCAGCTAGACCCATGACCTATTTGTAGCAACGAATTCAGTCACGAACTTAGCCACGAATTCGGCGATGCCCGCATTTCACAGTTGCCTTCGTTGCCACAGCCACGACATAGTTTGTCCATATCTAGCCTCCGACTTAGCAACGACAATATTGTTTTGTTGTTAAACTTGTTGCTACATCAATCTCGAAATTAGTCATGAGACATATAGCTATGGATGGTCCGCCCGTTGCTGGTGTCGTGGCTAAACTGTTTAGCCACGGTCATTCGTGGACAAAGCCGTTGCTATTTGCCGTAGCT
Source organism: Persicaria maculosa (assembly GCA_963922045.1). Lineage (NCBI taxonomy): Eukaryota > Viridiplantae > Streptophyta > Magnoliopsida > Caryophyllales > Polygonaceae > Persicaria > Persicaria maculosa. Next base: position 20,709,520 of record OY998251.1, on the reverse strand, counting down.
ATTTCCTTTTTTTAGTAGTGGTTTTATGCCTCTCTTTTATGCAAATTTTTATGTTATATTTGCATTCTATGATGGGATTATTAGGAATTTGTGTAGTTAAGCATAATATTGCAAGATATGGAGTCTACATAAAGTATGATTTCATTTTCAGGAGTTTTAAGATGATTTGGAGAAGTTTGGACGCACTTTGGAGCTTAAAACAAAACCATGAAGACATTGGAGAAGCTAAGGAAGAGCGCTAGATGGTGCAGCTGGAGAAAAGCCCACTTTTCGCCATTCATCATTTTGAATCAAGTTCGGATGTGTTCATGAGAGTTGTAGTCCTCGAAAAGAGCTTTCCGGTGCATAATCATATGCGTCAATCGGACAAACGAGGACTCAGCAAAGTGTGTTTCAAAACAGAGCTGAATGTTGAAAGCTGACAGTGCACTCGATATCGACTGAAACTGACTCGATATCGACTAGTTCCACTCGACATTGAGTGGATCCTCACTCGACATCGACAAAATCACTCGACACAACATCACAAGACTCGACATCTACACCACTTGACTCGATACCGACCCAGCCTTGACTCGATTTCTTCGTGTTTTAGAATTAGGATTTACTAGTTGAATAAAATTTTACTTCATCTTGCAACTTCAAATTATTGGGGTGTCAATTGGCTCATGCTTCAAATTGTTAGGCGTGTCAATTGGTTCAAGCAAAAAAATGGGATGTTTTGATCTCTTCTTTTAGTGTTTTTGATTTCTTTGTGTTTTGATTTCTGCTTCAAATTGTTAGGTGTGTCAATTTCTTGATGTTTTCGATTTCAAGCAATGCTATGAAGTTGAGGTTTTCAACAAAAAATGGGATGTTTTGATTTCTTCTTTTGTAGTTTGTTTCCTTTTTATCTAGAATATGTTCTTTATTTTTTGACTCCATTTATGTATTTTTGGATATGTTATTTCTTTACATGTATCTATCAATGTTTTGCTACAAAATCACTATATATATATATATATATATATATATATATATATATATATATATATATATATATTGCTTCAAATGTAAAAAGTCCTTAACGTGTAAAATTGGCTTAACGTGTAAAAGTTCTAAATTAGGACACGCTAATCCAAAATTAGCAATGGTTTCTTGTTCAACTACGCGTTTTGGCTTACCTCTCTCCTGCTCCTCTCAATCCATGGAGAAGAAGAGCCCATCGTTACTCTTGGTATCCATGGCTACCTTCCCAAATTCCCGACCCCATCTCTTCCTCACCCCCGCCACATCCTCGCTCTGGACGATTTTGCCCCCGGTTTGTCCCCTCCATTTGCAGCACTTCTCGACCCAATCCATTCGCCTAGGGCTCTCAGAGTCTCAGGTTCGTTCGTTGCTTCTCTTTTGGCCCTCTTCGATCAATTATTCGTCGGTATCATCTTATTAATGTAATTAGAGCTCTGAGATTGGTATAAATTGGTTCATGCTTATATTTCGATTGTGATTTAGGGATTTCTAAATTGTAGGTATTTAGGGGTAGATATTTGGGGATTTAGGGTTTTGCAACCAAGCTTTCAATTATCCAATACATTCAAGGTCGATTCCTTGGTGCAAATATTGAATCATTTTTCACATCTTTTAATTGGAAGATTCCTTCCAAGCAAGCATTTCTTGTGAAACGTGAGAAATAACACATCAACCAACTCTTATTGAATGATTTTTAGTTTCTTTCATTGGTTTTCTAGAAGTTCTGGTTTGATAGGGTAGTAGAAGTTGATTTTTATGTTTCTTTTGTTGGTGAACTTTATAATTTGTTCATTTTCATTTTGTCATTTTCTCTAACAGAAGGCAATAACAGGAGCTGGATATTAATATTGAATGGTTTATGAGGGTTGGAATCGCTAACTTTGAGGTATAATTTTGATATAACTAACAATGTGGAAACATATAAGATATTCCTAAGAGACTATTAGAACTGGAAAACCAAGTCAATCATTGTCAATGCTCAGTATCATCTTTAAAAATTCAGTTAAGCTAAAAAGTCTACTGAAAATCTTACTGCAGATGGTATAATGTGCATAATTCTTTCCTCTCATGTTTCTCATAAATGAGTTAGCTTTGCAGCATCAGATGCCATAGATTGGTTGACCTTGTGATCTGTGCTTCCGGGCTTTTCCATGTCGTAATTGTTATTCTTTTTTCCATCTTGTATTGTTAAAAATAAAATACTCCCCTTCTTGCTGGGCATCTGTAATTATATAATCTGTAAATCCGTATAAACTGTCATCTGTATTTTGAAATTGTATAAATTGTAATTATATAATCTGAAATCTGTAATTATATAATGTGTATTTTGAAATTGTATAAACTCTCATCTAGAATCTGTAAATTTAAAATCTGAAATCTGTATAAGCTGTAAACTAAAATCTGAAATTGTATAAACTATCATCTAAAATCTGCAAATCATATAATCTGAAATCTGTATCAGCTATAAACTAAAATATGTAATTTTAAACTCTGTATCAGCTGTAAACTAAAAAACACTTCTATTTATTTTCTGTGCAGAAAAAAATATCAGACACTATAGAAGTGATCCAAATAAAGGAGATGATAAAAGCTGGTCAAAGTGACTGCTGGCCGTCGATTAGAAGGGATTTGAAACATCGGATTCATGAATTGGAGTCAGTGTTATGTGATTCGGTTTTTGGGTTCGAGTTGGATTCATCCGTGTATGAAGAAGTGTCGAAGAGTTTAAGAGGCGATGCTATAATTCTAGTGGAGAAGAAAGCAAGAGATGTGGCTAAAACTGAAGCTGTTCTTTTATACATGAAGGAAAGGTTAGCTAGTCTTAAATGGAGTACCAAATTGAAGCTGTTCTTTGATCACGTTTTGATGATAGATACTTACCAAGACTAAGTTTCCATCTTTTTTCATTAGGAATTGGTGATATTTAAGTGCAATATTAGATAGCAAATGTGCTAATTTAAGAGATAATAGTGCATACTTAAGAGATAGCAAAACGGATGCACTTTTGATGCTGAATTTGATTCATTTCAGGATAATAAATTGCAAATAGTCTTTGTTTATCTTTTCCACATCGTCTTGGTTATGCCTTTTGAAGTTTTGTACTAAAGCCTATTAGCTCAAAATGGGAGAGCAATGTGTCTACGCACAAAGATGCGGGTTCAAACCCCGTATAGGCTATCTATGTGGTATCTCTTATTATGTTTCTCTTCGTGAATAGTATAAGGTGCAAAAATAAAATTATAACGTGCATTTGTGTAGCTGTGAAGTGCATTTGTGAAGCTATGAAGTGCATTTGTGCATCTGTGAAGTGAATTTGTGTAGCTGTGAAGTGCATTTGTGCAGCTGTGAAGTGCATTTGTGCAGTTGTGAAGTACATTTGTGCAACTGTGAAGTGCATTTGTGCAACTGTGAAGTGAATTTGTGCAACTGTGAAGTGCTTTTGTGCAACTGTAAAGTGCAAATATAAGAACATAAAGTGTAAAAATAAAATTGTAATGTACACATCTAGAATACAAGTGTACGTAGGATACAATTGTGCAAATTTAAACTACAATTGTCCAAAAGTAAGATACAATTGTGCAGATCTAGAATCCAATTGTGCACATTTAGAATAAAAGCGTGCAAAAGTAAGATACAATTGTGCAGATTTAGAATACAATTGTACAAAAGTAAGATCATAATGTGCATGAATAAGACAAAAGATGTGCTTTTGAAATCGATGTTTTAATTTTGTTTTTTTTATTACTTTTGAGAGTTTGGATTCACCTCTCGCATAATTTAGGTTGATAGATGTGAGTTTGAAATCGATTTTTTTACGTATAACAATTTCAAATTAAAGTGCATACTTAAGGTTAAAAAGTGCATAATTTAGGTTAAAAAGTGCATAACTAAGATTATAATGTGCATTGTTAACAATTTGGGATTGATGTGTTCTTGTTTATAATATAACCTATGTGGGATTCGAACCCACATCTTTGTGCATACGCACATCGCTCTACCAATTGAGCTAATATGTCAAAAATATTTAAGGGTAAAAATTGAGGGTTTAAGGCCATTGAGATAAAGCACATGACTGCTGACATGGATTCCTTTGTGAATCATTGTACCATGAAGATGTGCTTACTGCTAAACTGCTTTCTATTACCTAATTCTCTAGAATGTTAAGATAAAGATTACTCCTAAAAGCAGTCCCTTGTCCAATGAACTTCTAAATGAAGAAAAAATCTCTAGTGCTCCTCCACACACTTGATCACAGCTTGCTGCGAGCTCATGGTCACTTACCTCAATCTGAAATGCTTATGATAATAAGTTCATAAACAAGCTTTTAACCAAGCATGTAAATAAGCTCAAGGATGCTTAAAAAAAAGATCATTTTACAACCTTCAATTCAACAGATCCATTTTACACTTTTATCTCAAGTTCAGAATCCCTTTTGTGAAATTGCAAATGCTTTATCCTTCAATGCATTTGCAAACTATGTAGATACTGTCTAGGAATCACAACTACTGCAACAATGATTAAGGGTTCGCGTAAATATAAGTGAAATTCAGAGCTAGATGAAACTTGTGCACTCGGAGATGATGGAGATGCATTCCTAGGCTTCAGAGCAGCAACCTTAGTTGCCTCCTTTAAGTAGGACTTCAGTAAAGCAACCGGTGAAAACTGCTGAGTCAACTCAAATGCAAAAGCCAAATTAACAACATCAATTTGCCTTCAATTGTTTAACAACACTTCAATTACACTTGACATGCACAAGAAAACTATTTAGTGAGTTACTCCACTTTCATCCGAAAATTTACTCCCTCCTGAAATACTGTAGAGATACTCCAATAAGGCAATATAAAATCATTTTTTTCAATCAGAAAGCATCCTAAAAGAATCCCCTTGTCCCATTAACTCCTAGAAGCATCCTAAAAAAATGTGTACCAGAAAAGATCCTAGAATGAACCGCTGTTGGCTGGACACCAGAAATCAATAGATGCATAGATTGCCAGTGCATCATCAAAAGGTAATTGTGGGCCAAAGAGAAGGCATCATCAAACATTTATGCAAACTAGTGAAAAAATAGTGCTTACCATGATGCATCTTCAAATGAAACATAAGAAACATATATTGGTCACATAGTTAACCTGTCAAAATAAAATAAACTAATTTAGTCATCCTTAAGTAGAAGAAGGAAACCAAAAAAGAATATCCCACATTAACACAAATAACAGACCTCATGTAGCTTCTTACGTCGCCCTTTTGATTCTACAGGGAATCGCTGCAGCGTTAAGAAGAGCCTAAAAAATACAACAATCAAGAGAGGCAAGTATTTAATCACCATAAAACAAATAAGTGACTGAGTACAATGACAGCCAGAGTAACTTGTAGGATTTTAAGCAGCAATTGTTACTAATCATCTAAAGGAAAGAAACAACGCTGCTTGAAAGATATCTCGGCATTTCTCTTTAAGAGAGGCAAGTATTGAATCCAGCAATTGCCTAAATAAATGGATTTTAATCAATGAAAATCAATACTCTTTTTACCTTGTCAATGATAAGCTCAGCATTGCTCAAAGAGAACAAATAGGGGGACTTGTCCCGGTGTGTTTTTGTGCCTTGATTGCAAGGCTATACTCATCAAACATCATCTCCATCACCAATTAAAAAGTATAAAGCCATGGAAGCCCTATGTCTTAATTAGGAAAAACCCTAAATCATTTCCCCCAAATTATTTGCAGCTCCACAATCACCACATAGACTCAATGAATTGGCAATGTTAGGTCATTTATAATGTGAAAATGCAAGTTAACTACTCCAAGCAACTGAATTTCTGCCCTAAATGAATATGAAATTGAATTAAAGGTGAAAGCGCATACCGTGTAAGAGAGAGGACAAGCTGTCAAAGGCGAGGAGCGACAGTGCTAGACGGAACCTTGATTGAGAGCAGAGATTCAGATCTGAGCAAAATTGCAGGTAAATGTATGCTTAATCGAGTAGCGATGGACGAAAATAGGGGCGGCGGCGCGGCCAGGAGCGACGGTGCTCGACGGCGTCACTGGGGATGATGTCGTCGCTGCAGCGCACGAGAGAGAGAGGGATTTGGGGACAACCTGACGCCCAGACTTTGGATAATAGAGAGAGATCGGAAAGGAGGAGGAGGAGGAGGAGGGAACCCTAGGGCGTGCATCCATGGGAGCATAAGGAGGAGGAGGGAACCTAGGGCGGATGGAACAAGAACGAGAAGGAGAGAGAGATATAGGGAGAGAGATTACCATGCCTGTACAGGTGGATCTGGAAGAACTGTCGATGGGGATGCCAACCGGGGTGGTGGGGGCTCCATCGGAGCGCCGGCCGACCGTTGGGAACAAGAGAGGACGAAAACATCAGAGAGCGAGAATGGGAATTGGGAAGGAGAGACGAAGAGAGGAGGTTGCTTCGTTCAATTGGACCGGTTCGAATTTTTACGGACCGGTTTAGTTTTTTTTAAAATCAGGCCCGCGTGTCCGGTTTTCAAAATTTTACACGTTAAGCAAATTTTACACGTTAAGGACTTTTTACATTTTAAAGCTTATATATATATATATATATATATATATATATATATATATATATATATATATATATATATATATATATATATATATATATATATATATATATATATATATATTCACAACTAGCCACAACTTTAGCCTAAAAAATAACAATGACACAAATATTGGCGTGACCAACAACCCTAGCAACAATGATAGCAATAACCATAGCAATGCCTCAGCTATGAAATCAGCTAAACCCATGACCTATTTGCAGCAACGAATTCAGTCACGAACTTAGCCACGAATTCGGCGATGCCCGCATTTCACATTTGTCTTCGTTGCCACAGCCACGACATAGTTTGTCCATACCTAGCCACCGACTTAGCAACGACAATATTGTTTCGTTTTTAAACCTGTTGCTACATCAGTCTCGAAATTAGTCATGAGGCATATAGCTATGGATGGCCCGCCCGTTGTTGATGTCGTGGCTAAACTGTTTAGCCACGGTCATTCGTGGACAAAGCCGTTGCTATTTGCCGTAGCTATTTCCTTTTTTTATTAGTGGTTTTATGCCTCTCTTTTATGCAAATTTTTATGTTATATTTGCATTCTATGATGGGATTATTAGGAATTTGTGTAGTTAAGCATAATATTGCAAGATATGGAGTCTACATAAAGTATGATTTGATTTTCAGGAGTTTTAAGATGATTTGGAGAAGTTTGGACGCACTTTGGAGCTTAAAAAAAAACCATGAAGACATTGGAGAAGCTAAGGAAGAGCGCTAGATGGTGCAGCTGGAGAAAAGCCCACTTTTCGCCATTCATCATTTTGAATTAAGTTTGGATGTGTTCATGAGAGTTGTAGTCCTCGAAAAGAGCTTTCCGGTGCATAATCATATGCGTCAATCGGACAAACGAGGACTCAGTAAAGTGTGTTTCAAAACAGAGCTGAATGTTGAAAGCTGACAGTGCACTCGATATCGACTGAAACTGACTCGATATTGACTAGTTCCACTCGACATCGAGTGGATCCTCACTCGACATCGACAAAATCACTCGACACAACATCACAAGACTCGACATCTACACCACTTGACTCGATACCGACCCAGCCTTGACTCGATATCGACTCTTTGACTCGATATCGAGTGATCCTCTAGAGCCTTCCGACGCGTTTTTGACGAATCCGAATTCAGGGGAGATTACTTATGCACGAAGTTGAAAATCTTTTATCCCTTAGATGAACATTTATCCTCTTTGGTTAAATCCATATTTTCCTAGGGGATTTTCTATTGTTTTATTTATTTTTATTAGGAAAGATTTATCTTTGGAATTTGGATAGATGATAGATAGATTTGTTCATTCCTTGGGTAATAAGAATTGAGCCCTATAAATAAAGCCTTAGGGGATGGTTTTTTATTCATTTAATCCAAGTCGTCTTCGGGCGCAAATAGTTTGGAGGAAGAGAGGAGAGAAGCGATAGAGAGGACGAGGAGGAATGGTCGAATGGTTGTGAGTTTATGATTTTATTTTATGATAAAGTTATTTTCTTTTATTATGTCTTCTTTCTAATTTCCTTCTTCTAGGGTTGGGGTGATCCTAACATAGATATGTGTGTTTGATTTACGGATTTATGAATTTGTATGTCTTTATCATCTTCTATCCTATATGCATATTCTTCTACGAGAGTCGTAGGTGATCCTTATTTATGATATTGAAACAAAAGTGATCTTATTATGAATTTGGATTAATTATCAAAAACGGATAGTAACACTTAGGGTTTATGCGAGAGCCTCTATATTCCTATTTCTTAATGACGAAAGTTATTTGATATAAAGCATGCTCTTTTATGTGATTCGTGATATACACATATGTTTATTGTTGTGTGTTGTGCGCCTAAATTGCCATGTTTTACATTAACTTTTATATCAATTTCTGCATGCATTTCATATCATTGGGTTAGAATTATACATAATCTATGTAGTTTATGCTTATTTACCAAATATGGATTACACTAGTTTCTGTTTAATTTCACAGAAATCAAGGCATTCTACGGCAATTCGGAGAAAGGAGAAAACCATGGGAGAAGCTCGAGGTCGACTACACCAAACCAGAGGTCGAGTAGCAGCTTAACCAGAACACATCGAGCAAAGAACAAGGAAAAGAGCACCCGACAACACTAGCCGACGTCGACCACTCTGGTCGATGTCGAGTACTTTGGTCGACTTCGGCTTCATCACACGAGATCAAGCACGAGCCGAGCAGCAAGACCAATCGAGGAGCGCAAAAGTCCTCGACGTCGAGTACCTTACTTGATGTTGAGTACCCGTCGAGAGTTCGAATCCTAATCGAGCACAAGCACAGTCCGAGGAGAGCGAGCAGAGTACGAATCCTATTCGACGTCGACTACTCTTGTCGATGTCGAGTACTTTCCAACGCCATTCCGAGTCGAAATCGAGTGAAGATTCGAGTGTGTGATTACTTGCAAGCTAAAGCATGTGGAATTCTATCAACTTGAAGAGAAGATATATCAAGACATCTATCCACTTTAGATATTTCCCTTAAGGATTTATCTAAAGTGTTTACCCGCATATAGCGGGATAGAGAGAGATTTTAGAGAGATTTGGCCGAGAAGGGTTGTGTTTTGTGAGAGCGGATTTGGCTTCGATCGGTTGTAAGCTTTGTTTTGATTCAATTAAATTTAGTTCCTTTTTTATGTGATTGATCTGTGTTTTTATGATGAAGAGCGAGTAGTCACCCAACTTCTAGGGTCAGGGTGAGCCCGACGGTAGCCATGTAAGGTAATGCGATAAAGGTACAAATTGTAATGCGATTTCATCTTCTATCCCTATGAGCATGATTCTTTTGCGACAGTCGAAGGTGTTTCTTATTTGTTTTATTGAAGCAAAAGTGATCTTAATGCAAACGTTGATTAATTATGTGAAAAGGCATAGTAACAATTAGGGTTTATGCGAAAGCCTCTACTTTCCTATTTGTTAATGACGACAGTTATTTGATGAAAGGCATGATCTTTTATACCTTTGGCACTATTCTTATGTGGTTATCGTTGTGGCATTGAAACCGCGATTTTGGAAGCTTTTATCTTATTGAATAACATCCCACCAACTCTTTGTTTATTTCCGTTTTTTTTATGTTTTTAATTACGTTTTTATTCTGCGAATACACTCGATCTCGACTACCGACTAGTCGATCTCGAGCACTCTCGTCGACGTCAAGTACTCTTGTACTCGACATAACGTTTTTTCTTTGATTTCGGTTGTGCAGCTGCAGATCCAGTTGATAGAGCATGATTAGTATTGCATTATAGATTACATTTAGCATAGTTTAGTTTTCAATAGTGGATATTTTAGTTACAATTACATGTTTACCGGTGGTGTTGGAAGAGTCGGAATCTATACAATTTTATGGTTAATTTCAGGGAAATGTGGATCCGACGAGGAATGAGGAGACTCTTGGATGAAGGAAGATTCAAGTTGAGGAAGAAAAGTGAAGAGCATGGGAGCGGAGTCGAATTTCGAGAGCCTAAATGAATAACAAGTCAGTCAAAGTTGTTGACAGACATGCTGAATTTGTTTCGCACTTTCTAGAGGCCTCGGTGGTCCGATTGACTATTATAACCATGCGTTGGAAAGCTCTCTTCGAGATTTACAACTTTCGTGTTGACATCGAGACCAAATTCAAAACGGAAAAATTGCTGTGAACAGTATGGCCGCCCCGCGGCCCGAACCTCTGACGAGCGATTTCGCTGATCGCCAGCCGCCCCGCGGCCCTCGCAGAAGTGCGCCGTTCAGTGCTGGACTTTAATTAGGGTTTTAGTTTATTTATTTGGCCGACTTTCTAAATACTATAGAAGGTTTTTCTAGTTTATTCTACCACTTACCTTATGCACTTTATTCAATTGTTGAGAGCGCCGTTGCGCATGAGCAACTAAACTCTCAAGGTTTCGCCTACAGTTTGGATCTTTGATTGTTGAATTGTGAGTTTCTTAATCTAGTTCTTATTCCTATTCCAATATTTTGACTTCTTTGTGCTTAATTGTTTGAATGTGTTTTATTCTCTCTGGCCTAATCAACTAGTTAGAGTAGATTCATTCAATTGCTAGGGTTTTGCAGATTCCTCGTAGTGAACCTTAACTCAAGTGGCAATCATATCCCTTTAGGACTCATATGACTAATTGGATGTGTAGGAAGTTGAATACATGTTGAATATCGACTCGTAGCTTGATATTATGTGTACCTTGGTTAATTCATATTCTTAATGCTATCTCTAGGTTGAATCTTAACCGTGTTAGGGTTATTTAGAGATAAGGGTTGCTAGGATTCGTAAGACTAGTAATTTGCCTAAGATCTGGAGAAGGACATTGATAGGAAAAGACAAGAACTAGAGGCTGAAACAAGGATCGAATTCATCAATCGAAGTGATAAATTGTAGGTGAACCTATTTCTCTCCACTGCATTCTAAAACCAATTTACTTTGTTTGCTTGCTTCCGCTTTGATACAAGGCGGATCTTTTTCACACCAAAAACCCCCCATATTCTTACTAGCGATTAGAATTGACACTCGAATTGAATAGATTTACCTGTGGATCGATCTCTTGCTTACACAATATACTAGTTGTGAGTTTGAGTATTCTTTGGCAAGAACAACGACAGGTTTTCCTCTTGTCACCAGTCGACAGGTCTAGTCGATATCAAGTACCCTACTTGACGTCGAGGAGCCTTCTGGTCGATACGAGAGTAATTTGGAACGAGAAAGGCGAGCGCTGACACGCTTCCTCGTGGATACGATCTTGATTCCCTTCCACTACAATGGGAGGAAGTCTTGTAATTTTATTTGCGTGGTTCAGGGAGTCGATTTGGAATTTATATTTGATATTTATTTCATACTTGGTTTTCCTCTTAACAAATTTTGGCTCCGTTTCCAGGGAAGCAATCAATCACGCCCTTTTAATTCCTTTTTACTCCTTCTTTTTTGTTTTTGTTTTTCAGTTGTATGCGAAGAACTGATCGCACACCTATTGACCCAATTCTCGAGCTAGAAAGCTTTTTCCACATTCAGGAAAGGCTAAGGAGGAGAGTAAAGTTGACTACCTACGAGAACGAGGTCCAGCTTACACCAGCATAGGAGCTTGAGCAACTCTGCATACGGATTAAAGAATTCACAACCAGAGAAGCATAGTACGCCCGACGAGAGGCAGAATATCAATAGAATAAGCAAAGGTGGGAAGCTAGGGTGGATCGCGAAGTGAATGCCCGAAGGGAGCTTGAGGAACAATTTCAACATGTCCCTGCAAACGCTAAGGAGTACCTGCACCCTACTCTGGAAGTTCCAGAATCGCCAATCGTCCTCCCACGCGTTAACTTTGAAATTCGTCCTTCTTTTATTACTGAAATTAGGAGGAATCAATTTCAAGGGAAACCCAATGAGTGGCCTTTAGAGCATATTACTATTTTTCTAGATTTATGTGAAGCTATTGCAGATGGTTTTAATCTAGAGTATCTGAAACTAAAGACATTTCGTTGGTCTCTTGCAGGGATAGCTTCACAGTGGCTTGAGGGTTTGCCTTCATAATCAATTCACACGTGGAATGAACTAAAATACTTGTTTCTTAATAAGTTCTTTCCTCCATCCAAAACAGTTGCGCTCAGACAACAAATATCGGCTTTTAGTCAAAGCCAGGAGAAACACTCGCACAACTCTGGGAGCGCTACAAAAGGCTGCTAAAATCCTGTCCTACGCATGGACAACCACCCTATGTCATCTAGGAGATCATCTTCAACTGCCTGGATGTACCAACTAAGGACCGGATTAACAACTACACTGCCTATAAGAATCTCGAGTACACCCCACGGCGTGCTTGGGAAACCTTTGAGACGCTGGCTAATTATGACAACACATATGAGACTTCTACGGCCTCAACTGAAAGGTACCAAATGTCTTCCCTATCTATGCCTATATATGAGCCACCAAAGGAAGTTGATTTGGACGTCAGGGAACAATTCCATAATGATCAAATACGTCGTCTTACCAAGCAAGTTAAATTCCTATCTAAAGATAAACCTTGTTTGGAATGTGGGTCTGTGAGGCACAACACTACTGCGTCCCCACATGCCGACCAAATACTTGTAGCTGAAACCCATGAAGAGGCACGCTATGCGGGGGGAAACTACTCAGGACAACATCAGCAACAGAACTGGAGCCACTATCGCCAGCCCCAGTATCAAAGAGACCCCCCCCCCCGCCCTACATAGCTCCTGGTCACCCTGACAGGGAAGGTAAGAAAGATGACCTGCAGACTATTCGATAACCAGACATGCTTGAGTCCACCTACTTCTAGGGTCGGGGTGAGCCCGACGATAGCTAGGCACGCTTGAGGTAAATATTCGATGTTTATTATGTTTTGATCATCCACTATCTTTATTATGTTTATTTCCTAAAGAATAGAGATTCTGGTTAACAACTTGGATTATAAACATAAAATTGGTAGATAAAATTAGGGTTACTTGAAAGAGTTGTCTAATTGTTGGAAAAGGCAAAAGCTTCATCCACTATCTTGTCTTATGCGTGTTTGGTTATCGTTGTTGCAAACCCCGGTCTTGGGTGTTTTATTTCATATTTGTTTATTTCGAATCATTAACCCTGGTTTATTTCTGTTCATCATTCTTTTCCATCCTTTCATTCTTCGGCCACCTTTGCCGACAATCACAGGTTACTAGATCGATTGGCAGTCTTCTGAGCCAGTCGAGGTCTGCTCCTGATTACTCGACATCAAGTCATCCACTCGACATCGAGTCTGTTGCGTCTTTTTTTTACAGGTTCATCCGAGACAGACGAGCCCACTCGACGTCCACTTCCACTCGACACCGACTTTTACTCGACGTCGAGACTTTTGAGGAATCTGCAGAGCTTGACAAGGGATTGACTGCACACGAACTACTCGACATCGACTGTTCTACTCGACATTGAGTGAACCCCGAGTCGACCTCAGAACGTGAATCGCGCGCTATCTAGGATCTGCTGACCAGCTTCCTCGTGGATCGATCCTGACTTCCTTTTGCTACAACGGGAGGGAGTCTTGTAATTATTTGCACGGGACGGAATCAATTTTCTTTATTTTATTCATATCTTTTTGCAATTCTTGATTTCCTCCTACCAACAAATTGGCGCCGTTGCCGGGGAGGCATCATTCGTGCCTTAGATAGCTAGATTTCACATTTTCTTTGAGTTACTTTTTAGGTGTATGCAACGCTCTGCTCAGACATCTGAGTTTGATGCCTTAGACGATCTGGAACGCCTTCTACGCATCCATTCAAAACTAAAGAGAGTCATGGCGGACGCGGAAAAACAAGCTCAGATGATCGAGAGGCTTCAAAGAGAGCTAGTATCCAACAATGCTTCTCTCGCCGATGAGAGAGCACGCACTGAGTGGGAAGCACAACAGAGGGAGGTTGAGGCTGAGCTTGCCCTATATCCCACCACTGCTAAGGATTACATGCACCCGACTCTGATATTGCCTGAATCGGCTATTCTAGTCCCTCCTAATGATTTTGAAATTCGCACTTCCTTCCTTTATGAAATTAAAAAGAATCCTTTTGAAGGAAGATATAATGAATGCCCTCTCATTCATATTATTACTTTTGCTGATATATGCCAAACTATTGCCGAAGGCGCAACCCTTGAATATGTCAGAATGAAAGCTTTTCGTTGCTCTCTTGCAGGTCCAGTATTGAAGTGGCTTGAAGGACTACCTTCACGATCTCTCACAACATGGGCAAAGGTTAGGAATGTGTTCCTCAACAAATTCTTTCCTCCCTCCAAGACAACGCTCCTTCGACAGAAGATTACAGCTTTCAAACAAAAGCCTGGGGAGCCGCTGGCACGAGCATGTGATCGATACAAGGATCTACTGCGATCCTCCCCTACTCATGGGCAGCCAACATATGTAATTCAAGAGATTTTTTATAATTCTCTTGATTTAGCTGGCAAGGAGAGGATCAATTAATACACGCAATACGAATACCTCACGCAGACACCAGCAGAGGCCTGGGCATCCATCAAAAGGCTCACCAACTTCGACAACATCTATGGGGCTCGTGTGGCCTACGACGAGAACACCACCTATATGAGGCCAGCCCCATCCATGCCCCTATATGAGCCTTCTAAGGAGATTGGTCCCGACGTCAAGGAGCAATTCTGCATACCCGAAACCCGTATTACTCGGGACCCGAAGTGACCCGGCCCGAACCCGACCCGAATGACCCGCTTGAAAGGTCTATCCCCGATCGATGACCAAACGACCTTCGATTGGGCTGATTTTCTTATATGTTGTTTACTTCATCCAAGGATTCATTTTCAACTGTTGGATCGTTGTTTGGAGCTCCATAAAAGAAATTACATGTAAAAGTCCTTTCTAACTTGTCTCTAGTGTCCACCAATTTGGGTTTGGTGCCAAGGTTGCTCCTTGATGAAATTGTAAAGAAGATTGTCCCCACTTGTTATTATTGCTAGTGGAAGTTTCTAGTTCGTCGAGGGTTTTTCCCCGATTTGGGGTTTCATTATTAATCAATTATCTATTGAGCCATAAAATCCTATCATCAAAATATTATAAGTATTCACAACCTCATAACTTAAGTCATTAAGAAACTTGTTATGTTTATCATTGTTTGAATTTTTTTTTAATAAAAATGTTAATCTTCACTTAAAATTTAATAAAAATGAATTTAATATAATTAATATAACAAAGGATAAAGAAATTCTATTGGCAAGACAGCTTTCATCTATTGACAAGATGAAGGAATGTAGATTGCAACATAATCCTTTTCATTAAAAAAAATAATATTGTCCCGAGAGATGACGAAAAAACCATATTCCAAACTCTCAAAAATATCATCAATGTCATTAAAATATGATGAAAATAGTATTTGAGATTTGTTTTGGATTTTTTTACTTTGAGTTTGGGAGATTTCGATAACTTTTTTGGGTTGTTGACGTTGATGTTTTATAGCCTCAACGAACTTCACTGAGTATTGCTTCGGCGAAATTCTCCGATTATATGCAATAGCTCGGCAAAATTCATCAAGTATATGTCATAGCCTCGATGAAGTTCACCGAGTTGATGCTATTGACTCGGCCCAGACATGTGGCCCTCTTTCCCGACTACGTACAATCCCTTTCAACTTTGCCCAAAAGACAAATTTGCAAGCCACCTTCACACATATCCTTGCAAATACAATACCCATATCACAAAAATAACAACAAAACACATAAAAATCCACTGAAAACAACAAAACATCTTACGAGAGTTTAGATTTTTTGTCATATTCACCTTAAATGAAAAAAATCCAATTTTGAGGTCAATTATACCCGAAAGCAATGAGATTTTGAGATTATATGTGATAGAATATCTTTATATTGATAGATCAGTGTAAAGTCCAACAAAAAATGCAGCAAAATTACAAATATCTGAAGAGAAGTGGTTCTTGAAGAAGCTTATGGCAATGGTGGTTTGAAGAGATATTGCAAGAGGGTTGTTGAAGGAGCACGTGATCTATAGTTGCATCGACTAAAACAAGGTAAAAAGAGGTTTTTTTTGTCCCAAGCAAAAACGTAATATGTTTGTAAAAAATAAAAAGAACTCGAGTAATTATTTATAATTTATATTGCTAATAACAAAATTGAGTGTTGCCAATAGAGTTTATGATTCTATTTTGAGCAAGTAAAAAGTCGTTTTTGCAAAATCTAGCTACAGTACCAACTTTCAAGCTTTTGTTATTTTAGATTTGAATCATCACTTCTCTCACTCTCTAATTATATGAAAGCTATAAGAATTTTGGGGCAAGTTTAAGATTTTTTTTTTCAAAATATTCACAGAAAAATAAAAATTTATATAAAAATTCACAACTCGAAAATATTTACAAAAATATTCAAAATTTGTAAGGACGTGTTTCATAATTAAATTTGGATAAAATGCAATTTCAAACCGCTTTTATTCCTATTTATATTTTCAAATTAAATGAATATCTAAAACAGGGAAAAATGAATGAAACGCAGAATCAATTTGTGTTTCATTTGTAGGGCGAGGTTCGCCCTGTGCTCCTCCTTTTCCACTCCCTCATCCATGGTGATGGCGCCCCACCTCTTTTCAACTTGTTCCTTTTCTTTCACCTTCTCCACTCCCTCATTCATGGCTCCCCTGACTTTCGTCGCCGATGGAAGATCGATGTCGAGACGAGAGAGAGGCAGTCATAGAAAGGGAGTTCGGGTGGCGGGCCGGCGCTATAGGTCTCGACAAACGTGGTGGCCAAGTAGCACCCGGGCGATTGTCGGGCCGACAGGCGAATCCAGAAATTTTTGTAAGGGGGGGGCTGAATTTTTTTCTTTCTTCGAAAAATGGCGGTTTGAAATATTCGAGTCTAAGATTTTACCTATATACACCATTGACACCTTCATTCCTACTTATTTGTTGAATGACAATAAAAACGCCACTATACTATTTTGCAAATTCAGGAACCCACATTACCAAACGTAATGTAGCACTGAACTTCAAAATTTTCCAGCTAAACTACAAAATCATTTAATTAAGTTTTTGAAATATGTAGAACTACTGGGGTTCTGACTGACCAACTCTGAAATTTTACAAAATTCTAATGATGGTTATTCATAGTAAAGCAACAAAATCACAAACAACAATTCCGAATTACAAACAACAAATTCACAAATCTATTTCTCACCACAACCACAAACCACAATTTCAATTTTCAAATCACAAATCACAAAGACACAAATCACAAACCCTAATCGAAAATCCCCAAATTGATTCTCATTCCTCAACTCTCAACTCCACAAATTATAATAAAAATTGATTCACACACAATCAATTCAACTTAAAAACAATCAAATTAAAAGGAAGAGGAAGAAAAATAACTACCTTTTGAATTTTAGATTGAAGGATTGTTTCGATTCCATTTTTGAAACCAGAGTGCCGAGAGTGTCTCGCCGCCCAGGGGAAGGCTTCCCGTCACATCTGCGGTCGGAGGTGGCAGGGGCGCCGAAGGTCGGCCGGAGAGGGAGGTAGCACTAGCGGCCGACAGGTCGGAGAGCTTCTCACGCTCGCTCTGTCGCTACTCTGTTGCTTTGTTGCTATCGACTGTATAGGGAAAAAAATTAAAGCCCAGGGGAAAGGTTACCCTTCACATGGTCGGTCGGAGGTGGCAGCGACGCCAGCAGGTCGGCCGAAGGGGGAGGCCGATGGCAGCGCCGGCTGATGAGTCGCCGGTCGGAGAGCTTCCCATGCTCGATCTGTCGCTGCTCTGCTTCTATCGAGTCTCGACTGTATAAGAAAAAAATAGGGTTGGTTTTAAAAAAAAGATGTAACAAAGGAAAAAGAGGAAAGTTGAGATTCGAACTCGGGATGCACCACTCTACCATTAAAATCACCCCATTCCCCGTCCGTTGAGCCAACTAGTCATTGTGTGTTTATTTTACTTCAGTTTTATATATTATTAAATTACAGATATATAAAAATACACATATACCCTTGTTTTGGTCAGCGGGGGGCTTCAGCCACCCCGAGCCCCCCCACAGATCCGCCACTGATGTCGGCGTAGGCTCCTGCTTCGACGATGGACCGACGGCATCTTCGATTGTCAAGGGAGCCAGGAGCGATTGTCAAGGGGGGCCATGGATGAAGGACCGGAGAAAATCGAAGGAGGCTATGCAAATTACAAATGAAATGTGGATTCAACCCGCGTTTCATTCCTATTTAATTTAAAAATACAAATGAAAATGAGTGCAGTTTAAAACCGCATTTTTCCCAAAATTAATAATAAAACGCGGGTTGAAGCCGTATTTCTTTTGTTTGTTCTTTTCCACTCCCATATTTTACATCTTGTGAATGAAATGCGGTCTGGAACCGCGTTTCTATGATATCCCTAGAAATTTTAAATGTTTTTGTAAATATTTTTAAGATGGAAAATATTCGGTAAATTTTTATTTTTCTTTGAATATTTCGGAAAAAAAAATCCAAGTGGTGATGGGAAGTTGATAGTGAAATAACGTGAACATGATAACGTGTAGGCCAACATCGGCCATTAACGTGGAAAATGTGGATGATGTACTTTAATTTTGTTCTATATGTGATCGCTCCAGGAACCCAGCAACCACGCAATGTGCTGATTGTTATGTTTAAAAAGGGGATGATAATTTCACCGTTAATTTTTACTATTTCTGCCGCTAATCACCGCATAGGTATGCGGTGGGTTTAATGACTGTCAACGAACCCACAGCATACTTATGCGGGGGGTAATCGCATACATATGCGGTGGGTCGAGGCGTATACAGACTCACCGCAATACTTTGCGGTGGGTATGTCCGTGCCGTTTGAACCCCACCGCATACCTATGCGGTGGGTTTTGGGTAATCCGATTTAGAGGTGTGCGGTGCTAGGACCGGACCGGACACATATCTCACTGTAAACATATGCGGTGGTTTGCGATTTTACAGAATTGATTATTATAATTTAGAATTTAAAATATTTATGTTTTATGAATTTGGCATTATCCAAAAAGGCGCATGTAAATATAAAAAGTTGTAAATGATATGTTTCGGTTAGAAGAAACAGTGCGTATTCCGACAACCCCGAATCGATTCAGAATGTGGATGCTCCATGTCAAAATAAACGAATATTGCATAACAAAAAAAAAGCATACCAAAGTGTGATAAATGTCAAGCAGCAAAAAAACGTGGGTCGAAAAATGTCATACAACGCAGTTCGGGAAATGGCACAGACAAATATATAGTTGTTGTGCACCTAATTTGCCATGTTTTATACTTACTTTTATATCGATTACTGTAAACATTTCATGCATTTGGGTTAGAATAGTGCAGATTCTATGTAGTTTATACTTATTTGCCAAATTATGGAGTCTACACTAGTTTCTGTTTAAATTCGCATAAATCAAGGCATTTGACGGCAATTCGGAGAAAGGAGAAAAAACTCGAAGTCAACTACAGAAAGTCCAAGGTTAAGGAGCAGCGGAACCAGGACAAATCAAGCAAAGAACAAGAAAAGAGCAACTTGACAAGGCTAGTCGATATCGAGTAACCTACTCGATATCAAATACTCCCGAAGCCCAGAATTCTACACGAAGTCGAGCAAATTCTCTCGAGTAGAAAAATCCTAGTCGACGTCGATTAGAGGTACTCGATGTCGAGTACAACCCGTTGAGTCCAGAAGATGCTCGAGCTCGAGTGCAACCTAGGAGGAGAAAGCCTTAGTCGACGTCGAGTAACTTGGTTGACGTCGAGTAGCCCATTGACGAGTCCGAGTCCGAGATCGAGTGGAATCCGAGCATGAGAGGTTACTTGCAAGCCAACGCACGACAAATCTATCAACATGGAGTAAATATCTATCAAGATGGAAGGAATCCATCCACATTAGTCCTAGTTTACTTTTAGATTTAATTGTTTTATTTCCAAGTTTTATCTTAATGTTTTAGATAAAAAGTTTAGATATAGATAGATTGTTCTTTCCTAGATTAGCTAGGGAATTAACACTATAAATAAAGCCTTAGGGGCTGAGTTTTAGGTATCTTATTCTAATTTAGTTCCAATTCAAGTTATAGCGATTAGAGAAAGAGAAGCTTGTGGCCGAGTAAGGTGGAGATTGTCGAGAGACGTTTTGGCGTTATTCGGTTGTAAGTTTTATTTTAGTTCATTAATGCAATTTATTTTCCAGAAATTATTAATGTGTTTATTCATGATGAAGAGCGAGTAGTCACCCAATTTCTAGAGTCGGGGTGAGCCCGACGGTAGCCATGTGAGGTAATGCGATAAAGGTATCATTGTGGTGTTGATACCCTGATCTTGGAAGTATTTTAGTCCATTGATTTATTTTCCCAAAATTTCGAGTTTGCATTCGTTTTTGTTTGAAAAGGTAAGATTTTTTGTTTCTGCACTACTCGAGATCGACAACTCTTGGTCGACGTGAGGTAAGTTTGGTCGACGTCGAGTACAGCTTCTCTAGATCGACTACTTTCGCTTCGTTTTCTATTTCTGTTGTTTTTTGTTTTCTGTTTTAGTCGACAGTGAGGTCGAAGTCGAGGACATCTACTCGAAGTCGAGTACGCTTCTGATCTGTATTGGGCTAAGATTCGGAACTGAAAAGGCGGGTGCTGACACGCTTTCCCGTGGATCGATCCTAACTACCTTCTACTACAAAGGGAGGAAGTCTTGTATTTATTTCCTGAGACAGGGAGTCAGTTTGCTTTATATTTTATTTATATTTCATACTTGGCCATCCTCTTTCAACAACAAATTGGCGCCGTTGCCGGGGAAGCAATCAATCGCTCCCTTTTTAGTTCCATCTTTTCTTCTTTATATTTGTTTTTGCTTTTTAGTTCCTTTTTACTTGTTTCTTTTTGTTTTTGTTTTTCAAGTGCATGCGAAGAACAGATCGCACACTTATCGACCCTCTTCTCGAATCAGAACGCTTGTTCTACTTACATCAAAGGCTTAGGAGAAGACTCATGACGACTCCGCCTAACAACGAGAATGTGGTCGAGCTCACACCAGCACAGGAGCTTGAGCAACTCCGTCTACGCATTGAGGAACTCACCGCCAGAGAAGCAGAACACGCCCGACGAGAGGTGGAATATACACAAAACCAGCAGCGGTGGGGGGCAAGGGTAGATCGAAAGGTCAACGCGATGAGGGAACTTGAGGAGCAGATTGGACATGTCCCAGCCAACGCAAAGGAGTATCTGCATCCTACTCTGGAAGTTCCAGAATCACCGATCGTTCTCCCCCTGTTAATTATGAAATTCGTCCTTCCTTTATTACTGAAATTAGGAGAACTCAATTTAAGGAAAGAATCAATGAATGTTCTTTAGAGCATGTCACCACTTTCATAGATTTATGTGAAGTTATAGCAGATGGTGCTAATTTGGAATATCTACAACTAAAGGCTTTTCGTTGGTCCCTTGTAGGAATAACACAACAGTGGCTGGAAGGATTGTATGCACGATCAATTAGCACGTGGAACGAACTACAGGACCTCTTCCTCAAAAAGTTCTTTCCTCCTGCAAAAACAGTTGCTCTCAGACAACAAATCACGGCTTTCAGAAAAAAGCCATGAGAACCACTTGTACAAGTCTGGGAGCACTACAAAAGGCTGCTGAAATCCTGCCCTACGTACGGACAACCACCCTACATCATCCATGAGATCATCTTCAACTGCCTGGATACCCTACTAAGGATCGGATCAACAACTACACTGCATATAGGTATCTCGAGTACACCCCACGGCGTGCTTGGGAGACCTTTGAGGCGCTGGCCAACTACGACAATACATATGAGACTTTTGCGGCATCTGCTGGCGAAAGGTATAAAAGGCCCGCCCCATCTATGACATTGTATGAACCACCGAAGGAGGTTGATCCGGACGTCAAGGACCAATTCCACAGTGCCTAGGTACATCGTCTCACCAAACAAGTCAAATTCTTATCTAAAAATCAGCCTTGTTTGGAATGTGGGTCTGTGAGGCATAACACCATCGCGTGCCCACACATCGATCAAGTACATCAAGCAGAAACCCATGAAGAGGTAAGGTATGCAGGGGCACATTACTCAGGACTACACTTGAACCAGAACTAGAGCTATTATCGCCAGCCCCAACATCAAAACCCCCCGCCCTACAGAGCTCCTGGTCACCCTGACAGAGAAGGTAAGAAAGATGGCCTGCAGACCATTCTTGAGAAGATGCGGAGGAATCATTCAGACACCAAACAATCTATCAATTCCATCCACACTCAGCTGCATGATGTCAACTCTAGACTTTTAGAAATCGATATCTGGCGTAAATCGATTGAAACCCAAATTGGTCAACAGGCTACATCCGTCCCCAAACAATTAGGTACGCTCCCTGGATCCTCTGAACCTAACCCTAAAGGTAAATCTACAGGACAGGTGGCCGCCATGTATCTAAGGAGTAGGCGACAGATGCAAACGCCCGAGCAAAGACGGAGAAGCGGCAAGAGACTCCTCAACGTCGACCAAACTAGTCGACATCGACCAGACCATACACGACGTCGAGGAACCTCTACTCGACATCGACCTGAACCATACGCCAGCACCGAAGTCGAGCAATCCAGTCGGCGTCAAGGACACTCTAGTCGACATCGACCACCCTGCTGCCCACGTCGATCACCCTTCTGCATCTCCGACAAAGAAAAGGTTGTCATTCCCAATAAAATCTCCAAAGGATCTAATAGAGAAGAAGTTTCAACATTTCATAAAGATGCTTCAAATGCTCAATGTCACAATCCCTTTCACAAAAGTTCTTAATGAGATGCCATCCTATGTCAAGTTCCTCAAGGAGATTCTGAGCAAAAAGCGGTCAATGGTTGAGATCGCAGAGGAGTGTGAGTTTGCTATAACCGGATGGACATTCTAGAGAAAAGGTAAGATCCAGTTAAGTTTGCTATAACCATTGGATTTGGTCAATATAAATTTAATGCCTTATGTGACTTGGGAGCCAGTGTGAGTATAATGCCTTTATCAATCTGGTCCAAAGTAAAGATAGGTGTCTTAGAGCCTGTGGATGCAAAGTTATACATGGCGAACAACACGGTGCTCATCCCAACAGGCATGGTGGACAATGTACCAGTGCAAGTAGGTAAGTTCTTTGTCCCTGATTATTTCTTAGTTATTGATATGGCAGAGGACCTTGCTTGTCCAATCATTCTAGGAAGGCCCTTCTTGGAAACGGTGGATGCCAACATAAGCGTAAGGAAGGGAGTACTCACTTACAACATCAACGATGAGGTAATTGAGTATTCTTTTAACAAAACTGAAAGGCATACAGGTCCTATGGAAGATGTCAAATCCATATCGGCCAGGTACATCACTTGCGGGGAGCCTAAGGTAAGAAATATGACTCCCGACGAGCTGGAAAAGAGAGATATGGAAGCCCAGGTGGATGAGATCATGGAAATCCTAAACGATGATGCAGATGATCTACTCGACATCGACCAAGGTAAGTCGATATCGACTAACTTCTTTTCGGATGCCTTGACAAGTCTTAAGTATGGGGTCGATGTCGACCAGAAGTACTCGACGTCGAGTACTCTAGTCAACGTCGACCAGAATCCGAGCACTCCACCGTCTGCAGCACCATCGAGTAAGCCACCCGAGGCCGAGCACTACTCGACGTCGACCAGAATCCTTCTTCCTCGACGAGCAACCCACCCTAGCCAGAAATGTACTCGACGTTGAGTACCTTACTCGACGTCGACCAGACGCATGGGTGACGGGATGAAAATCGTTGATTCCCAATCAAATAGTTCTCATTCTCACAAATTAGTATAATTGGCAAGAAAGGGGTTGAATCCTCGAGAGATTTAAGATTTCACAATGAAATTTGATCACCAACAAGTAACAAAAGTGGGAAAAGATGCAACTTTTAAATAAGAACAAGTAAAGTAAAGTAAAGACGGAATTTTGTTATAAAATCAAGAGTAGAGAACGGTTCCACCTACGAATTCTTTGACATAGGTTGGCTTATCGATCATCGAATTCTTTTCAAGCTATTAACTTTCCTACAAATTCCTCTTGTCTTGGTTTATATAGATTAAAAGTCCTACGAGTCCAATTAATCCCTTACACCTCAATGCAATCATAACACGGTTAAGATTTAACAAAGAGATAGCACAACATCCCAAGAACTTGAGCACATAAATAACACCAATTAAACACGGTAAATCGATGTTTAAGATATATGTCAACTTCCTACATAGTCATGCTTCAAACACGGAATCCACAATCTTATGCATGCTACTATGGAATTAAGACAAATACGAAAGCATTAAATCCTAACACGAAATCAATATTATCGAGTTGGCCAAGCAAGATAACATTAATAACATAACAATAAGCACAAGGAAGTTGAAGGAATTATAATAGAGGAAAGATAACTTGAATTAAAAACTCACAATTCACCAACCAAGTCTCCGAAAACGTAGGCAAAACACTAGGAAAATTAGCCGCTCATGGCTTACCTAAGCTCTCTTCTCTTTTATGGTGATTGCTCCACTTGAAATTAATTAGAAAACTAACCCTAGAACATCCTATTTATAAGCCTAATGTCATCCATAAATAAGGGAAAAGATAGATAAAAGATAGAAACTTTCTAAACAAACTAGATAAAAGATAGACTTTCCTAATTTAATTCAGCGTCAGATTCCGCTGGCAGCGAGAATTTCCGCTAGCAACGAATGGCCTTGATCTAGCTACTGTTGGATTTTTGCTACCACACTCGCTATCAGCGAACTCCTATGCCTTAAAATTTTTTCCATCCTCCTCGGACCTCTTGTTTCCATTGCCGCGAGCCGCTTCTCCCGTTGCAGCGAGTTCGTCAATCCGCAGGTGCGAGAGCCCTCTTCCGCTGGAGCGAGTTGCCGAGTCTTCATCGTCCTGGTGCCTCTAGCTGGCAGCGAAGATCTTCCGCAGTAGCGAGTGGCTCGCTGCAGCGAGTCATGCCGCTAGCAGCGAAGTGGGTTGGCTTGCTTGCTTGCTCTCTCGCTGGCTCTCCTTTTGCTTGCTGGGTTCTTCCTCGCTTGCATGCTTGATGGGCTTCCTGATTCCACTCGCTGGCAGCGAGCAGCACTCGCTAGCAGCTAAATTTGCCCAGAGACTTGATTCTTCATCGTTCTTCCCTCGTTCTTTCTTTCCTCCTTTCTTTCTCTTCTTAGCTTGATTTCTTGAATTTACTTGGAAATGTTTGACAACTTTCCCTTGCTTTCCACCATGTCGGATCTACGATTCTGCACAATTCAACCGAAATAGCTTAGATTCCGAACTTTGCCACAAAAAGAGTTTAATCTAAATTAACACTAAAAAATGCATATTTTATAATGCAAATACAACTAAACTACCCTATAATGCCCATTAGAAATGTGCATTATCAAACTCCCCCACACTTAACCTTTTACTTGTCCTCAAGCAATGCAAAATAAAGAAGAAAAAAACCCTCATCAAACACATATGATCTTCAAGCACTAACCTTGTCAAAAGCAACATCGAAGTGAAGGAGCCATGAACATGGAAGCTAATATCCTAGAAAGTATATGAACGATTCAAAATAAGGCACATCTCATCCAACCTCACCGGGATTATGTGTTTTCTCTCACTCTCATTGTGTTTAGGCTTAACAATATATCTCTCAACTCAATCCAAAGTGCACAAAGCTACATAAAAATTGACACATATATAACATAGTCTCCACCGCGGATGCCATCACTCACAAGCAACATCAAGAGGTCTTTTATCATGGTTGTAATGGGGCTTGGTAAGGAATTAAAGGCATGGACAATTTATGGTCATGTGGTGCTCAAAGTCCGGGAATCAAGATCCTAGACATTCAAACATCAACCATCCACTCTCTCAAAAACATCATCTTAAACTCAAACTCTCACAACAACTTTACAAAAGACATTCATTTCTCAACCAAAGATTATTTCCAACTCTCACATTCATAATGAAAATAAAAGGCTCAAACTCATGCTTTTTTTTTCTTTTTTTTTCATTCATTTTTTTTTTCTTTAGAGCCAAAACAATTCCACGCACATCTCACTCGGCCTGACTCCAGTCGCTGCCAGCGGGATTCCACTCGCTGCCAGCGAGAATCCTCCAGTGCGTCTCTTTTTTGTGAGTCCTCGGTCTTCATCCTTTGATTTTGATGGTTATGGCTTCTCCTCCGATGGTTAGGCCTAGGGGATTGACTAGAGCTCAAAGGACTAGGTGGGACGATCTTGATTCTCGTCGGTATATTTTGATGAAATTTTTTGATATCCCTACATTGAGATTGTTGGGACTTGAGGAGAGTGTGCGGACGTTTATGGGCATTGGAGATATTGATGGTTTGGTAGACAAGTGTGTCCGCACTTATCCGGATTTGGTTAGGAAGTTTTTGGCAACCTTTGCAATTGCTAGTGATGAAGGTTTTACTTTTCGATTGGGCGGGGCAAATAGAGCTATGACTTTTGAAGAATTAAAGAATTTGTTTGGGATCACAGGAAATCCCACCGCTCATTGGTCTGAATTGCCACGTAGCTCCACCCCTCAACAACGATGGTTGCAAGTCAGACAAATGGTCATGACTTCCGGCAATGACTACAACTCTAGAATCATCCACCCTTCCCTTAGACTTTGCCACAAGGTCTTAGACAATACTTTTTTCGGGCATGCCGAGATCAACAAGGTCTCCAAGGGAAGTTGGGCGTGGATGACTTGCTTGTTGCCAAAAGCACGTGAGACTCCGGATTGGGTAGAGCTTTTCTTTGCCGCTTGTGGCGAAGCTACTAAGAAGCATTCAAGGAAGGAAGAGCTTGACATCGATTTGAATGACTATGTCCCTTGTGCGGACAACTATAGGCTTAATTTGGTTTCTCTAAAAAAGGCTAGCATAGTGAGGAAGAATGATGATGGGTGGAGCTTCATTTGGTATGTCGGGGTCAATAGGTCCCACACTTTGGTACTCCCTCGCCCACTACCCACCGGTCCCTCCCCGTAGATTTATATATTCCACCTGACTCCCTACCATTAGGGCCACCTCCGAACGCCAACAAAGGAGATGCTTATGAGGAGCCTTATGAAGAACCTACGGAGATGGAGTATGAGCCGGAGATGCAAGTGGAGACATTCCATCCACGAGAGTCTTATGGCGGGGGAGCTAGTTCTTCACATGGAGGGTATCATGGCAAGTCTTATGATGGCTTTCCCTCTCATGGCTATTTTGAGAGTGTCTTTCGCCATATCACCGAGCGTCAAGATGCCACGGACCGATGAATTGAGGAAAACCATGCCAATCTCATGGAGCAACAAAGAAGGAATCATGAGGAGATCATTGCCCAATTCAAAGCTTGGGCACCCTTTGGGTGGCAAACCCAATTTCCACCACCACATTGAGCTCGTGAGTTTCCTTGTCCCTCACCTATTTCAATTGTTTAATTTTTGTTGTCTTTATTTCATTAGGGACAATTAAATATTCAAGTGTGGGGGAGGGGTTTAGTGTATATATTGCATTAGGTAGGTCATATTTAAAATTTTCACATGCATATCATGTTTATTTCTAACATTTATATTGCATTAGAAAAAGAAAAAAAAAATTGGCAAAATTCAAAAACCCAAAAACATCATGCATTGCATTCATGTATTATTTAAATACCCATCTTTCCTTAATTGCCCTCTATTTTATTTGAGTTTTTGAGCTTAACCTATAAATCCCATGATATGTTTGAATTTGCTAATCTTGTCACATACTTGTGTTGATTTTCATTGGAGCATGACTTGTTAGTTTAATTAAGCAAATGTGATTCTTATTGGCATTATTGAAATCTAACAAAACTTGTCCTAGTGAGAAATTTTAGCCTATAAGGGATTTTCATATATTTATTCCCTTTTGCTTTCTTGTGTGACATTATACTCTCCTTATGCACTTACCTCTTGAGATTGACATTGTTATCTATATTTGAGGCCGAATTTATATGTCTATTGCTTATGAGTTTCAAATGATAGAGGCATGATTTTCTTAGCCATATTATTATCCATATATTCCCTTTTGCTGGAAGCGAAGATCTTCCGCAGCAGCGAGTGGCTTGTTGCAGCGAGTCATGCCGCTAGCAGTGAAGTGGGTTGGCTTGCTGGCTTGCTCTCTCGCTGGCTCTCCTTTTGCTCGATGGGTTCTTCCTCGCTTGCATGCTTGCTGGGCTTCCTGGTTCCACTCGCTGGCAGCGAGCAGCACTCGCTAGCAGCGAAATCTGCCCAGAGACTTGATTCTTCATCGTTCTTCCCTCGTTCTTTCTTTCCTCCTTTCTTTCTCTTCTTAGCTTGATTTCTTGACTTTACTTGGACATGTTTAACAACTTTCCCTTGCTTTCCACCATGTCGGATCTACGATTCTCCACAATTCAATCGAAATAGAGTAGATTCTGAACTTTGCCACAAAAAGAGTTTAATCTAAATTAACACTAAAACATGCATATTTTATAATGCAAATGCAACTAAACTTCCCTATAATGCCCATTAAAAATTTGCATTATCAATGGGTCCCCGACTTCGCCTTCCTCGACCTGCAATCCACCAGACGCATCACAGTACTCGACGTCGAGTACTTGTACTCGACGTCGAGTAGATTAGGAGGTCCCGAACCCTGATTTCGCGAAGGTAAGCCAAGGTATGGACATCTCTTCTCCTATTTCAACCAAAGATTTATCTATACAAGGGAGAGGTTTGCCTTGGTATGTGCGATTATGTAGGGTTTCCAATAATGAGCCTAAGGAATATAATGTTGGAGACAAAGTCTATGTCGCAAAATCAAAGGACCATTGGTTTCCCAATAAATTCAACAAGAAGAAGATGGGACCTTTCACGGTGAACAAGATCCATTTAGGAGGATTCCAGCTGATGGACAAGAATGGAGTCTTGTTTGAAGCCCAAGCTACATGGGCCCTACAGATGCCACATTGAGCTTAATGGAGAAAGTCGGCCTAGCGACTATAAAATCTAGAGCTTGTAAATAAAAGACTTAGCTTTTGATTTTTGGTTTTGGACATTGTTTTTAAGTTTTTCTATTGTGGATATTTTCCGTCTAACAAGTTTTGCAGGTACGAAGAAGCTGGATGAGTACTCGACATCGACCACCCATCGACGAGCAACAAACCTGTGGTTGAGGAGAAGGCCATCCTGAGGTTCAACACTACTCGATGTCGAATGGTCCTGGTCGAAGTCGACCACACCTCCTCGAAGTCGACCACTACTCCTCGATATCGACCACTTCGGCAGCAATATTGCACTCGATTCCGACGATCAGCACACATGTCTAGTGAGTTTCTTTCTTTACCCTTGTTTTTATACAGTGCGGACACTGTAATGTTTAAGTATGGGGTGGGGGAATGGCTTACTTCATGCATATTTGATCTTATTTGAGAATATGTGTGCATATTTAGAGTTTATTTCTTGAATTCCTTATACATGGTTACTTTGGATTTCATATTTGATTTATGTGCCTATATGCATATTTTCAAAAGTTTAATAAAATCACCCCCATTAAAAAAATTTGATTAGTGTCATGGAATCTTTAATTGAACTCGACGATGCAAAATTAGATTCATTAGAGATATAGCATGAAATTGCCTAGTAAAGGGAAGTCACAATGAAGTACATATTTCCTTGAAAACCATAAAAGGAGGTAAACTTGATGTTGCTTTTGACATGTTGCATGATAAGAGGATGGAGGACTTTATATTTTCCATACAATGCTCATATTGTTATATCCTAGCCTTTACCTATGCTTATGCATCACAAAAGTCATATTATGCCTTATTTCAATTATTACTCCACATGATCTAAATATT
This sequence comes from Persicaria maculosa, assembly GCA_963922045.1. Classification (NCBI taxonomy): domain Eukaryota; kingdom Viridiplantae; phylum Streptophyta; class Magnoliopsida; order Caryophyllales; family Polygonaceae; genus Persicaria; species Persicaria maculosa. The sequence continues at coordinate 20,679,562 of OY998251.1, read as the reverse complement.
TCCCATTTTCTTCCTTATTTCCATCCGGGAATTATGTTGAGAATAAAAGCTACATTATGGAGATCATACATGGAGTTTGGCAGGAATGTTTAAAAGATATGGAAAACTTAATGAGTGAAAGAAAATACGGTCACCTTGGAAGATAATGGTAGATCGACCCTGTCTGCGTTGAGATAATAGTTCTGCAGGATAGAACACCAATGTGAGGAGTTCAAAGCACTAAGTATCCGGGGCCATTCATGACACCCATGTTTGCGACTCGTGAGAAGACAGTGCTGAGGTTAGAGAGGTAAAAGCATAATATTGAAAAAAGCAATGAGCAATGAGCGAAAGGTAAGAAATCAAAGGAAGAAGGAATGTGGTATGAAAGTTTGGAAAGTACTCCATTTCCCCGGATCATTAGCACCACATGGCTAAAAATTGCCCATCTGTACCCTTTTACCAATCTACTCCTTATTGAGCTAAATTAAAGTCATCTTGATTATTAATGCTTTGTCACTTATGAATCGTTTTGCATAACCCTCCTTTTGTGAGTAGATGTTGTTTTTATTGCACATGCATGGATTTGTGACATCAGTACCTTTTCAAGGATTGTAATTGATTGCAGGGACATATGGCAATGAATCTAATATGTTGACGGTTTTGATTTCTTCCCCTGTATGACCAATAAAAATATTGTTTGAGGACAAGCAAGCTTAAGTATGGGGTGTTTGTTGTGCGCCTAATTTGCCATATTTTATACTTACTTTTATATCGGTTTCTGTAAACATTTCTTGCATTAGGGTTAAAATAGTACAGATTCTATATAATTTACACTTATTTGCCAAATTATGGAGTCTATACTAGTTTCTGTTTAATTTCGCAGAAATCAAGGCATTTGACAGCAATTCGGAGAAAGGAGGAAAAGCTCGAAGTCAACTACAAAAAGTCCAATGTCAGGGAGCAGCGAAACCAGGACAAATCGAGCAAAGAACAAGAAAAGAGCAACTCGACAAGGCTAGTCGATATCGAGTAACCTACTCGATATCGAGTACTCCCAAAGCCAGAATTCTACACGAAGTTGAGCAAATTCACTCAAGCAGAAAAATCCTAGTCGACGTCGAGTAGATGTACTCGATGTCGAGTACAACCCGTCGAGTCCAGAAGATGCTCGAGCTCGAGTGCAACCCAGGAGGAGAAAGCCTTAGTCGATGTCAAGTAACTTGGTCGACGTCGAGTAGCCCAGTGACGAGTCCGGGTCCGAGATCGAGTGGAATCCGAGCATGAGGAGTTACTTGCAAGCCAAGGCACGACAAATCTATCAACATTGACTAAATATGTATCAAGATGGAAGGAATCTATCCACATTAGTCCTAGTTTCCTTTTACATTTAATTGTTTTATTTCCAAGTTTTATCTTAATGTTTTAGATAGAAAGTTTAGATATAGATAGATTGTTCTTTCCTAGATTTGCTAGGGAATGAACACTATAAATAAAGCCTTAGGGGCTGAGTTTTAGGTATCTTATTCTAATTTAGTTCTAATTCAAGTTATAGCGATGAGAGAGAGAGAAGCTTGTGGTCGAGTAAGGTGGAGATTGTCGAGAGACGTTTTGGCGTTATTCGGTTGTAAGTTTTATTTCAGTTCATTAATGCAATTTACTTTCTAGAAATTATTAATGTGTTTATTCATGATGAAGAGCGAGTAGTCACAACTTCTAGGGTCGGGGTGAGCCCGATGGTTTCCATGTGAGGTAATGCGATAAAGGTACAATCTTTTGATGCAATTTCGTCTTCTATCCCTATGAGCATGATTCTTTTGCGAAAGTTGAAGGTGATCCTTGTTTGTGTTATTGAAGCGAAAGTGATCTTAATACAACTTGGATTAATTATATGAAAAAGGGTTAGTAACAATTAGGATTTATGCGAAAGCCTCTATATTCCTATTTGTTAATAACGAGAATTATTTGATGAAAAGGCATGATCTTTTATACCTTATGCATTATTTTACATGGTTATCGTTGTGGTGTTGATACCCTGATCTTGGAAGTATTTTAGTTCATTGATTTATTTTCCCAAAATTTTGAGTTTGCATTCGTTGTCATTCGAAAATGTAAAATTTTTGGTTTCTGCGCTACTCGAGATCGACAACTCTTGGTCGACATCGAGGTAAGTTTGGTCGACGTCGATTACAGCTTCTCGAGATCGACTACTTTTGCTTCGTTTTTGTTTTCTATTGTTTTTTGTTTTCTGTTTTAGTCGATAGTGTGGTCGAATTCGAGGACATCTACTCGAAGTCGAGTACGCTTGTGGTCAAGATTGTGCTGAGATTCGGAACTGAAAAGGCGGGCACTGACACACTTCCTCGTGGATCGATCCTGACTACCTTCTACTACAACGTGAGGAAGTCTTGTATTTATTTGCTGAGACAGGGAGTGAGTTTGCGTTTTCTTCCTTTTACGACGCTTGGGGTCGGGGAAGGTAGTTGGTGAGGATGAGCATGGGTACGAGGAGAAACAAACTCGACTCGACATAAAAGGAGCCGAAAGTACGTGTTTCGTCAGGGCGAAAACCATGGTCTCCGCGGCGAACATGAACTCAATCTCAGCGGGGAAGATGACCTTTCATCACGGCAAAATAGAGTTTCGCTGCAGCGAAAGCTTAGTCGCGATGGCGAAAGCCTTGTTCGCAAGAGAGAAGGTTCAGATTGGACTCGCCGCAACGAATGGCCTCTCTCGCCGCTGCGAAATGCTGATCCGAGCCCTAAGTCAGGGCCACCTCTCTCCTCTTTCTCCTTGGGCTCTTGGCCCGGTTTTGTTGAACCGGTTTTGTTATGGGTTATGTTATGTTACTATATCATATGTGATGATTTTATATAAATGTTTGATATTTTAACAAAGTGAAGATTTCTGGTGCGGTGAATATTTATGTGAATCTACATTTGTACTTATTTATTTATTTTTTAAATGTCGGAGGGACATTTTAATACAGCCACTGAATCAGTTACCTCAACTATGTATCCTCACAAGGGGTTTCTATGTATCCTCACAAACATAAGCCAAGGTTCCTTCTTACCCTCGATAACTTTTTCCGAGCCTCCATTGTACCCTCGATATCTTTTATCGAGGTCCCTTATATTTAGCTCGTCCTCTCCGAGGTTCGACATATTTTTCAAACAAGGGCCACAAATAACCGTAGAATTTCATTCGATAATCATCCAAATTGATTGACATACGAAAGCAAGTGTAGATCAATTCATTCTTTGATAAATTTCACCGATTTTACCCATTTTTCGAGGACAACAATTCATTCGAAAGATTTAGGTTTTTTCCATTCGCTCTGATTCGTAGATGAGAGAATTTTGGACCTTTTTGCAATTTGTATGGAAAAAATAAAAATGACATGTGTGAAATTACTTGAAATTTTCTTCACAATAGCAATTTTAGGATCTTGTCTAAAGCCGCTACGAAAGAGAATTTAATTTTGAGCAAGTAAGAAGTGAGTTCGTTTTTGCAAAATCCAGCTACCAAGTTTAAAGTTTTTGTTATTTTAGAGTTGAATCATGACTTCGGTTATTGAGCCAACTCTTAACTCTCTAACTATACGAAAGCTATAAGAATTTCATGTTAATTTTGGGACAAGTTTGAGTTGGTTGGGTTTTTTTGATAATTAGCATCATCCCTTTTTCAACGTGAAAATGATAAGTTGATTAGTGAAATATTAACGTGAAAATGATGGATAACGTACGTGTAGGCCAACATCGGCCGCCCATTAACGTGGAAAATGTGGATGAGGTACTTTTGTTCTACATGTGGTTGCTCAAGGCCGGAACCCAACAGCCACGCAATGGCCATTCTCCGCCAATTTCAAACATCTACTTCAACTTATAACACTATCTTTAAAAGTAAGAAGAAGTTTATTGTTGATTAATATATAAAACACCAATTATTTTTTGTTAATTGTTATCATATGAATAAGAAGTCAAGTTAAATTAATAGAAAAGCGAATAAGTAGTCAATGAGTCAAGTAAGTTAACCGATGAGTCAATGACAATGAGTGTATTTAACCGAGTCAAAATTACATATTCAAGTATTCAACTGAATCAAAATTATTTATTTTAAGTAAATTACATATTTAAGCATTCAACCGAGTAAAAATCAACCTAATTATTCAAACGGGTCGAATATGATTCGACCGAAAACTCAAACAAACTATACCCACTTTGATTCGAAACTCAAATGAGACTGACCCGCCTCTTGACCCAAAAACCCGAACGAGCCCAACCCGCTTTGACCTGGACCTGAATGGGCATGACCCGATTTAACCCGAAACCCGATCATTCTAAAATTCATTATGACCGAACCCGACCCGACCAGTACCCGGTCATAAATTTTTCCCGAACTGACCCGATCAGTCAGTGACCCGACCCGAGCAAGACTGACCCGAACCCAATTCGAACGACCGAATTGCAAGCTCTACGTCGCAGTGTGCTGACTATTATGTTTAAAAGTAAGAAGAAGTTTATTGTTGATTAATAGTATGTGCAAAATTGCAAGTGAGGAATTTGTGTAACCTAAATTCCTTATTAGATAGTCAATATTATTTGAATTTCTCACGTGAATGGGCGGTTATGGTCTGGAATATGGAAACAATTAATTTCCGTACGTTGGATTTTAGTTGGGGTTGGAAAATTCAAAGCATCCCTTCAAAATCATAATACATAACACTGTAAGCTATTTTGAAATAGTTTCCATGTGTTAAACATTTAATATGTATTGACTTGTCAATTTTGCCTATAAAAAAGCCTATGCTATGATCTCTGCTTCACATATCACTCCCTAATTTCCACTCTCTTGTGCTAAGCTCTATAGAAAACTTCTCTTAACTATGGATACTGAAATCACTTGTCACAAAACTGCTTCGACCATTAACGGAAAGCCGAAGCCGATGTCAATTAGCGACAATCCGCAGAAACCTTCAGCAATTTCAGCAGTACTTATGTTCAATCCTTTTATATTGATTAATATATGAAGACATCCTTGGTCTCTGTTTAATGTTTTTTTTTTGGGGGGGGTTATGTGCAGTTGAAAATCAACGAGGTTCAGCTCATGGAGCAGGTAATGAGTATAAGTCGGCGAATGAGGAAGGTTCAAGGGAACTCAATGGAAGAACTTGTGATGGTGGATACCATACAGAGGCTTGGGATGGACCATCTCTTCCAACAAGAGATCAAGGAGGTTCTTCATAGGCATTATTTGTTTTGCCTTACCCAATCCTCAACTGGTTTGGATGGTTGCATCTATGGCCTCCGTGAAGTCTCTCTTCGGTTTCGCCTACTTAGACAAGCCGGATACAATGTCCCATCTTGTAAGTATACATTTCCAATCGGTTGGTTTGCGATTTCCCACACTGATAATCATGCCTAACAAAAAGCTTGTATACACTCTTACGTACTATTGCAGATATATTTGAAGGTTTCATAGGCCAAGATAGAAAGTTCATGGAAGAACTTGGTAAAGACACACAAGGACTATTGAGTTTGTTCGAAGCGTCTCAAATGAGCACACACGGGGAATGGATACTCGACGAAGCCAGTGCATTTAGCAAGCGGAATCTTAGCATGTCCTTGGAGACACCCAATGAATATCACATGTTGGTGCAGAACGCGTTGAATTATCCACTTCAAAAGACGCTGACAAGATTTACCGCCCATGATTTTCTTGGTACGCTCTCGAGTGCAGACGGTTGGAGAAATGAGCTTCAAGAGCTTGCCAAAATGGATTTCAATGCCGCTCAGAACATATATCAGGATGAAATCCATCATATTTCCAAGTAATTCAGTTCATTTTAACTTGTCCAATAAAAAATCCTAAAATTGAATGTATGAATGTCATTTTTATTTACAAACTTTTGATCGATCACTTGTGGTTTTCAGCTGGTGGAAGAAGTTGGGGTTGGCCAAGGAGTTGAAGTTTGCAAGAGACCAACCTCTAAAATGGCACATGTGGTCCTTGGCAGCCCTCCCTGAACCGAGCTTTTCGGAGCAAAGAATGGATATTTCAAAGCCGATATCGTTTATCTACATCATTGATGACATTTTCGACGTTTATGGAACGCCTGATGATCTCGCCCTCTTCACTGAGGTTGTGAACAGGTACATATATATATAATTGTCTCGGAGAAGCACAAAATGTCAGTATCTAGATCTGAAAAATAGTACAAAATGAACTTTATATGTGTACTAATCAACACAGTGCTAATTGACGTGTATATTTTCACATATATAGGTGGGAGTTTGACACAATAGACATGCTACCAGATTACATGAAGATATGTCTTAAGGCTCTCTTTGATGTCACAAATGAAATCAGCCATTCGATATGGCTGAAGTACGGGTGCAATCCTAAAGATTCGCTACAAAAGGCTGTATGTCACGCTCTATGAGGACATAGCTTTCATTTACTCTATTTGGCTTGGACTTAGCTTCTAACCTTGTGTTAAACTCTAGTGGGCAGATGTCTTCAACGCATTCCTAGTCGAGTCCAAATGGTTTGCTACAGGATACTTGCCAACAAGCACAGAGTATCTAAAGGTAGCGACGATCACTTCAGGAATTCCTGTGGTATTGGCTCATATGTACTTCATCTTAGGCGGAGGAAGCAACACTTGGGAGCCCAACAGGCTGGCTCTTGAAAGGAACTACACACAGATCATATCTTCAACGGCCATGATCCTGCGTCTTTGGGATGATCTTGGAAGTTCTGAGGTAGGAAATTAATCCAAATCGAGATATATATTGATTACGAATCAATTCATGTAATCTTAACTACAAGTTGTGCTACCACAGGATGAAGATCAAGATGGTCATGACGGTTCTTATATCAAGTGCTACATGAATGAGCATGAAGGTGTCTCAATTGAAGACGCAAGAGAGCGAGTCATTGATCTAATTTCGGGAGCATGGAAAAGCCTCAACCAAGAGTCCTTGCAATCACCTTCATATTCGTTTCCATCAATGAAAGCTTTCACAAGAGGGTGCCTTAATCTGGCTAGGATGGTCCCCTTGATGTATAGCTACGACGAAAACCATACCCTTCCTGACTTGGAGAAGTTTGTTACAATGTTGCTATCTCATCGGTACTAGTTACCGCTACAATAACATACAATAGCTAGTGTCAATGGACACAAATAATATATCATCAGAAAACATTGATTTTGTGACGAAGTAAAATATATTATTCGTCTAAAATCTTATTGTAGCAAGTGATGTGATGGTTTGGTTGTGATTTTCAGTGTGCTGGCATATATAGTATGAAGCCATTGCCTATGTACTACTTCATTTTCTATCAACATCAATGGCAATATGCATGGTTTTTTCAAGGGACAAAGGGGCTTAAGACAGGGAGATCCTATATCCTCCCTTATATTTGTGCTCGTTGTGGATTATCTATCTAGGACTCGAGGAACTAGATTGCATGCTTTCAAATTTCATCCTAAATGTGGTCCGCTACAAATCTCTCACCTAGCTTATGCAGATAACATTGTTTTACTCTCTAGTGATGACAGAGAATCCATGGAAATCTTGCTAGATTCCCTGGACCACTTTACAACAGTTTCTGGTTTAGAGGTAAGTGCAGCAAAATCCTCCTTTCACTTAGCTGGAGTAAAGACAGAAGATAAGACCTATCTTGTGGAAAGAACAGGTTTCTCACAGGGGGTCTTCCCCTTCAAATATATATTTAGGTATATCCATTGCCTAGGGTAGACTAACAATCTCTCAATTCTCTCCTTTCTTGGATAAATTCCTAGCTAATATAAGCTATTAGAATTCAAAGACCCTTTCTTATGCAGGGAAAGTAGAGCTCATAAGGGCTGTTTTGCAGGGGATAGAAGCTTTCTGGCTCTCCATTTTGCCCTCCCCCTCTACCTTGATTGATAAAATAAATAGACTATGTGCAAAAAATTTATGGAAATCTCATAAGGTAAAATGGAAGGATGTGTGCCTACCTAAGAGTGAAGGGGGCCTAGGGCTCAAAGATCTCAAAACATGGAATATTGCCTGCCTCTGAAGGTTGCCCTGAGATATTTGGCAAATGAAAGACAGTAGGTGGATACACCATCAGTACTTACAGAAGGGAAACATGTGGGGATGGGAAGCACACAAAGTTAATTACTCTCCCCTAATTAAAAAGATCTTGGATATAAAAAAATGAAATACTAACCTATGCAGGTTCATAAGATCAAGCTGCACAGCTTCTTTGTTCTTGGTGCCAAGATGGAAAGTTTAAAATCGGTGTTGCATATGGCTTCTTTAGAAGAAAAGATCCTAAACCACCCTGGAGCTCAGTGGTGTGGGACTCAACAATCATCCCAAAGCACTCTTTCATTCTATGGCTTGCAGCTAAAAAGAGATTAGCAACATGTGATAAGATAAAGACCAGGGAAGTTGATTTAAATTACAAATTTTGTAGTCAAACTATGGAATCTCGTGAACATTTATATTTTGCTTGTAATTTTTCTTCTCACATATGGCCTCAGATTAAAAGTTGATTGGGAATCTGGAGAGGAATGAGCACATTGCCAGGTGAACATAAGTGGATGAAAAATGAAGCAAGATGGATGAATAGGAAATCTAAAGCCAAGAGAGTTGGCCTGGTGACCACTGTCTACTATATTTGGAAGGCTAGGAATGAGAAGGTCTTTCAAGAGATCACTCGAACTCCAGAAAAGATCATACACTTCATCAAGACACACGTCTACAAGGTGCTGTTGTAGGAGGAAATCGAGATTGCAAATAGAATGTAAATAAAATACGCAAACCGATTCAGTTCAGCAAATAATGTTCAAGACTCCCTCCCGTTGTAGCAGCAGGATGTCAGGTTCGATCCTCGAGGAAGCTGGTCAGCGGATCCTAGGCAGTGGAAGGATCTCACGAGTGGTTATCGACTTCAAGGGTACTCGACCTAGACTAAGGTTAGTCGACAGGGGGTCAAGAACAGTCGAATTCGAGCAAGTAAAGGCTACTGCTTTTGGTTGATCTTGAGGAAACTGGTCGTAGTCAAGGAAGCCTTGTCGATATCGAGTAACCTGCAGAGACAGAAACAACAGAATTGGTCGAGATCGAAGAGAAGGACAGAAACGTAAATAAAAGACAAATCTTGCAAATTTCGGAATAAACTATATATGAAAAAGAACTTCCAAGATCGGGGTTTGCGACAACGATAACCAAACATGCATAAGGTAAGATAAAGAAATAATCATGCAATCGCATCGATGGATTAAGCTTTCGCCTTTTCCAAAAATCGGATAACTTTCTCAAGAAACCCTAATTGTATCTACCAATTTTATGTTTATAATCCAAGTTGTTAACCTGAATCTCTATTAAATAGGCAATAAACATATAAAAGGTAGTAGATGCTCAAAGCACAATAAAGATCGGATCTTTACCTCAAACACGCTTGGCTATCGTCGGGCTCACCCCGACCCTAGAAGTGGGTGAACTACTCACGCTTCATCATAACCAAATACATTAATAATAAAAGAAAACTAATTTGCATTAAAATAAAAGAAAGTACAAACCGAACAAAGCCAGATCACTTTCACTCCCTTGCTCCACTCGGCCTCTCTCTCTCTTTCTCTACTCTCTACTACTTCTCTCCTCCTCTAGAATTGAATGAATAAAAACTAGACCCATGGGCTTTATTTATAGGCTTTAAATCCTTGCTAATCAAGGAAATAAATTTCTATCTATACCTAAAGATAAAACATTAACAAAAGGAACATTTATCTTAAAAGGAAAATAACTAAATATCTAAATATCTTCATGTGGTAGATAAATCCTTCTTCCATAGATAGATCTTGACAGAAACTAGATAGATTCGGTCTTCCTTCATGTCCAAGTAATCAACTCGTACTCGGATTGGCCCAACGGACTCGCAACCCAGATTCAGTTTGGTCGACATCGACCAAATTTGGTCGACCTCGAGTTGCTTCGTCGATCTCGTCTTCTCCTTGTCCTCTCGAGCAGCCTCTTTTCTTCGAACTCGGGCAAGCTTTTGGCTTGGTCGGCGTCGAGGAACTTACTCGACATCGAGTAGTTCTTGAACTCGAGTTGTTTTCTTCTTCCGTCCTCGATCCGTCTGCTCTCCCAGTTTTAGTTGACTTCGAGTTGCTTAGTCGACTTCGAGTAGCCTCCAGCTTTTTGGTTTAGTCTTGGAATGGCTCTAAATCCTGCAATATTAAACAGATACTTATGTAGACCTCTATAATTGACAAATAAGCATATACTACATATATTCAACATATTCCCAACCTGAAACATGCAATGTAATAAGAATAAGGAGCTAAAATATGTATGAAAACATGGCATAAAACATGGACATCAGGTGTTTAGTGACTTCTTCTCCATGCACTTCAATGCAGCACCTTTGCTTCAAGAAGGTTTAATTAGAGAAGACACTATTGTGGAGTTCACCCATGAAGACTAAAGGAAGCAGAACTACCATAGCTATTTGTCAACATATGTGCAGGAATGGGTGGCTTATAGTTTGGATGACCAAGCCATAAAGAGAGCCTCAGATAAATAGGATTAGGTAACCTTTTGATCTTGTTTCCCAAGTCATATATAAATGCTCTAAAGGTTTTTTGTAATTAGTAACTAGTATGCTTAATGATAGCAGGAGAGAACATTGGTATTGAGTGCTCAAAGTTGTAGGTTATAACCTCCTTGATGGCCTAGCCGAAGGGGAGGCTATAATGTACTACTTTTGAGATGTGTGTCCAACTTCAGATAGCATTGGCTTGAGGAGATAGGATCCATGTATAGACTTAGTCCTAAACACCCTTATGGTATTCTAGGATGTGAGCCTTACTCACTTACAAGGTTCACTAGAGTTTAGACTCGGCGGAGCCTATTGATCATCAAACTTTGTTTTGTAAATATTTAATTTCATTCAATATATTTACCTTTAAAATGAATTAAAAAAAAGATGATGGTGACATGTGTTGGGAGCTAGCTTGAAAATGGAGGAAGGAAATGGGAGGTTTTCTTGTGGTTTTACCTGAATCTAAAAATGAGAGAGATAAGGGAGTGTGTTTAGGGTTTTCTCAGCTTGGATGAGGTTTTTATGGTTTGGAGAGACACTATTTATAGGGGGAGAAAGGGTGAGATTGAGGGTATGTGGTGTGTGTATTGATGAGAGGGTTTATCTATAGAGTAGTGGAGTCAGGTTCGTCCTCAGAAGAGAATTCGGCGGTTCTAGTTTAGTGTTTCGGGGATAGCGGGAAAAGGTTGGGAGGTTGCTGTCGACGTCAACTAAGACTTGATCCATGTCGAAGAATGGAGAGGGAATGCTGATCGATGTCGAGTAACTGTGCAATATGTAAAATAACGAAATAAAGTAATAAAAGGGAAAACTTCTAAGGTAATAGATCACCACAAAAATAAACACATGTGTAGATCATGAATAACATTGATAAGAATTTAGGGTTGTCTCGCTCTCACATTCGATCGACAAGATAATGAAAACGAATAAACAAAACAAACACAAGAACACACATCCTTTGTTTACGCGGTTCGGTTACCCTACATCAGCGGAACCTCGGGAGGGGAGGCCCACCCAATTTCACTAAGCATCCAAGTTCAAAACAAGTTACAGAGGTATAAGATGCACAAGATCTAAACTAGCGATTTCTAGAGCAACACAACAATGAAGATAAGAAGAGAATAGGGTTAGAGATCGTCCGTCGAGGACACCAAGACAAGCTCCTTCAAAGAAATCGTTGCCGACATATCACTCTCGAGCTAGAAACCCTAGCTTTTCTCCCAAACCCTAGCCCCTTGGCTTACATGAGAGAGAGAGAGAGAGAGAGAGAGAGAGAGAGAGAGAGAGAGAGAGAGAGAGAGTGAGTGAGTGAGGATGCTACAGTCCTCTAGGGTTTCTGGTGAGAGCACATATATGGACGAGGTAGCAACGGTCTCATTGTGTGAGTTGGGCCAGAGATATGGGCCAAGAGAATAGGCCCATCAACACACACAGGGTTAGACCATGGGACCAGTGAGCTTTTCCTGGGTCACAGCATGGCTAGGATAATGTGTGGCCAAGTAAGGTTTCATCTAGCCTCCCTTGTGCATCATAATTGCCAAATAAACCATTGTTTTGTTATATACAAATTACAAGGATTAAACAACATAAAAAATGCCCTCCTAATCCTTGTGACTTTGTCTTCCTTGGTCATCAGTAGTGAATTGGATGTTCTCCCGTCCGTCGTTGGTTCAAGAACAGGACATCCCTACAAAATGAGAACTTGTCAGCTGGGACAATTTTTGTGCCAAAGTCTGCAGGATTAAGGTCTCCGTTAATCTTTCTAACATCTATAAGTCAATTCTCAACATGCACTCTAATAAAGTGATGTCTCACATCAATGTGTTTAGATCTTTCATGATAGACAGAATCTTTACACAAATATAAGGCACTGTGGCTATCTTTAAACAAGATAGGTAAAAAGGACATAGGCAAGATTTCACCAAGTATTCCAGTCAACCATGAAGCTTCTTTTGTTGCCTATGTAGCAGCTACATACTCAGCCTCTATAGAAGAGAGAGCAACAATGGATTGTTGCCGAGACTTCCATAAAATGCAGTTTCTAGCCCATGTGTAATAATAGGCAGTGGTTGATTTCCTATTATCTTTATCACCTGCATAATTTGAGTCTACAAAACCATGCAAATCATGCTTTGAAGCACGTTTAGCAAACACAAGGCAATAGTTTTTGGTAGCACACAGATATCTGAGTAAGTACTTCATCCCGGTCCAATGAACTTCACCAGGATTGGACATAAATCGACTTAGAACACTAATGGCAAATGCAAGATCAGGTCTGGAACACAACATAGCATACATTACAGGCCCTACAGCTACATCATAGGGAATCTTAGACATCTTTCCTTTCTCATCAGGAGTGGAAGAGCAATGTTTCTTGGTCAAGTCTAGATGCCCTTCTAAAGGGATACTGGTGGGTTTAGAATTAGTCATGTTGAACTTACCTTAAACCTTTTGCACAAAATCACTTTGAGAAAACCACATTATCTTCTTCTTTCAATCTCTTGTGATGTTAATACCCAGAATCCTCTTAGCAGCCCCTAAATCTTTCATGTCAAAATGCAGTTTCAGATCCCTTTTTACAGCAGATATGATAACTTTGGAATTGCACATGATCAAGATATCATCCACATAACAGAGCACATACAAAGGAGATTTAGACTTGACACCCTTAAAATAAAAACAAGTATCATAACTGCTTCTCAGAAAGCCAAGCTTTTTCATGCATGAGTCATACATTAGATTCCACTGCCTAGGACTTTGTTTCAAACCATAGATAGATTTCTTTAGCAAGCACACATGATCAGATTTCTGTTTATCAACAAATCCTTTTGGTTGTGTCATATAAATTGTTTCATGAAGATCACCATGCAAGAATGCAGTTTTAACATCCATTTGTTCCAAATCTCAATCATAGACAGTAGTTTTAGCAAGCATCAACCTCAGAGTTTTATATTTAACTATTGGAGCAAAGATGTCATTGTAATAAATTCCCTCTTTTTGTGAAAAACCTTTGGCCACAAGCCTAACTTTGAATCTAGGTGGATCAGTAGCTTTTACACTCTCTTTTAACTTGTAGATCCATTTACAGTCAATTACTCTGCATTTTTAGGCTTAGGCACTAATATCCATGTTTTGTTTGTAATCATAGACTGAATGTCCTCCCTCATAGCTTTTAACCACATATTAGAGTTTGCACATTTTATAGCTTGGTCCAAAGTTTCAGGAGTATAGGATCTCACAATCTCAGCAGCAATAACAGCAAACTCTAGAAGATCAACATTTTCAAGCTTAGCCAAGTTGATATACCACCTATTGGGTTTGATAACCTTAGGCTCCCTATCTCTAGTTAATTGATAATTATGCAACACATTTTCAGAGTTCACATCATCAATATGCACCAGAAGACTCTCCAGACTGAGAGTTAGATAGGGAGGAAGATGAGCTTACTTCCCCATCAGATTGATGAGGTATTGCTGCACCAGGAAGTTCATCGTGGTCATTTTGATGACCTACAGGCCCTTGCATTTCTTCCTCTGCTTGGCCATCCTGGTGCAAACCACCAGGCTCAGGCTCAGAGGGGGGGGGGGGGGGGGAGTTGGACCATTCTATTCCACATCTTCATCATCAGGAGGTTCACCCTCGTGTGGTAGAAAGGATGAGGATTGCACTGCTGCTTCTTGTTCTGTACCTGCAATCTTAGAGGAACTTGTCGGAATGTTTTTAAAATGGAAGTCCACCTCATTAAAGGTCACATTTCTTGAAGTGATTACTTTGTAACCATGGGGTTGCACAAGTAATATCTTGTAAGCTTTGGTGCCCTCGGGATATCTTAACATAACACCCTTTTGGGTCCTTGGTTGCAACTTACCCTGAGACACATAAGTATATGTAGTTAATCCAAAGGGCCTCAGGTGGGTGATGTCAGGCTTTCTCCCTGTCCACATCTCCTGTGGAGTCTTAAACTCAAGCACAGAAGATGGAGACCTATTTATGAGGTAAGCTTCAGTTGTTACAGCTTCTCCCTATAGGGAGGGCTTCATCCCAACACTAATGAGCATGCACCTAGCTTTTTCAAGCAAGGTTCTGTTCATCCTCTCAACTATACCATTTTGCTAAGGGGTGTCAGGGACAATGAGGTTTCTCTTAATGCCATATTGAGTGCAGAAATCATTAAACATATGATTGAAAATTCAAGACCATTATCTGTTCTCAAACACTTAAGCTTATGATCAGATTCATTCTCAACAAGCATTTTTCAGTTTTTAAAACTCACAAAAGCTTCATCTTTAGATCTAAGAAAATATATCCAAACCTTCCTAGAATAATGATCTATGAATGAAATGAAATACTTGCTACCACCAACAGTATTGACTTGGGCACGGCCCCACATATCAGAATGAACATATGCAAGAGGTTCTTTAGCAACATACGTGGATTTAGGGGAAGCAAGCTTAGATTTCTTACCATAAATGCAAATTTCACAAAAACTCAAGCTTGCAGGTTTCACAGAAATCATGCCATGTTTATACATATTAGTTAGGCCTTTGGTGCGGGACAAACGTCGTTGGCACTTTCGCCTTTTACCAAAGTAGTAATAATATCCAAACTTAAACATAAAGCCAATAGATTAGGCAATCAATCACTTGATAAACCAAATAACTACTAGTATAGCAATGAAGTCCGGTGTCGAACCCACAGGGAGAAGTGATTTCCTATTCAACAACTCTAAGCAAAGACTCTTATGACAAAGCAATGATTGTAACAAGTAACAAAGATGTAAAGTAACTAGATTTATGATTGCAAATAGATTGATATCAAAGTAGAAAGAACATTTCACCTGCAATTCTCTAACAATGGTTGGAATTCATTGTCCTCGGATTGATCTATTAGTTATTCATATTCATAGGTCTACTTGACTAAAGTTGAGAGATCCGCAGAGATTCACTCATCTTATTCAATATCACTAAAGAATAGCATTAAGGACTCAAGTAATCAAGACCAATTGGCACATTGACTCAACACAATTAAGACTAATAGGCGCATACCGAACTCAGCCCTAATCGAATATCCTCAACAAAGATCAATTGAAATCATCCACTACAAAGACAAAGAGACATCACTATCATCAATACCTTTGTTTGTTATCGAGAAAACAACAACAAATTCATAGCTAAGATGCAATTCTTAACATGGTGATCAGGCATAGAAAGGAACACAAATATAATAATTAAGCACAAGATGAAAACTAAGAATCTGAATAACCAAATAGAATCAAATCCTCACAATCCAAACAACCATGTCTTCGAATCAGAGGCGAAACTATGAGTTTAGAAACTCATAGGCCAATTCTCCTTCTCTCTCTCTCTCTCTCTCTCTCTCTCTAATTGTGTTCATAGTCTCACAATAATCCTCCTCTCTTCTCACGGCTGAATAGAACTGAAAATAACTTAATAATGCCTCAAACCAGTCGGCATAAACCCTAGTCGAAAATAGAATAAACTAATAGGAAATAATGTCTTCGGATCCAAAACCGCGTATCCTGAAAACAGGCCCACGGTGGGCACCGTGCAAATGGCGGCGAGCGCCGCCTATGTAGTGTCCGACGTTCCTCAATTGCCTTCAATAAACTCCAATGGCGTGCTTCCTTGCTCCTCTCTAGCTCCTCCTTAGCTTTCATATGCTCCAAAACATGCTTCTTAAGCTCTTCCCAAAGTCTATCCAAGGTCGGAATGTAATTCTGCAGAATAAACACTAAAAACGCGTAGATTCCGAACTCGAATACTTCACAAGCAGTATACGAAACTAGACTCAAACAATAGCAAAACCACTACCTAATTGCAATAAGAAACACCTATAATGCCTATATGAAATATGCATTATCAGCCTTGAATACCAATATGACCAAGTCTAGAGTGCCATAACATAGTAGGATCCATTGTGACATTAAGACTCACAGATGTGAAGTTGAGTTCAGGAGTACCTAGTACATGGTACAACCCTCCTTTCTTGATACTTCTTATCAGTGTATTCCCATTTTTAGAGACTTCCTTAATTCTATTGTGAGTCCTAATATCGTAATGTTGATCATCTAACACAGATTCAGACATCAAATGTCTCCTGAGGTCAAGAACCAACCTGACCTGCTGGAGAACTCTTACCTTCCTATCAAACATTTTTAGAGCCACATTACCTATAGCTTTGATCTTCAGTGATGTATCATCACCCAGCAGAACTTCACCACCATCAAACTCATCCAAAGTCTTAAACATAGACTTGTCATAGGTTAAGTGGATAGTACACCCTGAATCTAAAATCCAAGAGTCATCAGAAGCATGAGAATAACAAACAAGTAATTGATGGGGGTAGTCATTTTTAGAATCAAGCATAGCAGCAGTTTTCTTGTTTTTCTTGTTTTCATCAGCCTTTTTCTTTTTATAGCAATCCTTAATAAAATGACCAGCCTTATCACGGTAGTGACAATCACCCTTACTACTTCACTCCCCAGCGGATTTATCATCCTTTTCCTTATACTTTTTCTTATATTTCTTGTTGTTCCCTTTTCCCTTACCCTTAGCTACAAGACCGTCAGGTTTAGGCTGAGTTTTCTTCTCAGATTTGGTTTGAAACACCTTCATAATTTCATTTTTCTCAATGATGGATTCCAGAATCTTATCCTTACTAAGATCATCATTGCTATATTGAACCACATCTTTAAAGTTGTCAAACTAAGCAGGTAAAGAGTTTAACAGTAACACAATTTGAAACACCTTCATAATTTCATTTTTCTCAATGATGGATTCCAGAATCTTATCCTTACTAAGATAATCATTGCTATATTGAACCACATCTTTAAAGTTATCAAACTGAGAAGGTAAAGAGTTTAACAGTAACACAGTTTGGTCGGTGTCTTTAACCTTGTCATCAACCCTTTCCAATTCTTGTGTTAATCTAAGAAACTTATCTAGATTTTCATTCAAAGACAGGTTGGAATCCATTTTGAAAGTAAATAACCTACTTAGCAGAGAAATCTTCCTCGGCAGAGATTTTATGAAATATAAAGCCTCAATGGCATCCCAGAGAGATTTAGCAGAGGTTTTACTTACAACCTGACGAGCAACATCTTCAGACAACCTGATCATGATCTCTGAATGAGCTAGTCATCCATCTCTTTTTTGGATGACTCGGAAGTGCCCTCTAGATGGACTCTTGTCGGTACCCTCCAACACTTCTCTTTGATCATTATCGCCTTCATCTTGACTTGCCACATGGCAAAGTCGGTTGTCCCGTCAAAGGGTTTCATCCTCACTGTATTTTCTGCCATAGAAACACACAATAAAGTGTTATCACCTAACTTGATAAAAAGGATAGATAACAATAAGGCTAGATCTCAACCAGAAGGTAACCAAACGCAAACAAAGTACGTTTTTTGGTTTTTTCTAATGTTTATAAAACAAGAAAACAAACACGAAATAAGCAGAATGTAAGAACGAAGAACCAGAAACCCTAAATCCAGCGGAAGACTTCACATAATGCACAGATTCAACACCTCAAGGATGAAGATCCTCGCTCTGATACCAATTGATAAGATTTTAGGGTTGTCTCGCTCTCACATTCAATCGACAAGATAATGAAAACGAATAAACGAAACAAACATAAGAACACACAGCCTTTGTTTACGCGGTTCGGTTACCCTACATCCGCGGAACCTCGGGAGGGGAGGCTCACCCAATTTCACTAAGCATCCAAGTTCAAAACAGGTTATAGAGGTATAAGATACACAAGATCTAAACTAGCGATTTCTTTGTGTAAGCAGGAACTCAGGTAGCACCCAACGAAGACAAGCTCCTTCAAAGAAATCGTCGCCGGCATATCACTTTTGAGCTAGAAACCCTAGCTTTTCTCCCAAACCTTAGCCCCTTGGCTTACCTGAGAGAGAGAGAGAGAGAGAGGGAGGGAGGGAGGGAGGGAGGGAGGGAGGGAGGGAGGGAGGGAGGGAGGGAGAGAGGGAGGATGCTACAGTCCTTTAGGGTTTCTAGTGAGAGCATATATATACACGAGGTAGCAACGGTCTCATTTTGTGAGTTGGGCCAGAGATATGGGTCAAGAGAATAGGCCCATCTCTCTTCAGAGACACAACTCGGAAATGCTTTAGCTTTATCTTGAAACGCACTTTCCCGAGTCCTCGTTCGTCCGATTGACAAATATGAATATGCGTTGGAAATCTCTTTTCGGGGGCTACAACTCTCATGAAGACATCAGAACTGGATTCAAAATGATGAATGGCAAAAAGTGGACTCTTCTCCTGTTGCACCCTCATGTGCTCTTCCTTAGCTTCTCAATTGCCTTCACGGTTTTCCTTTAAGCTCCAAAGTGTGTCCAAGACTCTCCAAATCAGCTCTATATACCTGCAAATCACACCAAAGGTTGTGTAGACTCCCTATCTTGCAATTAATCAACAGCTACACAAATTCCACACTTTCCCAATACAAAATATGCATGAAATACTCAAATATGACTAAAAACATGATGTAAAATAAGGCTAAAAACGAGGACATCAGAGCAAGAG
Organism: Persicaria maculosa; assembly: GCA_963922045.1. Classification (NCBI taxonomy): domain Eukaryota; kingdom Viridiplantae; phylum Streptophyta; class Magnoliopsida; order Caryophyllales; family Polygonaceae; genus Persicaria; species Persicaria maculosa. The sequence goes on along the minus strand of OY998251.1, from coordinate 20,660,415 downwards.
AGAGAGGGGGAGAGAGAGAGAGAGAGAGAGAGAGAGAGAGAGAGAGAGAGAGGTGGTCCTAAGGCCATGTTTATTAGTTACTATTCAAGATACTAAAATTACTATTTTTTTATTCAACTCTCTCCGCCACATCAGCATAGCATTCCTTCCTCACTTTTTCCACTTTAACAATAGCATCCCTAACATCTAACAATTCATCTTTTTTTTACCAATTCATTTTACGAATATACCCTTCTATAACAATTATTTCAAACATATTTATAATATGGTTATAATATTATATTAGTATTTAATTACTAAAATAACCCTCCTATAACAATTATTTTAGTATTTAATTACTAAAATAACATTTTTTACCAAGATCCAATTTACCAACAATATAATTATATTAAAAGAAATATTTTTTTCAAAATATCTCGAAACATATTCAAAATTGATGTGTATGTGTAGAGAAAAATGAATCTAGTATTATGGTAATTTTTTTTAAAAAAATTACATTTTAAATAGCGAAAATAACATTATTTGAATTTAATTAAAATGTGCTAGATTAAATCTCAGTCGTTGCTTCCCTTCAATCTCAACCGCTTCTTCCCACCTCCAGTGCAAACGTGACACGCGTCCCCCCAACCATTTATTATACACATAAGTATCGATGCTTAATTAGCATCCGTTAAGCATCCCTCTCCTCCCTCCTTCAATATTTTACTAATATATTCAGATTAAGCATATTGAACAGTTTACTGTTAAAAGTGCTCTAAGGACCCAATTCAAATACCCAGAATTCTAATCCTGACATTCGATCGGTCAACCCATATCCCGACTCAAAATTTTCAAATAAAATTTCCAAAACCGAATACTTAATCTGATAAAAATCTCGCTTATTTTTCAAAACCTCAAGTCAAAGTAGAGAAAATTTGAAATCCATCGGAAAATCTATTCAAAATTATGCCGGGACTTATTTTAGGAAAATTTCAAATAACCCGAAAGCTCGAGGACGGAAATTATCAAAATCTCATAACTTAAATTTTTTTATCCATTTTAATTCATTATTTTATTAAAATATTATTTAAAATTTACGGTCTTTACACCAGCAGATGGCCAGCTTACTTATTTCCTTGAGACCAATAACGTCCTTAATAGCAGTGAGAGGCGTAGCTAGGTTTGTCATGGTGAATCGTATAACTGATAGTGTTAGGAATATGTTGACGAAGCTCGTTAACGTAATTATAGTTGATAAATAAGTTTTGTTGTGTCTCATTTGTGTTGTCAGTTGTCACATAAAACACATCCGTGCGGAACAAATATATGTGATCGCTGAAGGCGCGGCTTAGTAGCAAGACCATCTATAGCAAATTTCCAAAGGAAATGCCCGACCTTGTGAGACACATCTAATTTCCAATCACAGTTGAAACTAAAACTACTTGTGTCCCTGGTAAGAATGTTGGTTACCGACCTTGTAGAAAACCAGTCGTCCTTGCTTTTGACCCCGATACAAGCGGTCGGAAAGTTTATTAGTTGGAAGAGGAATCTGTGAAATATGTAAGATGTCTCCCCACGAGATAGGTATTAACGTCGGATAATATTAACCCTTATTATCATTATTTTATTTCTCATATAAATTTTATTTTATTATCTTTATTTCATTTTCTAATTTTAACATTAGATAAACATATTATTATTACTAGTATCGGTACCCGCGCGGTTGCGTGTCTTCTTAATAAATTATATTTTATCTATGGAGTAAAAATTTATAATTAAAAAGCTATATTTATAGATAAATCTTTATCGTTACCTCTTTTCACCTATCATATATGTCATTTTATAAGTTTTTATTTATTTATTTATTTTTCTTTTCATCATTACTAACAAACCAGAATTAATAAAAAAGAATCAATGATTTTGTAAAAATTTATGTTGAGCCGATTATATCTCTAAACCAATAAAGAAGTTGGTAACCTATATGAACTGTTCTTTTTCACCACTTTTAATTTTTTTAAAAATTTTTGGATTTATTTACGGGTAAGTTATATATAGATTTTATATGGATTTCGTTTATAATATAATCCTAATTAATTTCAGTGATCTAAAAAGATAAATTTTTTACCTAACTATAATGACCTATTAATTGATGTGATCCAAAAATATAATACCATTTTAATCCAGAATATGACACGTAAGAAAAAATAATTCCGTTTTAATCCAGAAAATTTCATGTACGCGAGATCGCACCAGAGGCCGTTTCAGACATCTGCTTTAGAGTGTGTGTGTGTGTGTATATATAAGGGATAATTCATATATATTTATTTTTAAAATTATTTAAAAAAATCATAAAGAATAAATTTTTAAAATAATTTTGACATAAAAGCTAGGTTGATAATTCATATACATGTATTTAAATTGTCATTTATTTTAAGATTAATTACTTTGATATTATATATTGATTAATAAAATTATTTTAAACATGCTACAAAACAACGTTGTATAATAATTGATGGTATTTAAGTTGAATTTCAATCATGAAAAATATTTTACAGAACATATAACAGTCTTCTAGTAAACCCATCCTCAAACAACCTTTTACAAAAATATTGCAAAAAAAAAAAGTCTTTTAGTAACCCATCTCATCCCGTTAATAAAATATATTCTTATCACTTACATCTACTCCATGATCCTGATATGAATATTGAATCCTACTATCCTCGTTCACTTTCATATAAATGTCATATAAATTATGGACTGAATTTGTAATGGTCAAATTTTCAATCAAATGTTTGCCGACATGAAGCATACCCCCCCAAAAAAATCCGCCATGGATAATATTAGATAAATTTATCTAAAACGATAAGTTTTCTACGTAATTAAGATATAAGGTTAGATTATGCATCTAAAAAGATAAGTTTTTACCTAACTATATTTGTTTATTAATTGATGTGGCCCAGAAATATAATACCGCTTTAATCCAGAAAATGTCATGTAAGCAAAAATAATCCCGTTTAATCCAGAAAATGCCGTGGCCGCGAGGTCGCGCCAGTGGCCTCTGTTTTAGTCTTATATATATATATATATATATATATATATATATATATATATATATATATATCCTTACTATTCTAAAAGAGAGGGAAGGGAACACTATCGGACCGTCCATGACCATTAGTTAAAATCAGCGATCGACGGTGGTGGTTCTTCTAATCCACCTTCTGCTTCTCCTTACCGCTTCCTGTGTTTTCCCTCCCTCCCTCGTGGCTCTGGAAATTTTCGCCGCCTTTCTCTTCTCTCCTCGTCATCCAAAGATTGCAGGCTTTCTTTACTCTTTGCCGGTAGATACCAAAGCAGTAGATAGGCGCCAACTCTTTGTTTCTTTCTGAGTTAGGGTTTTCGGATTATGTATTTAATACCTCGATCCACCGTGATTTGCTCCGCGACCCCCTGGCGACGCCTCCTTGAGTTTGCCTTTCTCTTCCACCCCGCTTACTACTGGACCTCGAAGAATCCCAGGCCTCTACCGCCTGGACGCTGCCCAAGCCACCAAAGAAGCCGGAGAATTTCAGCCACGACGGCGAGGAATGGCAGGATTCATAAGTTGGATGGCTTCTCGCATGGCCTTCGATCTTTACACTCCCCTCTGGTATCCCCCCCCCCCCCCCCTCTCATGGAGGTTTTTATCGAGCCGAATCGTCGGTGTCTGATGCGGGTGTATTTCATTTATTTTTCAAGGTGTGTAGGTTATAATGGTCTCTCCTGCTTTGTAATTGATCGTCATCGCCGTCGCGCCCTCTTCCTTTCACTGCTTCTCCGCTCCTTCCCCTCACTTGAAGGTATATATCTTTTGTTCTGATTTCCCTATGATTGTACATAGTTTATGTTCTCCTCAACCACTTCTCTCTAGCGATTTCAATATCCTTTTTCTCCCCGTATATTTGTTTGTCAATATCCTTTTTCTACCCGTATATTTGTTTGTGAGAGGTTAGAGATTTGATATCTGCCCTACAAGGTGTTCGATTAAATGACGATTAAATGACTGATAGGGAAAGAATTGTTATGGTGTGTTGTAAGCGATTACATGATTCAGGGCCTTTAAATTGAGGATCCGGGTTCCGAAATTAAGGGTTATGGCCTTCAACCTGATAATGGGGGAGTTTGAGTGGAGGGTTGTAGTCTTTAGATTGAGGATTAGGGCCTCAGAATTGAGTATCGACTCTTATGATATTTTAAATACATTCAGGTTTTGAAAATGCATATTAGGGTTTGATCTAAATGTTTACGGCTGATATTGCACGTTCTTTAGCTTTATATTGATGTCTTTTAGTTTTGAGATCTTGAAATTCAGGGTTATGGACTTCAAATTGAGGATCAAGGCCTTTAAATTGATGTCGATGGCCTTTAAATTTTATTAGGGACCGGGGTTGTGAAATTGAGGTTATGGCCTTCAAGCTGATAATTAGGGACTTTGAATGGAGGGTTATAGTCTTGAGATTTAGGATTAGGGCCTCGGAGTTGAGGATTTAATACATTAGATTTTAAATAAATATATATAACTGCCATCAACACCACCTTGTTCAGGAACCCAAGTGCGGAAACCAAATATCAATAGCCAAATTTTAGTTATTTAGATGTTAGTTTGCAAGTGTAAGAGAGAGCCATGACTCTTCGGGTTTAATGAGATTCCTTTTTCTACTGTTTTTTTTTCCTTTCAAGGATATTGAAAATCTGATTGTTAGGTTATTTGGTGAAGGTCTTACTTGTCTCGAATTTGAATGTTTCAAATGTGGAATTTGTTACCTTTTGGGAATATGGCTGGTCTTAGTAGTGGATTCTCATGTATTCAAAGAGGTAGGGTAAGAAACTGACTTATGGTCTACTACATTACTGCCTTAATTGCTCAAAAGGGCTTTTTATTGTGCTTGAGCTATTAGAGAGGGCAGCTGGAAAATCTTGCAGGAGATTAATGACCAAAAACAATGGTTTCACCTTTTTTAAGGAAATTTTTTTATTTATAATTTCAACTTAGTGTAAGCATTTTCATGGAATAAATGTGCAATAATAAACAATTAGGGCTCCATGTCTAATTACAGTGTATGTTCCATGATTTGATCGTGTGGAATTGTTTTTTGCAGTGGCTTTTTGTTAGGGTTTATCGTCTATTATTAACTGTATTTTTCATGGGTTTGTTTTGTTCTCATCTGCTCGTGGTCACTGGCTTTTCCGTATATCTGCAGATAGCCACCCTTGTGGTCACTAGCTTTCTCTCACCTATCGTTCTCCAGGGCACTTTATTGTGATCAGTTGGAGGTTTGACTGTGTCTCACACTGTCTTTCTCCCCCCTCTCTCTCAGGTTCTACCGCGCTTATGACAATTATATGAGATATGCATTCCCGGTTAATGCAATGGAAGTACTCATATTGCTGCTGTTCTACATTAATTGCAGTTATCTACATTTCATGGTCTGATTTAAGGAAGATATCCGTGTGATATGGTTGTTCTTCAGAATTTAAATTGCTTTATAATCAATTTAACGTTTGTTCAGCGTGATGAACTCAAGCCTCTTTCGAAGACTTTTACGGATTCTCTTAGCGAGTTAGGTAATTTGAAGGTAAAGGTTCTATGTAAGTAGCTTAAGTCATTGTTAATTTGACATCACGGTGATTGCACTGAGAATAATGTCATTTTCAGCTTGAACACTTGCCACAGAACTATAAGGGATCAGCACTTACACTCATTGAGTCGTTAGGGTATATAATGCTAATATTACATAAATCAAGGTTGTCTGTATACCTGTAGCCACAGGTACATTTTGCACTTTTTTTTTTCTGGTTGTGTTGGTTTCAGCCTTGTGATTTTGGGCAACAACACCGAATTCGAAAAGGGAGTTCGATGGCTTTCATAGAATCTGGATTTTGATGTGGATGCGAGGGTTAATCTATTCGAGGTAACAAATCTATCAACACTTGTTTTTTTATATTTCAAATCAGTTTTCCCCGGCTCTCATTTGAATAATGGGATCAGTTTAGTTCTTAAGAATAATACATGATGTGGCTGATTATTTCTCTTCATTATTTCTTATTCACTTGATGAAACTGTATAGTGCAACATAAGAGTTCTCGGGGGACATGTTTCTGCTCATTTGCTTGCAACTGATTCTAGAGACATGTTTTCTCAAGGACATTATTCGGATGAGCTACTCATTTTAGCTAAAGATTTGGGGCAACGCTTGTTACCTGCCTTTGATACTCCAACAGGGTTGCCTTATGCATGGATCAATTAGGTATGTTCATGCCGCCTCTGATCTGCGCTTTCTTCTCATCAATTAGCTAGGTATCTACAGAATTAAAAAAAAAATTTGGGTCTGTGCTGTTTTTATAGGCTGCCTCTAATATGTGCTTTCTTCTCTTCAATTATGTATGTTCTTGCCGCCTTTGATACGTGATTTCTTCTCTTTAGTTAGGTTTGTGTGCTTTCTTCTCTTTAGTTAGGTTCGTGTGCTTTCTTCTCTCAAACTAGGTGTCTATTGAATTGAAAATAATTTTGGTCTGTATGTAGAATTTCCACTGGTTTTTTAAGTTCTAAATTTTTATATGTTGGCATTAGGTAACTATTTTTCTACTTTCTCGTGTTGGCTAACGCATAAGAGTACATTGAGTGGGAGCATGCTAGGGATTTGGCAGGGTTTCTTATCAGATAATTATGATGGAATTAGTTTTGTTCAGAATACAGGTTGAATTGTGGTCTTCTTCCTCATGGCTTCGGTGTTTGTGAATTCTCAAATTGGCCTCCTTTCCTCCGCTCTTTGTCTTCTTCCAGTTGATTGTCCTCACTCTTCTTGGACTTCTTCTCTGCTCTTATGCTCTTCCTTCTCTGCTCACCGCCTTTGTCTTTAATTGTGAGTCGAATCTTCAGGTAAAGGATTCCCTTCTCAATTCACTCCTCTTCTAAACCTCTATTGATTGTGCATCTCATATTTTTACCACGTATTTCCTCAATTTTGTTTAGTAGATACAAACCATATCTAAACCTCTAGAGTTTGTTGATTCTTTATTTGTTGTGTTGATTTGCTTTCTCTGATATCGAACATTGAATATCTAACACCTCTGATCTGTCTTTTCTTCTTTTCAATTAGGTATGTTCTTTTCGCCTCTGATTTGTGCTTTCAATTAGGTTTGTCTGCTTTCTTATCCTCAATTGAAAAATCTATTGAATTAAAATGGTTTTTGGTCCTACTTGCTCATATTTTAAAAGATGATAACCACTTATGCAGATTATTGCTTAAATTCCAGGATAGTCCCGGGAGGCTCTCGATTTTGAATTCCAACATAGTCCGGAATCGGGAGTAAAAGGTAAATGATTTTGAATATACTATTAGTTGGATCAAACCTCATGTACTGCATCATTCCTCTGTGTAGTGAACTTGAGAGGCTCTCAATTCATATTTGTTGATGCTATGCTTAGTTTTATGGCAATCTAATTAAATTGAGAGTCTGTATGTCTCCATGAGCTTCCCTCCTTGCAAGATGACTTTAAGACTCGCCAATGGTCTCAACCCAAATAGGTCTATAACCCTTGGTTCTTGTCTTTCTTCATAATTTAGTTGAGCAAGGTGCTACTCCTGTTGGCTCAGAAAAACCTCCTTCTCAATCATCTTCTGGTCGTTCATATTTTTCATAATGGAACATTTTACACTAATTACTGAAAATGCTTAATGAACCAATGATTAAAAATCATGCTTTGTTTCTGCATGTAACAAGAATTGAGTACTGAGTTGTGTTTTTCATAGATAATTAATGAAATTCTATAAATTAGCATCTCAAGTAGAGCTATTAGTCCGTCCCTAAAAGATATGAACTTGACAAATTAATTTCATTACTAAGTATAAGCTCCGTGCTAAGTTATCTCAAATCTGAATATATCGTAATTTAGTTTCATAGTGCAATTGTTGCTTGAAAGAGAACTCATTCAAATGTAAACTAACTAAGCACATAGGGGTTTTATCCTCAATTACAACGTTTGGTTAGAATTGGTGTTGATATGAGATATCGGTGTGGGTGTGTATAAATACTACATAGTGTTAAGTATTACTGAAAATGCTCAATGAACCAATGATTAAAAATCATGCTTTGTTTCTGCATGTTAACAAGAATTGAGTATTGAGTGGTGTTTTTCATAGGTAATTAATGAAATTTTATAAATTAGAATCTCAAGTAGAGCTATTAGTCCGTCCCTAAAAGATATGAACTTGACAAATTAATTTCATTACTAAGTATAAGCTCCGTGCTAAGTTATCTCAAATCTGAATATATCGTAATTTAGTTTCATAGTGCAATTGTTGCTTGAAAGAGAACTCATTCAGATGCAAACTAACTAAGCACATAGGGGTTTTATCCTCAATTACAACGTTTGGTTAGAATTGGTGTCGATATGAGATATCGGTGTGGGTGTGTATAAATACTACGTAGTGTTAAGTATGAATTTATGAAGAAAAATGTAAATTTTATTTTTTTAAAAATATTTTATATAGTTTTTAGATAGTTGTTTATCTAAAACGAATCTCTACTTCTCTACTACCCTTGTGCTCCAGCTCCTGAACAAATTATCTTTAGTTGAGACTAAGCAATTTACCTCATTGAAATAAAATGAGCAATTGACTTGAATGTCTGCAGTTTTCTTGCTATTTGATGGTTTCCTTTATGACGCAGGTGCGTAATGCCATAATCTGTCAGATGGAATACAAACGTGGAGATCGCTTGCTCACCCTCCCTTGTAAGCACATATATCATGTCGGCTGTGGTAGGAAATGGCTTAGCATCAAGGTAATAAGAGCAGCTTTGGAATAATTGAATAGCCCAAAAATTTATTCAGTCTCCAGCCCCTGAGGCTCCAACTGACAACTTTGTTTTCCAGGCCTGCCCAATTTGCTACCCAGATGTCTCCTTAGTTTTTTTTGGGTAAACTGCTGTCTCCTTAGTTGAAGGAGCCAAGACGAAAAAATGAATAATAGTTGACGCAATGAGCACCATATAAAAGAGAGCTGGAGACGGTTCTTGTTCAAAATTCCATTGGATACAGGATTTCGCACTTCTCTTTTAGATCTTTGTTTCACGTTCCACATTTTCGTTGGTAGAAATGCTACTTTAAGCAATAGCTTCTCTCTTCTTGTCGCGTTTTTCATTCTTACAAAACTTCACAGAAACAAAGCAATGAACTCTTATGGCAGTGGTTTAGTGTAGCTGTATAGGTGAGAGTGAGTTGATCACCACAATCAGAACAATAGAAATCACTGCCCTCGCCTAGTATATATATATATATATGGAGTGGTTCCCTTGTGCACACCCCTTAGGGTGTATCTTGTGCACAAATCTTGGCCTTTGATTGAAATAAATGGAAGGTCATGATTAAATTGGTGTTTCCTTTTTTTTTAAAATAGAAAAGCTGGTGGATCCCACTTAAAAAGATCTGACGCGCTTTTTTTTTCCGGATCTGATTTCGCTGTTTTGAAAAATCTGTCCATTACACTGAATAATGTTTCATGATCTACCGAATAATATTATATTTTATTTTTCATCCATTTCAGATCAAATTTTACCAATTCAACTGAATAATTTGTCACATACAACCGAATAATGTTTAATTTTTTGTCAATCAATTTTAGTTTTGACTCCGAGTTAATTTTTATGCATTCAGTTTTGAAATATTATTCGGTAGAATAGT